>JADLZN010000326.1:0-235730 GCA_018155175.1 Sinocyclocheilus anophthalmus | reverse complement strand
TACTGACTATTAAAAAAACTTGATTATTATTAAACAATATTTTTTACTTGAATACAACTTAATTAAAAATTATTAGTTTTATTTCTAAAAATAATCAGAAAAATTACATTTTTAATGAAAAATTACAAAGAAAAATAAACTAAAAATCTGAAAAAATCATTTTAATCTGAAATCAAATGTAAATAAAAGATGAAAAACTTAAACTAATCAAAAATTAGAAATGTTGCCTTGTCAAATGAATGAAAGAAGTTGAAGTTGAGCACTAAATTAAATGTAAATAAACACTAACCATAAACTTTTAAAAGTTTTCCAAAGTAATAAACGGAAAGTCCTGAAAATATTATTAACAAATATAATAATATCTAAATAATTCTAAAATAACACCGGTGAAAGTCCTGTCATACCTGATTTTACTCTTAAAAATAAAGTAAATAATTATTATAATTATTATTATTAAGCAGTATTGCTGCATTTATTTTTGATATACCTGTTTTTTTTACTTTCCTTTCTTTTTCACTCTCATTCCATGTCTTTGTATTAAACTCAGTTTAATGGACTTCTGTTTTCTTTTCTCTGATGAAAAGGGTACGTTGCTAACGAGCTTTGTTTTTAGAGGAGCTTGTATTTCAGCCTCACCTCCAAGCTCTCCTGAAGCATTTTAATTAAAGGGAGAGACTGTCATTTGTTAGGCTCTTGTGGTCTAATATGTCCCCCTTCTTGGACTGTGATCCCGCCCTTGTCTCAGCTTTATATTTTCATAACATAAACCACCTGTCACCAAGACAAAGCCTGCAGCTTTTATAGGGAACTAAATATTTAGTTTGGAGTGAGTGAACGCCTAACCACTATTAGCCTGGGCTCTACTGGTCGCTGTGTCCTCAGAACAGAATGAGTGAGAGAGAAAGTTTGAGCTTTGGATGCAAGAAAAATGAAAATATCAGGCAAAAGAGTACAGTCTGGTAAAAAGAGAACAGTCTGGAATGGTGGACTGAAACCCGTGTGATGAGACAAAGATGGAATGGTTACTCTCCAGATTTTATCCTTGATTAAAAATTACATTTGTTTGCCATTATGAATATCAAATAAATTATAAATGTGTTAATTAAATATTACATTTTTCACAAATGTTCACACTGTATAATTTTCACATCTGGAGTTTGGCTATATCAGATTTTAGATTGTATAAATATTTATACATCTTTTATAGACTTTTTAATAATAAAAACAGAATATTTGTCATTTTTATAAATATAACAGAAGTTGTGGCAATATGGTGTGCTTATAGTTTATCTAGTCAAGCTTTTACGTCTTAGCTTGTGAATTTTCATCCATTTAACCCATTTGTTTATTGTTCCACCAATCAGCCTTAATCTGACTCAGCTCACCAAGATAATTGACCACTGAAAACTTCCATAAAGAAAGCAAATAGTATGTAATTTCATGGCACACTTGGGTAATGTTGAATATCTACTTAATTGAATGTCTTTAGTCAGCTTCACTAGTGGTTTTGCATCGGTTTGGTTGTATCAACATTTGTATAGATGAATTTGATGATAATTCATCCCCACTTTCTGGCCAGTGTCTGTTGGCCTACACCACATAAATCAAAGAAACAACAGGAGATGACGATCATATTTAAGTGTAAATTCTAATCAGGCCATCAATTTGAGGTGAGATTAAAGATGATATCTATCACAACCAAGAAGAGAGGCATATGTTGCAGCACATTTTCCTACCAAAAAAATTTCCATAACTTCGCTGGAAATAGAGTTAAATCTCAACTTGCTCTCTAGAGAAAGAGTATTTATGCTTATCAAGAGACATTTTCAATATATTAACATGTCCAAGATGATATCCAGAGCCCTGGCGTATAGAGATTGTGTGTGTGAGTGTGTGTGTGTGTGCGTGTGTGTGTGCATGCGTGCGTGCGTGTGTTTCTCTAGAATATATGTATAAATTCAGTTTTTCATCTCAAGTATTCAAGGGTAACATTTAGCCTTTCGGTTTCGGGTGAAATGCATTTTGACAAAGGAGTGGCTATAATTGTGCTGTCAAATTCACAAGGCTCACTCTCTTGGGCTTGGATTTGATCCAGTAATCAACACGAAATATGATTTGGGAAAACTGCATCACAATACACTGTAGTAATCATTCAGAAAGCAGCATTTTTGCATTTCCCAGCAGTGTCGGCTGTCATTATAAACATATTTCTCTTTCTGGCAGTAGTTTCTAAAGTATGCTGAAGTGTCATGTGTTGTGTAAGGTTAACCTTAGCTCAAGTTTCCATATCAGAATCACACCATTCTCAGCTAGCTAGCAAACCGAAGTCAAAATAGACTGATTTCAATAAGTAAAGATGTTTATATACTGTTAGCTTAATATCTTGTGTTGTGGCATGTAATTTTAGATACCTGGTCCTGCATGTGGTCCATAGATTGTGAAACCCAACTTCTTGCTGATCAGTGACCAAGAGCTGCCAAAACTCTTTGGTGCCACGGCTGCCGTGTGCACTGTTTTTATACCTAAATGTGTCAGATTTTAACATAGATTCTCAAGGCTGTGTGCTAATATCTGATTTGGGGAGTCATTAGTCTGTGGTTTGGTGTTGTAGAAGAATCAAGCCATCAGTCAGATGTATACAAACTCTTCAGCAGGGAATGGGAACAAATTTTCCTTTTTTTAGTATTATTAAATCAATATATTTGGGGGTAGTTAAAGACGTCTGTTGGACTGCTGTGAAATTACTTAAAACCTTAGTGGAAAATATTGAGCCAGGGGCTTATGGCATGAAATCCTTTTTTCTGTTTTTAAACCTTGTCAAATTTAAAAAAAGACTTCAGTGGTCTGTGAATGAAAGCCAAAATCCTGTTATGCTTTTAAAAGGTTTGGGTGGGATCCTGCTGAGCTCTCTCTCACTGTCTGGCACACATAGCATTTTACTCTGTATTAGTTTTAATAGGTTTCTCAATTCTGGCCCCCGACTAAGTGTTTGCCTCCCATTATCAGAAAGCCACTGATTGTAGTTGTAACGTCCAGCTCATTAGATTCTGCTTTGGAGAGTTTTTACATTATTTAGATCCACATGGACAGGACACATACCACTTACTGTCACCACCACATTCAAAACCTAAACACACACACAGCTCACACTCTAGCAGGGTATATGGATGTTTCTTTAGCTACTGACACTTAAATTGGCCAGGGTGTGATTTTCATTTTATTTATTTTAATTTTTTTTTAAACAAAATGTCCACCAGGCTGCATTTATTTGTCATAAATAGCGTAAAAACAGTCATTTAGTGACACGTATTACAATTTGAAAAAATCTGTTCATTTTTATATATTTTAAATTGCCATTCACCTCTTGTGATGGTAAAAGATGAAGTTTCAAAGCAGCCATTACTCTCATTCTTCCCGTGTCACCTGATCTTCAGAATCATTCTAATATTTGTTAGAAACATTTTTTATTATCAGTGTTGAAAACAGTTGCACTTCTTTACATTTTTGTGCAAAACCGTCATGAAGTTCAAAGGAATAGCATTTATTTGAAATTCTTGAAAAATGTTTAACGATGTAAAAGTCTTTACCTTCATTGGATCATTTTAATGCATCCTTGCTGAAAAAGAGTATTAATTTCTTTAAAAAAAGACTTCGATGCATGAAAAGTGAAATGACTGTTGGCTATGAAATAAGTCATAGCAAGTCAAAAGTAGTTGACCTTTTTATTTCAGAAATGTAATTTCAACCACAAAATGCTATAACAGTACACAATTTGAGATGTGATGAAAATGACATTGTGGTGGAAATGTTTATGTGGTCTGAGAAAAATGGTAAAATGACAGAACGATGAATGAATGTTTGTTTGTCCTGTGTTGAACATTGTTAGTAGACAAAAGCTAGTGTGAAAAGTGTGTTTTAAGAAAGTTTATTTTTCTTAAACTGTACAAAGCCAAAGGTGCCCATTGTTTAAGAAAACCCATATAAATCGCCCCGTTGTGCATTCAATTTAGATGAAGCTGACCCATCTCGACTAGACTGCAGTCAGGTTCCGATGAGTTTTTATCTGATTTAGCTGGATATCCCATAGCACTCCTCCTATTGTGTTACTTGTGTTTGTACAGATGTCTTGGTGATTTTGATTCTCTCTCTTTCTCTCTCTTGCAGTCCTGGTATCTGGGGAACTGATCATCACACACACGCAGACGAACCCGAGGAGGCACAGACATGGATTTGAAAAATCAATTTTTGGTGGAATTTACAAGAAAAAAAGTTGTGAACGAGATGCAAGAGGGAAAATCAGATATATATGCAGTATTTGTATATATCACACACACACACAATATAGAACACAATCTGTTGTGAGATATATGTGCACACATTTTATATATGCATAACAACGTCCAGTATAAGATTCTTCAATACACTTTTTTTTTTTTTTTTTGAAAAAGACAATGGACTGATAAGAGCGTTAGCGAATGGCCATAGATGGAACAGAAGAAAAGGAGACAAAAGAGGAGGATTTTTTTGTTTTTCTGGGAGGGCAGCCCAAACTATGACGTATATTGATGGACGTGTCAAAAAGGCCCACTCTGCCTCCTGGAATGCCTCTCCTCAATCTTCTCCTCAATCCTCTCCTTCTGCTACAGGTGCTGCTTCCTCCTATATGCAAAATAAGTATCCTTTATTTTCTTAACGAACAGGGAAGAGAAACCCCAATGAAAGGGTTTTTCTGCTAGCATTTCACCACAGGTTTGGAGGTGAGCGCGGTCTGTTTTTATTCTTTTTTTTAAGTGCGCAAGGCAACACGACATGGAAAAGGAAAGGAAAAGGTCGATGCTTCCATTCACATGACATTTTGGAAAAAGAAAAGAAACGAAAAGGCTACTTTTCATCCAGTTTTATTGACAATCATGTATCTGCGTCCTTGGTTTCATTCGGAGGGTGATGTTTTCTAAATTGCATTCTCCACCGTTTTTAACGGAGTCCACTTTTTGGTGGAAGCCTGTCATTTTTTGTACATCAGAGGAATATTAGTGGTACCTCAGTGACATTATACATCACAGTCAGCGTCTATACACACATGCGCACACACTTACATGTAAACACACCTATCTTGAGGCAATGGCATGTACTGTTAAAGGCTACATGAGGTGTGTGTGAGCTGTGAAGCAGCCTTCATAGGATGAGCCAGGGAATAGCAGGGGGGAATTAGCACCTTTCTCTCTTCGCAATATGAAAGCCCCTCATTCCCTGGACCCTGCTGTAAGTGTGTGTGCGTGTGCATCCGTGTGTTTGTGCGTGTCATAAACATTGGTAGACCCTTATTCATCTCTGTGAGTTCACAGATTAGGGGGTTTTGATTCATGTAGATACGTGGATTTTTCCGCATAGTGACAAAGGGAGTTGAAATATAGTTCTGTCATTACTTAGACAGTATTGGGTGTAGAGGATAGAATTTTTTGTTCTCTATGTGGAATTTGATTAAATTCATTGGAAATTACAGGCATTGCACTACTTTAAATTTTTTTTTTTCCTCTTTTTCAAATTCCTGTTCGGCCTAATCATATGGAATGCTGCGAGTCGATTATTTTTGTCATGTTCTGATCTCGCGATAGATGAGGGTTGGTTTCCTAGTAGCTAAGAAGCTGATCAGAACAATCCAACATTTTCTATGTAAATGTGTCCATGTTTATGTGATTACTTTTATACAACTCCCATAGTTTAAGAAGAAAAAAAACATGCTTTCTTTTTTCCCCACATTTCTAATGCAAGAAACTATGACTGTTTTTATTTTGAAGCAGATTATACACTTAAATCCGTAGGAACGTCAATGATTTGGATGTCTGATGTGAGACGGGCTGTAATGCCCTACGATGAAAATACAAATGGAAGTGAGTGGCTATGCTGCCCATCCCAGAGTACATTGGGAGGTGGACGCCTACGACCAGCATGTCTCTGGTTGGTTGCCTCAGAAATGGGTTATTCTGCACTCTGAGAATGTGTTGATGTACTGAATGAAATAACATGCAATCAACTGGAAAACCAAGCCGGTTGACCTTGCACTCTGCATTGCAACCCTAAATAAAGATTTCAGGAAGAGCACAGTTTCAACTGCCTCATTAAATGCACCACACTCACTCTCTCTCTCTCTCTCCCCTCCCTCTCTCTGTCACACACACACACAGTCAGATCTGGAGGTAAAATGTCTGGGGATAGAGTTTGGTTGGCCCTCAGTGCCGTTGGTGCTCTCAAAATTATTTTAGGGCATGGGGCTTTTCCAATGCATTATTGTCTGCAAAAAAAAAAGAAAAAGATACATAAAATTCACACAGCACTTGACAATGGGTAGCAAAATTAATACATACTATATAATCAAAAGTAGGAGACAGGAAAAATAAGAAAAAGGAAAGCTGAAAAATTCACATTATAATTAAAAGCTACACAAAAGCATCTTGAAATATAGTCCTGCACAAGCAAGCAGTGAAAGTGTAGAAACTTTTTATATATATTGGTAGCAATAAAACAAAATGTTTTTTTTTGTAGACTCAGCCCCGCTGTATGGAAGTTTTCGTACAGAAGTGTCTACAACAGATGGCAATTGAGCACAGAAACTAAAATGGATTACAACTAGGACGAGCATGCCCTGATGCATAATCACTATGTTTAAGGTTATTTAATTAATTTAGGGTTAATGCAACATCTCTGTACAAGTATCAAAACCTCAAAAAAAATAAAAAAACCTGAGGATTAGGAAAACTTCCCGCAATCTTAATTCCTCACTTATACTGGTTCAAGGGGTTGATTTCACCTTAGTTAGATTACAATACGTTTAAACTAATGGCACATTAATTCAATTAAATTTTTAAAGCAGCATGTGACAAAGTTGGAAAGCATCACAAACTGAATCATAGTATTGGAAGATTTGGGAACTGTGTACTAAGAACATAAGTTTTCTGGAAAATTATAGGCTCATTCTACAGATCAGCCATTTATAAGGAATACTACATAAAACCATATTATCAAAATATTGAGAGAGGTTAAATTACCATTGAAATAAAAACAGTAGCATAAATTTCTTTAACTGTCCGTTTGATCAAGTTATGCATGGTTGCTTTAATCAATTAATATTTTTTTTATTACTGACCCAATACTTTTGAACAGTGTTTGAATACTGTATCCCTTAGCATAAATTACAGCAACATAAATTGCTGTGGAAGTTTATATCATCAAATCTAAGTTATGTTATAGCTTTACCACAACATACACAAAATGGTTTCTGTTCTCTTACACTTGTACATTCATGCAGCCATGTTTTATCAATGATTTGAATGTAAACTTTCACACAACATATTTCATATGTAAATCCCTGTGTAAAATGGGTTTAAAGTAATCCTGGTATTATAAAGTCTGTAAATTTCAATTCCAGTTTTACACACTGGCACCTCTTCACACCATCAATGCACATACTGTATGGAATGGCCCTCAAACTTTGTGCAAAATGCATTTAACACAAGATCTGGTGGGCTGAAACTCAATGCATCTTCTAAAACGGTCAATAAAGATGAATTTTTGGCATCCAAGCTTTTCCCTTTCAATTTCATTTCTCATGCATATTGCATGATATCAGCTTATCAATCTACTCACTGCAATTCAATTATGTGTCAACTGATTAAAAAATAACACTGAAAACACTCACTACATGAATTGAATTTCAACATTTCAGAGCCTGGTCTGTTGCCTTTTGAAATAACGTGCAGCTCTGCAGTGTGTGTTTCTATGGCCGTCAGCACTGCGACATGCATGCACACACACACACACACACTGCGCTGACCGTCTGCAGTCGGCCCATCTGCCCAGCAGAGCTGCTCAGCATCCAGGCTCCAATATTCAGATGAGGCCCACGCAGATTAATAAATCATTAAGACGGTGCTGTCTATAACGGCCCCATTCACACGCTCTCCGGACACCGTGTGTCTGCTGCGAGCCCGGCATTAGACATGCAAGAATGTTAATGTCGACACGCATTATAAGAAGCTTGTGAGGCGTCTGTCTGCACACTGGACCTGTGCACATCTCGACATATTGTGTCTGAGAGAGAAGCCCCTCTCGTCTGGCGTAAGAAAACCCACTTTAATGTATTGAAGGACAGATGTACTGATAAACCTATAGAACGTGGCCTAAATTTGAAGCATTTTGTGCCTATTATTTTAAAACAAAACTCTGGTCTTTTAAAAACAAATAAATACAAATGCATTAAAATATAAATAAATGAAAATACAGAATATATATATCAGAGTTATTTTAGTGTCACTGAGATACTATTATAGTTTAGTAATATTTTGAATCAGTTTTTATTTATTTTATTTTAACAATTAAAATGAGCTGAAATAAAAGTGTTCTATTTTATTAATTTCAATTAAAGTTTTACAGTACTTTGTTGTTATCTATATAAGTTTTTAATCTTTTTCTTTCAGAGGTTGTCTAGGTCTTTTAGTACATAAGTTGAACAAATTCAATAGTGAACAAATGTTGCCTTAGCAACTAGCTGAAATAAAAAAGTTTTTAATACATTTTAGTTTGGTAACTGATTATTTTATTTCAAGAAAAAAAATTCATGATTTTTCATTTTAGTTAACTAAATAAATGATCCATCTTTACGTGAAAAATAGTTATAAATATATGCCAATTTAAAGAAAGTAGTTGTACATCCAATTTTTACAACTATATATTATATATATATATATTATATCAGTTTTGAAGGGTCAAAAACAACCCTGATATAAATATATACACGTTTTCTTATACAGCGTGTGTGTGTGTGCGCGCAATTTTTTTCTTTGAATTAGCAAAATATTTTTCCCACAAAGGTGGATAATTTAATGTTTCTTCTTTTTTCTGTACTTTTCTTTTTACGTAAAAACATTAGCTGCACAGGAAAGACACCTGTTCTTCTTTTTGTTCTCCCTTTCTGGTCCATTCAAAGCATTTTGTCTCCTGCTTAACCCAGCACTTTAAGTACACAGTGAGGGGGATGATTGCATCACAAAGGAAAGCACCAAGTCCATTCCCCTATTTTGGTTTTGCAATTTGCATGCATTTGCATGATTTTATTATGCACATGCCTTTTGTTCCCTGGGTGGGAACCATGAAGGAAAAAAAATAATAATAAAATAAAAAAAATGGAGCCCATGCAAATCCACCTCACACACAAAAATACACATTTGCGGTTGGATAGGAAGATTTTGAAGAAAGCTGGGCTGCTAATATTTACACAGCGGTGCATGTTTAGCAACAATCAACAAATTAGCTGCTGAAAAAAATTGGAATATATTTATGTGTGGATCGTTTTGTTGTTGCTTATTGATATTTGCATGCTGTTTTATTCTATTATTAATCCTATTTCTGTGCAAACACACACAAACGCTTTGAGCTTCATGCAGACCCACCGTTTCGTGATTCTAATCTAAATATCACATCATTAGCGTCTGCTATCACAGAGAACTTCAATGGGAGTCTAATGTAACAGTCCAATATGACTGACTTGATTTGAAGAAATAGGTCAGGGGTTTAATGTTGCCTTTGGCCTGGTTTTCTAAACCACCCTGATTCAGAGACACACACACACACCCCCCACACACACCCCAAAACGTGATTGTTGATTCTTCTGGCTCGATAAACATTTCCTCTGACCAAAGTAATTCTTGTAGTGCAACAAAGTCTTTTTTCGAACATGTCATTGGCATTAACACTGCAACATAGCATTACAATAATATTTACAGCCTGCGAGCTTGAGTTTCCCACCTTCAACCCCTATACAGCCACTCTTTCCACCAATATTATTTTATGTTTATTTTTCCACTCATGTTTTTGGTCATTTGCATGCATATCCTGATGCTTTTGGATTTGTATGAAGTGGGAAAACAAATCTCAGATGTGCTACGAGCATCTTGAGCAAACACGCACATGTGCATGCGTCTATGAATGGTCCGCAAAGGGTGTTCACATCCCTTTTTCTGGCCTCTGGCTCTCCACTCACCTCATGTTGCATCAGCCTCATGAGGCAGCGCTGCCTCCACTTCCTCCTGCGGGCGACTCCGAGCTCCAGCTGCCTCTAACACACCGAGAAACACAGAGATTTCACATTACACCCACAATAAAGGCACATACTATTCTGTTAGCTTTACCACATAATGGTGAGCTCAGTATCTCATATTTAGAGGTATATGTAATATCTAGAATTACATTTGCTATACATGTTTATCCAAAGCAACTTAAATTGGATCCAAAGAAAACATTTGATCAGTTCATGCATTCCTGTGGAATCGAACCCATGACCTACTGTTTGAGCTACATTTTAATTACACCATACAGACAATTTTTTAATGCCATTTTATGCAATATCTTTTAATGGACATTATTTGGTTGTAGTCAGAAGGAAAGAAATCTATTCACGCTCAAGCCACTGATGTGACTCTGAAATTATCAAAATTCCTCTCTGGTATCACTGTACTATGAAATGTTTTATATTGTTTTTATAGTGCATGAGTATCAGTGGCACCTTTTATTGCATGAACATCTTAAATGTGTAAATTATTAACAGCGTTTCTCGTGTCTGCCATCTATCTCTACTCTTTTTGGTCATATTTCATGCATGCCACTGATGTGACTCTAAAAGTGAGCAAAATTCCTCTCTTTTGGTGTCAAACTATGAAATATTGAGCATGTTTGTGCACTGTTCTGATATATATGCATTTAGGGTGAAAGCTATAAAACACAGTTTTTGCTTTTCTACAACGAAAACAAATATTTCTTCATCCATGTGGTTTATCTATGCAACAAGACTGTATATAATGGTGAGCTCAATATCTCATATTCAGAGGTATGTATAATATCTAATTTACATGTAATGTCTAAATTTATCCAAAGCAACTTAAATTGGATTCAAACAATACATTGGATTCCTGGGGAAACGAACCCATGACCTACCTTTTATTTACAACATACAAGGCAATTTTAATGGAAACTTATGTAATAACTTTTAATGGACATTATTTGATTGTAGTCTAAAAGAAAGAATAAAGGCCACAAGCTAAATAAGATTTGTTTCACAAGTGCATAACTATCAGCGACACCTATAACTGCATGAATATCTTAAATCTGAATGAATGATTCAACAGCGTTTCTCATGTCTGCCATCTATCTGGTTCATATTTCATGCATGCCACTGATGTGACTCCAAAAGGAATCAAAATTCCTCTTTCGCATCACTGTACTATGAAATGTTGAGCATATTTCAAATGTGTGCACTGTTAAGTAACGTGTAAGCTAAAGAGGTCATAAAACACATTTGTTTTCGCTGCAGAAACGCAGAACTACGTCGTCTTCGTCCACATGCTCTTTATACTGTACATGCGACGCCGAATCAAAACACAAGATGCCAAATGTTCATCAAAAGCGGCTCTCCTGAGAATCTCCAGGCAGTGTGATTACCACCAATCATACGCCGGAGCTCAGGGTGCTAAACCAATGGAAATGGTGCTAATTAGAAAATTGGTATTCATGGTAACGGGCAGCCATTGTGCTGTGACATATGCAAAGCGCGCGGCGTGCGTGTGTGTGTGTGTGTGTGTGTGTGCCAGCAGACATTTTGGGATTGCCCTCTCAGTCTCCACTGCCAAAGCCATAAGATGGTGGCAAACAGGAGGCATCACTTCCACGGTGGACAATGACGTGTTTGGAGATGCCCATGAACCGCTTACAGTTAATCAAGGGAAGTACTGTATGTAATATCATTTTCAGATTACGTCTTTTCAACATCACACAAATCAGTGCTTTTATTGCTTTTCCTGCAGTCAAAAAAGCTTTATTTTAATATTTGATTCTCAAATGAATCTTGGTTTTGTCAGAATACAGAAATATATCTTGATTTTTACTATTTTTTGTTTTTTATTAGTCAATTTGCAGCCAAAATTTCATGCTAGCAATAATTCCAAGGTTAATTCTGTTGTATTCGGTCTTGCTATCCGTACATCTGTGTGTTTGCCCTCAACTGAAGGAAAAGCGGCTCCTTGTGTCTCTCCATCAAAATCCCAGAGTCTCTCAGCAAATTAGCAGTCTTGTTGTATTAATGAGCCGGCTCAACGTTTATGAAGTGCAAAGTCATTTGCAGATTGAGCCATCAGCTGTTGTCGAAAATATGAGAAGATTTGTTCTAAATCAGAGATGGAAACACAATTACAGGATATCAGGATTTGCTCAGTATATTTGTAGCCCATTCATTCAAGAAAATCAGCTTGTTTTGCAGCTGATCTTTATTAACAGCTGATACGGTTCAGTATTAATATCCTTCAGCATTGATAGATTATGCTCTCATTATAAATTGCTCTCAGAAGATCTAAGATAGTAATATCTCTGTGACTAAAGCACAGTAAGACGAGGTGATTCTCATTACACTTCTTGCAGCTATAGACACACTGGCACCTCCGGCTCATATAGAGTCAGCTGGCCTCATCATCTCCATGGAAACCCCAATCAGCTCAAAGAGCTCATCATACATGACAGATTTGCCAAAAGTGGGCGGGCACATCATAACTGAAGATTGATTAGCAGATATTCTTGTGCTCTCTACTAAATCATTTACGGTTTCTTTATTTAGTTCAGGTGTTTAAATAGGAAGTGGTATAATTTTCAGGGATTATATTAAAATGTCTTTTTCATTGGAATATTATTTAACTAAAGTCATTTAATGTTCTCACCACCCCAAAACAATAAATGACAATTAAAAATAATAATAATAATAATAATAAATGAAATCTGGGTGATCTAATAAATGATATATTTCAGATCACTTCTTTGAAATTGAATATTTTGTTCAGGCAACTGTTCCGATTAACCAAAGTGGCCCGTTTCGGTTTTCTTTTCTTGTGAAGCAAACAGGTGTAAACATCTCTGAACACAATACTTTGAATGCTTTTTTTCCCCCCCTTTCCTCAAGTTCAATCCTTTTTAGCTCGAGTCCTCGGTGTGACCTCAAGTGGTGACCCGTCTGACCTCTGAAGTCTTCTGTCCCAAAGGAATCAAAGTTCAGAGGTCAGCATGTGCTTCATGGTCAAATTCAAGTTCAAGCTGACCATCAAAACTGATTCCATGTGCCAAAATACACAACACAGCAACAAATATGATGTGAAACAATATCAATATCATTGAGCAGCACCCAGCAACCCTAATGACTATATGTTCTATCAGAAGGGTTGCACTGACACGTAAGCAATGTGTCTAAATAAAATATTTTATTTGAAAAAAAAAAAAAAAAAACAAAAAAAAAAAAGAAGCACAAAACACTATGCCACAAATAAAAGTCACTTTTTAAATAAAAATCCAACAAGATGGGTGGTCTTGCACTGGAAATTCCGCTTTTCTGCTTAATAATGATTTTAGAGTGCTTCAATCTTTTTAATTATAAAACAATTTAAATACATTTATATAAAGTCTTCAAAACTATAAGGTTCCTACCTTCTATTACAACAGGGATAAACCCCATACATTGATTTTAAAAGACAACGATACGGACCAATATGCCAGCTATATATCTCTACCTAATATCTATATATATATATATATATATTCTATTGGTAATAACTTTTTCAATGAAAATTGCTAACATTTCTACAGTATAAGGGAACTAAATGCCAATAATAAACTATCTAATTCGTAAAGTAATATAAAAGCAGGGATTATGTAGACGTTTCGATAATAGAACATTTTAAAAAAAAAATTAAAAAAAAAAGAAGAGAAAGAGGAAAAAAAAAGTCAGTCAACTGAATGTGAAAGAAAAACATGGTAACAACTTTTTGTCAACGATATATTTCTAATGTACAGCCAGCTGCTTAATGATGTGTGAGAGAGAGCCTCTAAATCAGTTGTCAGCTCTTGGGGCCTCTACGTCGGCCTAGTCGTGGATAGTTTATGAGTCGTGTGTGGATGTGTAAAAGTACAGCATCCCGTTCCACATTCCCGTCACACACACTCTCCAGCATCCTCCATTCACTCCATCTCCGCTGTTCCACCCTCCACAGAGATGCAGATGAGCAGAGCACACTTGGGCCCCCCTCCCAGGGCTGTCTGTCATATTCTGCCCCAGACAAGACATTGCCCACTTGCCCTCGAGCGTGGGAATGGGGGTCCACGGGCGTTCACATCATCTCCCCCACGTGCGCTCGACCGCATCAATTAAGGATGAGTTTCTATGCCAATTCCTTCCTCCATCCCATTATGTCCCAATTATTTCATTTGAGGAGCTTGAATGAGTCCAGAGTCAACGATACTCGGACGCACGTGGGTTCCAATGAGCTGACATTAACAACAACAAACTTATGCCTTTGTCTCCTATGTGCTCTGCATTCCTCCTTTCATCCAGAAGCTCTAATAATATAACAAACAGCCTGAAGCGTTTACATGTGCAACAATACATCTAACGCCGATATATTTACTGCTCCACGTTGAGATGCTGATAGAAGCGGTTCTTACTTTCGGTTATCTAGCTTTATGACGACCAGCACACTCATACAGCTAGATAACCAAAGATAACAACACGCCTCCAACGTGATGTGTCACGCCACAACAAGTGCAAAAATCACACTTGCCCCAATTACTCCAAGTCAGCAGATGCGAGTAATTAGTTGCACGCAAAAAAAAAATAAAAAATAAAAAGTTCATCCAAATGAGGTCGATCCCGTCCAACTGGGCTCCCGCGCGTAATTGTTGAACTTCTTAATTATTGACTCGAACGATTAAGGCAACCCTACAAGACGCGAGCCTGCTACATCCATCCATAGCAGCGAGGATGCTTTTATTCCAGTCGGAGCTCGGCTTGGCTGGATTTACAGTGCGGTACGCATGAAATCCTGCGTATCCAGGCAAGAGAATAAACGGGCACGCAGGAAAAAACGCAAGGCATAAAGACAGCATCGGGCACAGAGCGAGAGCTGGAGAGTAAACACATGCGTGCTTGGGTTTGGGCTTCAAATATGACTCTCGCATCATGCGTAAAATGCGCGCAGGTTTGATCTGGAGGCATTTTCGCTCCTCTTGCTCGGGGTAACATCATGACGTCTTTAGGGCACACGGATGACGTGCTCACGGATGACAGGACTGACGCACTCAATGGGCTCCATCTCTAGTGCCCAAAATGCGCACAAACCTCGTGA
The DNA here is from genome assembly GCA_018155175.1 of Sinocyclocheilus anophthalmus. Taxonomy (NCBI): domain Eukaryota; kingdom Metazoa; phylum Chordata; class Actinopteri; order Cypriniformes; family Cyprinidae; genus Sinocyclocheilus; species Sinocyclocheilus anophthalmus. The sequence goes on along the minus strand of JADLZN010000326.1, from coordinate 220,524 downwards.
GGTCAGAGGTCTCGCCGGATTTAAATGTCCATTTGGAGACGCACGCGGCGACGCGCACCGGCTTGCCCCTTTTCTGCAGTGTGCAATTATGAATATAGACCAGGATCACAAAAATTACCAGGGCTTGGGGTAAGAAAAAAAATAATAAAAACATGCTAGCCTACTGAATGACCCACATATTTCTAAAAACAACAAACAAACAAACAAAGTAATTCTTCTGCTTTTCGAACATTTTATAGGACATTCTAAACTACTCGTTTTAGTAAACGAGAAATATTTGTACGCATAAAGGTAACAAATGCCATGAAATTCAGCTTCAGATGGCAAATAATGATCAGTAATTTATGATGCCTCTAAAAAAAATGCTGGGTGTTTCAACCCAATGTTGTTTCAAATATGGACTAACCCAACTGTTTGGTTAAAAAGCTAATTTAAAAATGTAAACAAAATTTAACCCAACAGTTGGGTTAGTCCATATTTGACCCAACATTAAGTTGAAACCACCCAGCAACCCAGCACTTTTTTTTTTAGAGTGTACTGTTATAGACCTCATCTTCTCCGTTCCACTGGTTTAATTTTAGGCACAAGAGTGAAACTTCTAGCTTGTTTGTACAACAAAGTTCCCACGGCATCGCTTTTGTAATTATGAATCATAATTAATCATTACGCGTCTCTTCGATTTCAGAAATACTAACCTGATCTATTGCAATGTAAACAGGCCTGTTTCAATATTACAAGCATTTGTGTTCTTTAGTTTGCCTCATTAGATTCGTTCCAGCAGCTGATTCCGGTTCACTCGTCAACAGTAATACAAACATAAAAAATAACGCTAAATAAAATATCACCACTAGAAGGATGCACAAAATTACCTAACCACTATTTCACAACTAATTAAAGCAATACGTGTATGTAAATGCATCTAAATAAATTCTCTTTGTACATATCTAATCTTAGTCCACACACAATCGACACATACAGACACACATATATAGGCTAAATGTTTTTCATACTCTATTAAAAAAAATATATAATATATATTACGCCTATAAGCAAGATGTAAATGAAAAAATATCAGCACTTCTATTTCACATGGATGCAAATAGTTTTTAGCTTGATTTAACAGGCTTCAGAACGACTCCGATGCACGTTCTTAAAATAAATAAAATACTTCGCAGCATCATTTTAAAGCACAATGCCATCTTTCGGCAGCTCTTAATTTAACCACCCTGAAGCAATTAACCACTTAGTGTGTTCGGCGTGACGTCACACAGAGGACAATTAACACTTAAGTATCTAGTTATGGTTTGCTGAACAGTCAGCACGCGTGTTAATAAAAGTAGAAAGATTTTCAGTTAGCCTTAGCCATGGGTGTTTTAAAAAGGTAATTTTTTTTTTAATGACATAAAATAAGCCTATTATTTAATAAGCAAAGCATTGTTAGGAAACAATCAAACGTTTTAAATTGGTTGATTTATCAACAATTTTCTTTTTTTTTCTGACAAGAACACACAGGCCAAATATTTTTAAAATGATCATTTTCCCTTTCATGGAAATCCACGATGTTAAAGCTACACGTGGCCTATTTTTTTGCCAAATTCGAAGCATGAGGTAGGCTCCTTACATTCTCCTTGGACTCCCCATGGCACCGAAAACAGCTCATCTGGATGTGAAACGGATAAACGAACATCCTCGATTAGAAATCACATCCACGACTCGTTTGCTGGAGATGCACGAGGCATCGCGGTTTGAAAGCATCTTATTCCATCCACAGGATGAGCAGGTGTGAGGAGAGAGGAGAGAGCAGAACTTCATCACATAGCTGCCTGAGCGCGAGAGCGAATAGAAAGTGCGGCGCGAACCCTGCAAGTTTAGGGGGGTTTGGGTGGGGTTTGAGAGGGTGGGGGGCGATTTATGACCCACCCCTTCTACCTCTGCATTATACGTGCGGTGAAATTGAGTTCTTGTTGCGCGAAGGTCTTAATGATGTGACCAGGTGTGACTTACCTGAATATGATCTGTGTTTCCAACATGTCTTTCAAGCGTAGCCTATCTACTGACATTGTCTATCATTTGGGAACAATTATAAAGTTCCCTCTTACGGAGAGTAGCGTTTTTCTTCTAATAACTTCATGGTTGTCTTTCTATCGTTCTGAATTGATCTGGTTTTGAGACTCGTTTGGTGCAGGACTGGAGGGGGTCACGTTCAATGACGGCGTGCAGCCGCGTTTAGACACACTGAGGAAATTAGTGATGCTCAATATGCAAATCAAGCCATAATGACTCCAACATTCAGACGAAGCAGTGTCTCGTGTGAAACCCGTCGGATGTTGGTCTACGAGTGTATTTCTTAAGCAAGCATGTTCTGGATGGTAATGCGGTTGGAAGAGCATGTGAGAAATGAACGCTTGTAATAATCAGCTGCTTGATGCGTCTTTGTTTTTGTCACCAGGCAGTTTTGTCATCTGTAGCCTTTCTAAGCTTTTTTTTTTTTTGGTCTTTTCCCCTCTTCAGCAGGTGAGTATTTTGAGTTGTTTGTTGGAATATTCCACTTGTAGTTTTTAATTGTGGTTTATGTCTCACGGAAATCAAAAGGAATTTCGTCTCGATTGAACAGTTCAGTTTTTAGGAGAACAGTCGAGTTTTATTAAAACACATTCGTCTGACAATTTTCATTGTGCATAACCAGATAGCATCATTTGCGAGTAGATTTATGAATTAACACTAAAGGGAATCAGAGGGGTTAAAATTAAGATATATATATATATTAAATATATATATATATATATATATATATTGATGAATTCTAAATAACTAACAAAATTCCCAAAGCTATACATTTCATATGAAAAGGCACTGGTCGGAGTGGAAATGAAGGCGTGAGATGAGTTTGAGTTCATGCGGGGTGTCTCAGTCTGTCCGGGGACACAAGAGCAAATCAATTCGCAAACATCTTTTGTTTCCCATAATGCAAAATGGTAATTATTGATAACATTGATTACATTTTTTTTTTTTTTTAAAGGATTTTGTGTCTGAAAGCCATGATGTTTTTAGGAATGTCTTTAAATAAAATATAAAAATCTGTTGCCTATTTAATATGTAACTAAACAGCCATATAGATTGAGTGTTTTTTGTTGTCTTCTATACACTCTTAAACTAAAGGTGCTTCAAAGGTTCTTCAAGCGATGCCATAGAAGAACCATTTTTGGTTCCACAAAGAAGCATTCAGTCAAAGGTTCTTTAAAGAACCATCTCTTTCTTACCTTTTTATAATCTGAAGAACCTTCTTTCGCCCCAAAGAACCTTTTGTGAAACAGAAAGGTTCTTCATTTGTTAAAGGTTCTTTATGGAACCATTTAGACAAAAAGGTTCTTCTATGGCATCTTGAAGCACCTTTATTTTTAAGAGTGTAGGCTAGGCTATTTATATTTTCAGTACGTTCAGTACAACAGAACAACGACACACACTGTCATGATGGTTTTGTTCAGATTAAAATATAAAAATACAGTGAAAATGTCTTCTTTAAAACGCAGAACGTGAGAGATCCGCTATTTGCAGAGGGTAAGGCTTTTGTAGACATTGATAAAGATGCATTTTGGATGCGAAGTCTTGTGTGTTTAGCCTATAGACATTTCCTCTGATTTTATTTCGAAGGCATTTCTTATTAGTTCATGCATTTTAGGACGTGTTATACATTACTTGAGCTTTATATTTCGACAGTTGTTCATTCTGACAGGAACCATTACGCCTATGGAGAGTCCCTACAAGGATAGCTGACCAGACTGTGTGTGTCTGTCTGTCTGTCTGACTGTGTCTGGCGCCAGATCTGTCTGTTATTGCGTTACAGCGACACCTGGCGGCAGCTTTAGCCCAACAGGCGCTTTCCCATCACGAATCTAAAATAATATTCGATTTGTATGATATATAATGCACCTCTTTCATTTATCACGGTTTTCAGACAGACAAGGGCTTAATTATCACAACAGATTAAAGAGCAGTTTGATAGGATATTTTGAGCTGCACTTCTTCATAAAATTAATAAACTGTATGATTTTCCACCAGCTGAACAAGGGATGAAATATCTATCTATCAGAGATGATAGCCTATGCATTGCTTTAAACCTAATTGATGTGTTCGTACTTTATAGTTATATGCATTTAACTATTCTCAAAAAATAAAGATGATTATAGAAGCAATTTCTGGCTGTTGGGCATGATCCGAAATATGTTTTATTGCGATAGGCAAGGAATTATTGTTATTTGGTTTGTCGTTTTTTGATGGCAATTTTAATATCATAAACCAATATCTATATTAAAACGCATTAACGTGTATTTGCCTAATTAATATTTCCTCGTGCTGTCGATTCGAGTAGGGTTCTTGTTTAATTTCAGCTCTGCAGTGTGTGTGAGAACTCATTTCGTCGATTTTCATTTTTACGGGAGAGTGTGTCTCTTATGAATTGAGATGTCGATATATTTCCAAACCCGAATGATATTTGTATTATTGTAAAAAAAAAATAATAATAATAAAATAAGTACGGTTCATTTTTTTTAAACGCGCGTTTACAAACATATTCTCTTTATTTAAATGGTTGTATTCCGAACCAAAATGTCTATCTTAATTTTAAGACAGAAGCAGACATTCTGTCCTGCCTTCATGTACTCTGATGAATAACTGTCTGACCTTCATGTCACATTAACTCATTAAAGAATGTCATTTTCAGTCTTCCAGCAATAAAGATGTGTAACACGTTTTCGAAAATGTGTTTGTCCTTGCAAAATTATTTTAAAAGAGCATTTGATGTAATATTTAGCAAAAAAAGAAAGGAATTACTCCATCAATTCACACACAGAATCACATCTTAGCAGAGCCTACCACCAATTTCAGCTATGAGCCTGTTTTTCTGTAAATATTTCATAAGTCAACAGTAAACTGCTTATGTTTTAAATATGAAGATCTCAGTTAGGCTGTGAAATGAGAGTGAATGAGTAAATCAGGATTTATGCCTCTTAGTTTTGACGCTGAAGCTGCAAATGTTTTATCACAGTATTTTGATAAGTTTTTTTAAAGACTACAAATTGAGGGTGGTAGTATTTTGCACCAACCCAGCTAACAGGAACCGCTCTCAGAATTTGGCCAACGTTCTGGCAATGTTCTCTTAAAGTAACGTTAATATAGTGGGGGGAAATCCAAATGTAACATTCCCATAATGTTTGCAAAAATGACAAAACTGAATATTCTCTTTTACATTTTTAACATTCAGAAATTGTTTTAACTTCATGGGAACATTAGCAAAATGTTCTTTGACCATTTTTGTTAACCTGTTTCACAACATATGTGAAAACAGATAAACAAATGATTTATCGTAAATACTATCCAGAATACTACGTGTAAAGTCCATAACCTGACCAAGTAAAGACACAACCAAAAGAAAATTGAAAATTGTTTTCAACATCGATAATAAGAATAGTTTCTTAAGCAGCAAATAAGTACATTAGAATGATTTCTGAACGAGCACGTGACACTAATGATGCTAAAAATTCAGCTTTGCATCACAGGAATAAATTACATTTTTCAGTATATTCAAATAGAAAACATTTAATTTAAATTGCAGCAATATTTCAAAATTGTACTGGATTTTTGATCAAATCAATGCAGCCGTGGTGAGAATAAGAGGCATATGCAACATCCATAACCTGACGAATTAAAGAAACAAGCAATCAAAAAAAAAAGTTTAGAAAGCCTGATGTGAAATTGTTTATATGGCTTTATTTTTGGAGCTCACACTGCTTTACCTTTCTGTTCAACATCGGCAAAGCTTGAAATCACATTCTGACTCATGTGGTCAACAGGTAGCAACAAATGCTCTGCATTTTTATGAAAATATAAGCAAAATGTATTGTGCATCTCTTCCACCGGGGATAGGCAATACATGGCCCGGAGAACTTTAACGTTGTTAACACGGCTCTGAAATATCAACAACATCTACAAGAGAATTTGTGTATTTGGAACACTTCCCGATTCCATTTAGAACTCTAAACGGCGTACATTCCTCAGCCCCGGGCCCGTGCTATAGTCTTCAAATGGTGCGTGATGGCTTTCTCTCTCACTCCGTTAATCGTAAAGAAACCTGCAAATCCTGGCAGGCTCATTTACCCAAAAGCCTCACTGTTCTCTATTTACATAAATACGTTGAACCTGCAACACAACAACGTCTGTGATAACATACATTTGTAAGTGAGCATTGACGGTGAGCGTAAAGGCCCCGGTCTGTACGGGAATATTACTTGTACGAGCCCTGAGACACGTCAATGCCTCTATTAATAGTTTAATTACGCATAATATATTACTGAAACTAAAACGTAGCTTTACCAAACAAGAGTACCAGACTTCTCTTTTTAATCCTGTATGCTTGTATACACTGCATAAACTGCATGTATCTTTTTTTTTGTCTTTTGTAGTTTTCCCCACACGTGGCACAAGCGATGCATGTCCCATGCCCCCGACCCCAAATCACAAACACACCCACCCGCCCCGTTTATCATATATATATCAATTTGAATACTTGATGTAGCACTCGCACTCCGCAGAAACAAATATAATAATACTAAAGTGAAATCTTTGCATAGAAAAACCGGACATAGCGATCACGAGGCCCAGCCCTCGGACAGACGCATGCGCTTGACAGACGGGCTCTGCCGCTCGTCCGGAGAGGGTCTCAGCAGTCCCATGGGTGAGTGGAAGTCGACGCGGTGCTCCTCGCGGTCGCTACCCTCGTACGAGCTGCCGCAGCTGCTCAGGCTGTCGACCGGAGAGCGGCCCGCGTCCTGCCGCAGCTGACCCTGCTGAGACGCCGGCTGCTGCTGCTGGGGTGGAGGCTGGGCGTAGCCGCCCGGGGCCCGGTCTCGGGGAGGAGACACGGGTTCGGACTTGATGTGCAGGCTCTGATTGGACGGCAGTGAGAGGGTGGAGCTCTGACATAACGGCGTGCTGGTGCAGTTCCTGCGGCCGGAGAGGAAAGACACAGTTAGAGGCCGATGAAAATAATGCAACTGCAAAGACTGATGAATTTCCCACTATTTCTTAGAGATTAATCCCAACTATTTCTTTTCTAAGGCCCATGTTTTAATGCGCCTTCCACACTTTTCAAACGGTAAAGTCCAGTGAGCAACATTTTTTGGATTTAATCCAAATATTTTTAAGAGAAATTGTATTATCAGCAAAATTATTTAAGTAAATAATGAAATAATAAACTGAAATAGTGAATTTGAGTTTGTGTTATATTATATTAGTTTCACATTTTTAATTCAAAATGTTGCATTGTAATAAAAAATAAAATCCCATATTCCCAGCAAAACCGAAATTAAAAAATTGACATGGATTTGAGAATGTATATATTATATACTAGTTTGACATTTTATTTAAACATTTTGCAAACCAATTAAAAACAAAAACCCAGATTGCCTGCCAAATAAAGTGAAAAGGTGAACTGAAAATATGAACATGTATTTGAGATTATATTATATTACATATTAGTTTGACATTTTGTTTAGAAAATTTGCAATCTAATTAAAAATACAAACCCAGATTCCCCGCAAAATAAAGTGAAAAGTAATATATTGATTATATTATATATATATTAGTTTGACATTTTATTTAAAAATATAATATAATTAACATAAAACCCAAGTTTCCAGCAAAACCCATTTAAGTGAAAAGTTAAATTAACATGAACATGAAGTTGTGAGTCATGAGAATGTATAATGTTCTGCTTATGAGTTCTGCTGCCACATTATAACAATTTTTGCTTTGTAATAAAAATAAAATCTCAGATTCCCAGCAAAAACATTTAAGTGAAAAGTTGAACGAAAATAGGAACAGCAATTTAAGATTATTTATTCTTATTATATTTACATTAGTTTGACAATTTTTATAAAAAAATGAATAAATTACTACACATTTTTGAATTTGAATAAACTGCCATTTGAGATATGAGGCCCCAGCACATTCCCACGTGATTTTCTGTGTTATAGTGGAGCGTTACAGCTGTACCAGAGTGTTTTGGTGCATGGGTCGGTATTCTGCTCACCCCTAATGTCCATACCATAATCTGCATGTTTTTGCGGCCAGCCGGTGTCCATCGAACCCAGATGCAGAGAGCCGAGCTGTTAAAACCCTCTCAGAAGGACAGGTCTCCACTGCTTATAGAATATTCAGAGAGAAAGGAGAAAGATCTCTGGTCAACTCACTGCATATAGACTTCTTTCAATCTTCAAGGTACCTCACAGGAAGAAGCACATCGTCAATGGCGCCTACCTGGTGGTTTCAAGACTTCAAATAACGGAGCATAATAAACTGGTGTTTTAAATTGTAAAAAAAGACAGTATAAACAGTAAACAAAATGTACATAAATATAAAATAAAAATATACCTACGAATTCAAAACTTTGGGGTAAAAAAAAAAAAGTCACTTTTTTCTTCAAAAGTGACATTTATAATGTTACAAAATACTTGTATTTCAGAATTCTGATTCTGTATCTCACAACAAGCAGCAAAACTGTTTTTAATACTGAAGACTGGAGTAATGATGCTGAAAATTCAGCTTTGCATCACAGGAATAAAAAATGATATTTGTAAAATAAAAAAAACAGTATTAAATTGCAACGATATTTCACAATATTACTGTTTTTACAGCATTAATAAATGCATCAAAACTACTGAACGGTAGTGTATAGTAAAGTAAATATTGTGATTGACTACAAAACTGTGACATTTGTGAATTATCTGTTTTTAATATAGTTATTATATTATATTGTATTGTGTATTATCTGAATTGTCCTCAGCTCTTACCTGTACCGTATGAGGTAGAGATGGCTGATGGGTAGCCGCCCATTCCCTGTCCTGGCAGAGTGGGCGTGGCTACAGACACCACTGGTGTGCTCAGAGACTGGGCCAACTGGGAGTTGTTTATTCTCTGGTTCTGTGGGAATGAAATGCGATATTTAAAACAACAGCAACGAAAATTCAATCGGTCTCAGTAAATGTGCAGGTGGTACCCCTTCTAACTGCTTAATAGATCATGTGACCAATAACGGGTAATTACCCTCCACCCCGCAATCATCCAACATTCAGCCAGAGTTCCACTGTTGCTATGGGAACCGCTAAAGCAGTCCCCTTGGCAACAGAGGAATGAGACTGTTTTGTGTGCATTTGACATAAGAACTATTAGTTTGTATTTTTGATGGTTAATCGTGTTTCACTGCGATTTTGATACTACTTACCAGCCACATGTCAACATCCTCCGACTGGTGAGCAGTTGAAAAGAATACAATTCTAATTAGTTCTAATAAAATCAAACTTTATTGCATATATACGATGGTCTGAATTGTTTTTATATGGGCAATGCTGGTCATCTGGGTTCAAATCTCAACCTAAGTGCAGCTGAACTATACATCCAGTGATGGTATTGGATGTGTTGTAACGGTTGTGTGAACTCACGATGGAGGGCATGGTGTTCTTTGAGCCGGGAGGGATGAGGACGCGCAGGTCGGGCTTGCGGTTGCTCATGGTCATTGTCATGGGCGGAGGAGATTTGGTCTGCATGTTCTTGCTCATGCTCCCCGGAGAGACCAGCAGACCAGGGGAGTTGCGGTGGTTTCCATACCCGTTTCCTGTGGGACAGTCAGAGAGGACGCGTCAGTCTAACACTAGCGACCATACAGAACACATTTATGGCACTATACCATGTCAAAGCAATTTCACATTTCACAAATACTATATAGAACTTAATGGAGATTTATGGAAATGTATTTGATTTCTTTTTCATAAATTATGAAGTAGAGAAAATAAAAACAAATAAACAAAGCTTTAGGTGTCAACAACTCATGTCCCCACATTTGCATAATTGACAATTTACCCACATAAATGTAATCTTCACCCAATATTTTGGGTGGAAGTAACAGATTACAAACACAGATTAACACTTTTTTTTGCATTGCTTACTAATTTGGCAAATAAATAAATATGCATAATATATAAAATACATTTTTAAAGAAATTAATTTGTTAATTAAAATAACCTTTATTTAAAGGTCCAATTCTCGCTATTAACAAACCATTTACTACAACTTTTGCCTCAAACTCCTAATTTGCAGCTTATTAATAATTAGTAAGGTAGTTAAGTTTAGGTATTGGGTAGGATTAGGGATGTAGAATATGGTCATTCAGAATATGTGCTTTATAAAAGCTACTAAACAGCCAATATGTTAATAATATGCATGCTAATAAGCAACTAGATAATAGAGAGAACTGATCGCTATACTAAAGTGTTCCCATTAATTTTAATTCGCAAGGAAGCATAAAAAGTGAGAGTAAAGACATTTATAATGCAAAAGATTTCAATTCCAAATAAATTGTATTAATTAAAAAAATGCTTATTACTACTACTTATATGCATTTATTTACATTCTGTATAATACAAAGCTACCACTTTTACAGATAAGTGTAAATGTTATTTTATATATCTATATATATATAATAATATATAATATCTAATATATATATATTTTATTGATGTCAAATGACTTTTGAAGATTCCACTTCTGTGGTGTTATGAAGCACATCTTTAAAAAGAATCAGAAAGAGCTTTTGAACTACTACTTGTTTGAAGAGGTCATAAATTTTCCCTTGAACCTTATAATGACTTGGTGGATCTGACAGCTGTCACAGTTTTTGATAAATCTGTCTAAAACATTGAAAAAAAAAAGAATAATAATGTCACATGTTATTGTATCTGTGGTTGTCTTCAAGATATTTTATCTTTTCATATTTTATGTTTCCACATGCTTTCTAAGAAGCCTGCAACAATATTAGCTCTGTGGTCTTTCAAGACGCTGTCACTAAATTGTTGCCATCTGTAACAGTAACACCACAGAACTGTCTTACGGGTAACGATTGGGGAAAAAAAACATTATGGAAGAAAAAAAATGTCAAATGCTGGCAAACGTACAACAGCACTTTCACTTGAACATTTTCTCAGATGTTTACAACAGTTAACAAAGAATCACTTTTAGATGTTTCGATATATCCAGAGACTTGCATATGGGAGAAAAAAAGTTGTTAAGACAATTTAGACTTCTAGTTTTCAACATTATGGTCTGTTTGAGTCTTCTGCACCAAACCAGTGCTGGTGTTGACAGCCAGTGAGCTGTGACAATGTGCAAAGTCCATTTTCTGTGAGCTTCGCTAAAACTCTTTCATGCATGCGTTGGCTCAAATGTTAGCGCCTTTTCATCTTTTTCACTAACAAACAAACTTTTTTGGACCTTTTTGTGGTGGAATCAGAGCCTCGAATCTCGACATTCTATGAATCCGTTGCGTTATGTTTCCTCTCGCCTAACGAAGGTGTTGACGGCTTCATCATATTGGAATTCACCGTAGGATGTTTTTTATGAAACGCTTCTTTTAAATATACTATTTAAGACCCTTCACCGCGACATCCTACAGCGGCGCGCTGGGTAAATATCCGGGGAGGAACTAGCCGAGCAAAAGGAAGCTTTGAATCAAACCGAGTGGCTCCGTCTGTCTGTTGAGACAGAAAACACACACACGTATGGTAAATACACATGACTCTTACCAGCGCTGGTGCCCACTCCGCTGCTGAGGTCTGGACCCATAAGGCCACCTGAGGATAGAACAGAGAAGACATTAAACAAGACTGACACTCAAAACACATACGCCACGCCTGACTGACGCCTCCTTCCTGTGGCCAGACAGGCCGCTCGAGATATATGTACGAGAGCCAGTGTGAAAAAAAACATTTGTAAGTCTATCCGAACCCACAAACCCCTGTTCAGCCCTATGGAGAAGATGCCACCGTCCAAGAAAAACCTTTGAAAAGTCTGTGTGGTTTCAGACGTCGCGGTCCCTGCCAAGACTCATATTTAGTTTTGCTCCTGTAATACGGAGCAAATTGTTCCAGGAGGGCCAAGGATAATGACAGGACAGCCGCTGCGGTCAGAAGGACTCTGACCAGAGCACAAAATAGATCTTTTAGACAATAATAACAAGCCCACAGAGGGATTACGCTTCCCACACATATGTCACCACAGACTGTCTTTTTCTACCACTTTGTTCATTTTTCTTCCCATTGCTTCCTCTTTCTCTTTCTATATACATTCTAGACACATATCTGGCTGTTTCTTTTGGCCCCTGTGGACTTTTTGAAATGAAACACTGCTAAGACTTTTCACACTGTCACACTTGTCTACAAGATCCAAAGGTGTATACATGCATCACAAGAGAATACAGTTTTATTTTATTTGATTAATTATTTAATTAAATTTTTTATCCCTGAAGCCAATGTCATTTCCAAATGTTTTTGGAATAAAATGACCTTTTTTTTCATATATTTAATTTAAATCATATTAGTTATACTTCCATTTATAATATCGCATAATTGTGTGTAACTTTCAACATTTTTTTGTTGCTTGTTTTTACAAACTGACAGACAAGTCCTTCGGTTTCTTTGGTAGTTCTTCTGTTTTTTTAGGTAGACAAGTACACAAATGTTTGATCAAATGTTATTAGTTAAAAAATGGTTGTTTGCGGTCACAATTTGTATAAAAATCAATATAAAAAATTTACATAATGTTTTCACTTTTTGTTTAGACTGTTGTAGTTAAATAAACATAATAACATTTAACTAATTGAATATGTTTAATAAATGATTTAATGAATACCTACATTTTAATTATTACATTGAACTATACAGTTAAAAAAAAAAAAATTACACTTCATTTAATTAATTTTAATTCTTAGATCTTTTTAAAGTTAATTTTTTTTTTTTAAAATTTAAATAGAAAATAACAGCCGCTAATAAAATTAATAAATAATAATGGATAATATATATATATATCTTTTTTTTTTTTTTTTTTTGGGATGGAAAACCGATTTCTACATTTAGATTGAAAAGGTGGTTCTGGTAAAACATAAAAGGAATAAAGGCAAAAGATTTTGATGAAAGCAAAAATCAAATACCAAAAATAAAAAAATCTGTCTAAAATCTTTGTTTTTATAAAAATCAGTCCTTGTGACAGTTGAAGAAACACCCACATACGGATAATGTGTTTTGATAAATCCTAAGCTGACCAAACTTCCTCTCGATGAAGCCTAGACCACAAACACAGATCTTTCAAAAGTCAGAACGGGAGTTAAAAGGAAAATATGGTCATCTTTATTTGCCTGCTGAAAACCGGGAGCTCCTTTACAATCAATCAAAACTCCCACTTTTTTTCGGCTCTGGGACAGCCTCAGGATTTCTGCTAAGTACACAGTGTTTATATTACAGGCTCGGCCCGGCACAGCTGAATATGGCTGAAAGAAATATTTGAGCACGTGTAATGATCTGTATGCGGTGTTTGAATACATGCGAGGCGTGCTTTCAGTGGAGCTGTTGGTGGTCCTCTCTAATGATGTCAAGAAAGCGTGGAAATGAACATTATTTGAAACCATACCAGGAGTCCCTGGCAAAGTGGAGAGCCCGGTGCGGGTCAGTACCTGTGTTGCCTGCACTCGGGGACCGGTGGGTCACTCCAGGGGACATGCTGTTCCTCTGGAGGGAGGGGTGGGCCAGTGGCAGCATGTTGGGGTTGCCCAGAGACGCTCCCGGGTGGCTGTAGATCAGGCTGTTGGGGTTACTCACAGGGATTGAGACGGGCATGTCATAATTAGACTGAGGGATGGCCTATAAAACAAAAGGCATGGAAATCAATCATCATTCAATTATTGAAAAATATATAAATATAGTATGTAAATGGAAAAGAAAAATCTTGGATGTAGTGTATTATCAGCCAGTTCAATTAATCTGCTAATAATGGACTATTTTGAGATTTCCAACTTGGTTCAACCACCGGTTTGACATCTGAAAAGTTGACGACACTTACACACAGTCTCTGCCTGCTGATCATCAGGTCAATGTCCTCGTTGATTTTACGATATTTGTCCTCAGATTCTGGACTGTGGCCTGAATCTTCAGCATCAATATCAGTACTGTCACAGCCGTTTAGACCCTTCTTCCTCAGAGTCTGAAACAAATACACAAAAATATTTACACTGTAAAAATACTTAAAAAAAAACAAAAATATATAAATAATCGATATATATAGATCTTCTTAGATTACAACCAGACAGATCGAGACAGAACTTGTTCACAGATGAAAAGGAAAAGGCATTTTCAGGGTGTAAATGAATATAATAGTAACAAAAAATCCATCAAATCAATCTAACAAAAAAATAAAGCTTACATCTTTTTAAAAAGATATATATCAGTGCTGTGTGTGTGTGTGTTTTTTCTTTATAATGTAGAATAGCATCAGGAAGTTTAAACAAGTGTCAAATCACCCAACACACACAACACTTATATAGCTCTATCAACAGGATCTGTTTGCTTAATATATAAATATATAATATATTTTTTCTACATTTATTTTCTGTATTAAATCGACAACATGTCACAGATGCTGATAAATGACAGATGAAAAAGGAAAAGACATTTTCTGGGTTTAAATGAAATCCAATAATACGAAAATGCAATAAAAATAAATACATCTAAACAAAAAATAACGAATTAAACATTAAAAATAAAGCATTAAAAACACAAAATGATTTTCCGTAGAAACTGACAACATGCCACAGATGCTGTTAAATGAGCTCATCTTGTATTCAACCACAAATATCCCTTTAGGACTGGAGCAGTTTTCTGTTTGACCACACGAGGGCTATATTAGAAAACAAATAAAGCTTTTCCTGCCTGTGAAACCTGAGCCTTTGATTCCTCAGAAGAGCCTAATCCTTTCATCTGAAGCCTTTGAGAGTCTAGGTTGACTTAAAACGGAATAAAAAGGTACATTATTCGCTCTGCTGTCATTAGCGGAGCTACTATGCAAAACAACACTATTACTATTATTCATACTAAAAGCTCAAAGTTTGATCTTACGTTTTTAATGGCCATGTCAGAATAATAAACCTTTTTGTGTACTGTACTGTCCATGTTTTTGTGAGTTAAAGGTAAAAGCTGATCTAAAGTGAAATACAGTAATGCAGCTTGGCTTTTTCTTTCTGCCTGATCTCAGCGTTTCACTCGTCGGCAAGCAGCCACATCGCTGGACCACAGCAATTCCACTCATTCAAGACATCTCCACCTGTCAGGGCCCTTGCACCTGTCCAACAAATCTCCTCGGCTCAAGGGGAAGAGGCGGAGCCGGGGCCACAGCCAATCACGGCCTCGAACCCCAGGGATGGCCGTAGAAGGCTATTTTTTGCCCCAGTGCCACCCAGCAGCGTCCCAGCAACCCTACACCAGCCATCCCCCCAATCACACCACCAGCTCACAGTCCGACCCGGCTCGGTGCTTTTAGCAACACGGCTGGATCCCAAAGCCTGACATCAGCAGACTAAACACGGACCGCTCCAGACCAACAGGGGGAGGGTCGTGCTCAGCCGAGCATTCCTGTTCAGTTCATCACACACCAAAGACAGGACAACGACGAGAGCGTGACACAACTTTAAGATGACAGCGAGATTAAATGAAAAGTGAAGACCTTTGCTTATAAATGATAGCTCACCCAGAAAATCATATCCTGTCATTTAATCACCTTCATGTCACAAAAGAAGACTTAAGAACCAAAAAACATTGGTCACCATTGGCTTTCATTCTATGGAACAGCATTGTTTTAGTAATATTTATATACTATTATGATTTTTATTCATATTTTCGATTGTTTAATTTTTAGTCATTTTGTCACATGCTTTTGACATCATTCATGTCACAAAAGAATATATTTTTAAGAACTAAAAAACATTGGTCATCATTGAATGAAACAGTGTTGTTTTTGTATTATTTATATACTATTATATTTTCAGATTGTTTTAGATTGTTTAATTTTTTTAGTAATTATTTCAGTTTAGTTCAGTTTTAGTTTTTATTTATTTCCAGTTAGATTTGTTTTCTTCAACTTATTTCCAAAATTATTTCAGTTAGTTTTAGTTCATTTCTGATTTTCATTTACAGTAGTTTAGGTTTTTATTACATTTTATTGCAATTATATTTTATTTTATTGTATTGTATTTCATCTTTATTTCAATTAACAAACCTTTTTTAAATCTCCTGGTACAGAAAAAAAAAAACTTATTTTGTGTTCTGCAGATTTAAAAAAAAAAAGTAAAACAGGTTTGAAATGGCAGGGTATTATAACTGTCATTTTATTAATGAACTAATCCCTTGAAGTCAGATTTTTCACCTTGGAAAAGGAATTTCTCAAATCCTCTCAAAATGATCTCCACACAACGTCTCAAAATATGCTCATATTTTTACGAATAAATCCGAGATCTCAGTATGAACTCAAACATTTCTCACAAAACAATTTCTCCCAAGACCAAATATTCTGGCATATGCTATCGAGATTCATTTTATAGCTCAATATTCTCTTGATTGAACTTGAACTCTTGATTCATGTATGCATATTTTAACTTCTAAAAACTACTTTAGGACAAACATCCCAGACAAAGTTCATTCTTAGATCCAAAACAGTCTACATGAGTATATGAACCAAAACGCATAAGTTTTGTTGTGCCACAAAAACAACAAGTGAGATTCCAGTTGCATTTCATTGCGTTCCATTGCCAGCTGTCGTAAAAATATCTAATTTTCTCCAAAGGACTTGTAGGAAAACCATATGAGAGCTGATTGATTCTTAGACCAAAAATTAGCCTATGTGAAGATGCGAATGCAAATGTTTCTGGCCTTAAATAAAATGTCTGAAAACACCTGCGCTATGAGAGAGAGACCTCTGAGCACTTTTTACAATGCATTGGCCACCTATAAAAAGTTTCTTGCATTACTTTGCAACAAGTTTTTAAAAAATGCATTCAGCTATGACTAAAGTTGAAGTGAGCTGTCGTGAGGGTGGAGAGGAGAAGAAAGGAGAGGAGAGAGACAGCCATCAGCGCCTCCTTCTGCTCCTAGGCTTGTCTACTCTATGGAGACTTGCTCCTAATTAAACCAGCGCTGCATCGCTCTCCCACATGACAAAGACAGCCCCAGCATGTCCGCATGTAGACATGGCGTCCTATATAGCATGCTAGCCTGTAACCTTCAGCGGAGAAATGATGTTGTGCGTGCCGTAGCAGGTGGTACCCATGTGGAGACAGCTGACTGATGCCGCTTGCTGGCCAGCAGCTGACGGACTGACTGACTGAACTGAGGGCGTCACGTCACCTTGTACCCTCCTCTGAGGTCCACATGGGTGGTCTCGCCTCACCTCAAACCAGGCTCAAGGACAAAGTCTGAGAAACTGCATTCAAACGGCACACACACCAACCCAGAGGAAAATTATATTACTCATAGTTTGCTCAATCATTGCTCGGGAGACTTCATGGAGTTCTCATTCAGATTTCCTTTAAATCTCAACTTTTTGTTGCTCAGGTTTCTCCTCAAAACAATGGAGACAATTGTTGATTTACAGCATGTTTATATTGCTTATTGTTCTTTTTCTTAGCTCAATAGACTTAATGGAGTTCTTATTTTTATTTAAGGATCAATGCGTTCTCAGATGTTTCTCGTAAAATGGATACATAAAAGGATATATAAAAATATATATTTTTAAATGAGACAACTGACATATATTTGGAACGTATTGCTCAGAGTTTGCTCCTTCATAACTCATAATTCTCAGTTATGTTTCTTTAAGTATCAACTTCAACTCAGGTGTTTCTCCTCAAATGCAGGGATTAAAGTTCCGTCGCTATGACGGATTTCCGTCAGTTCATAAAGACAGTCACTTGCTTCATTCCTGAATGAATCAGCCATTCGAACGAATCAATTGAATTAATGATTCAGTGATAAAATCAGTGACTTGTCTCCATCTGCTGGTGGATTTAGTTTCATTTTTAGCATATAATTTCAGTTATTTAAATCATATTTCTGTATTCAAAATTTTATATTTAAAATATGAATCTCCACATGAATTTATTAATTTAATTGCACTCATGCCACTTCTGAGCCTCATTAAACGTCTGAAAATGTACCTACAAGCCCCTTTTGTGTCCTTCTGTGCCACCTCTATAGTATAAATTAATTTATTAATACTAATTTCATATGATTGGTAACTTATTTGTCTTATTCTACTTCTTTTATATTGCAGGGGTTAAAGCAAAAAAAAAAAAAATTGACTGAATTTTTCGTCGACCAAACCCCAATCCTCAGCCATACCTGTCACACACCCAGTTTAAGAGCACTTTTTTTCTTCTTGTAATTAGGAGCGCTTGTCCTCCTAATTAAAAAAAATGTAGGAGCACATTCTGATCAATAATAAAAAATTAGCCTTCCTAATACGAGGTGACATTTGACTCCTTAAAGTGACTTACAGGAGTATTTTCTTTTTACCTTTGTAATGGCATAATTTTCATCTATGTCAAATTCAAAAATTGGGATTTTACCATCTTTTTTAAAAAAAAAATTATTTTTTTTTCCCCCCCTATTTTTTTTTTTTTTTAAAACCCCAATTTTTTTTTTTTGGGGGGGGGGGGGGTAGGATAAGATAAATAAGCTACCAATCAAATGAAATTAGTATTAATAAATTAATTTGTACTACAGAGGTGGCACAGAAGAACACAAAAGTGGCTTGTAGGTACATTTTCAGATGTTTAATGAGGCTCAGAAGTGGGTGGGGCCCCCAATGGGGGGAAAAAAAAAGTTCATATATTCATGTTGAGATTAATGTTTTAAATAAAATGTTGAATACAGAAATATGATTCAAATAACTGAAATTATACGCTAAAAATGAAACTAAATCCGCCAGCAGGTGGCGGCAAGTCACTGATTTTATCACTGAATCATTCATTCAATTGATTCGTTCGAATGGCTGAATCATTCAGGAATGGAGCAAGTGACTGTCTTTATGAACTGACGGAAATCCGTCGTAGCGACAGAACTTTAATCCCTGTGTCTAACAATCGAAACATTAAAGATATGTCTTTCCTTTAAGGAACATGCACACACGCCAAGGTGGCACTGCATTTTGCCCATCAACAGCAACACAGACCACATCCAAGCCACCCAAAAAAGCAATCAAACTGAGAGCATGTGACCACAAAAAGGCAGCTCGGTTGAAGGAAATGTCGCCTTATTGTCTCACGTGTCAGTAGGGATGTTCGACTAAGAATTTCTTCCACCTCTTCAGACGTGCATGTGTGCGTGTGTCATGTTTGCCTGTGTGGAAAGTTGTTGATTTATGCAGTGAGTCACAAAAACTGGCAGCACGACACCATGCACAGACAAGTGCAGCAGCTATCGTAACAGAAACGCATGTTGAAGCGAAAAGAAAAGGCACGTTATCAGTTCACAGAAAAAGCACAAATAAGACTCGATTTGTGCTGCCTAAACACTGGTATATCAAGCTCGGTTTATCAAAAGCAGATGGATCGGGGAGGAAAAACGAAAGCTGTACTGATTCCGACCATCAAAGAGGCGGAATCCTATTAGAGTCATACGGGTGAGCCAGCGGGGACGCCCCCGTTCCTGCGGCAGGTCGCATGGCCAATGCGTGGCACTGTCTGGCCCTCCTCCAGGGCTCTTTCCACCAGCTGCTCCGACCACAGCAGCTGGGCAATATTTGGAAAATGCCACACTGGGGACCTCTGGGTAATTTACCTTCTTTGATGCTCTCAGTACCCTATAATAACGAATCAAAGGCCCTCTATTTTACTGCCACGAGTGCCGCGTGTTTGAGCGCCGCGTGTTTGGTAATAAAAGCACTTGAGAGCGTAATTACGACAGTAACCGGCCCGGTGGATATCAAATCTGACCACGAGGAAGCAGAAGAGTGTCCCGAAACCAAGTTGGGCTCGAAAAAAGCGAACGTCCTGTGCTCCCTGGTGTTCTTGGGTGGTTTGATTGTCAGCTCTCGGAAAACGACACCTCCCGACTTCTTTGCAGCTGACGTGAGGCAAGAATTCCTCACCAGAATCATTCCCTGGGTCAAGCAGGTCCACGTTTATGAATTTGAATGAATTCCCTCTGGGGCCTTCCTGTAAATAATCGCACATTATCACACACAAGCATGTCATCTCTTTACATTTGTTGTCATGTGACCTCTCAGAAGCCTTGTTTTTCCATTGCAGCATCTATAGAGGACAGCATGCTTATTCATGTTCAATTATTACTGATCAAGTTCTTTTGAACACAAAGCCTTTCACTGTAGCCCAATAATGGGCTCTTGTGGACCCCAATCATTTACAGTCACCAGACTGAACTGTATTTGACACGTTGCATGCCACAGTAACGGACGACCTTACGCACTACGATCAGTTGCAACACGAGTGAGAAATAAAGCATTCCTCGCTTGCCATCAATTAACAGCTTTTGTCTCTGGAACTCCTTATCAAGGGTAGCCCATCTGGAAATGGGCTTCAAAAACGTTATTGTTACCAGCTAACAATTAGCACTCTCAGAACGAATAGAGTCTTGGTAAAAGCGAAGCATTTTGTGCTGTGCTGGCTCGCCGCTGGGTCTTGGAAAACCTGACTCACGCAACAAGGTTCAGATTAATCGTGGAATGTAAAACCGCCCTCTGATGTCGTTCAATCGAGGATGAAGAAAACAGCGCAGTAAATACTGCGTTTCAAACTCTAAGCATGAGCGGATCAGAACAGTGATCCAAATGTGGGCTGAGGTCACTGCACGCTCGAATTTCACACCATGTTTTCAAGTTTACATAGCTGAACAGATGGCAGATATGAGCCGACAGAAACAGTCTGCGTGTAGAGGAGCATGCCACGAGAAGTCACGTAATCAAAAGAACTCTTCCTTTCCTCTCTTAAACGTGTGAAAACTGCATCCTAACAAGTTTGATTTAAGCTTTATTGAAGTACGCCACCGTCTGTGGTCAGTTTTTCTCAGAGGGAAAATGGAGTGGGGGGAAAAAAACAAGCGTAGCTGTCTTCTCTCTCTCTCTCTCCAGCACTCCACGCCTATTCTTCTCCATTTTCCTTGGCACGACTGCCGGGCCGGAGCTATTTTTAGCTGTGCTGCTTTCTATTTTTAGAAAACTACCGGTTTTCAGGCATTTAATGGGAAAGGACCACATAAAAACACAAAGGGTTGGAACGGGGAGGAGGTCTGGCACACAAGATGGGCGTCTGCTCTTTATTTCCAACGCTATGAGAACTTCAGCTGCTCTCTGCCCAGGACAGAGGACGGAAAAGAGGCAGAGGGGTAAAGAATGTGAACGACACTCCATCTCTTATAAACACCATGAGTTTTTACCCCCCCCCCCCCCCCCCCCCCCCCCCCCACCCCCTCGCAAAAGCGCAAATAAAAAATATAACACGCTGTTACTAAGTGAAGCAGTAAACTCATGTTAACCCGTTTGTGAAAAAGGCGGGGTGAAGGAATGCAAAACAAAGACATCTCTCTTTTGGTGAAATTCCTCAAGGGATGAGAGTGGCACTGATTTCTTTTGGGGAAAAAATACAAAAATTGATTTATTTGTAATCTTAAACACTACACATGCAGATCAGATCAAAAACGGTCTGTAACAGCAAAATGGTCTAGTTCCTGGCATCCTCTTGATGTTGTGACTGCAATGTGACAGTGTTAACACAGAGCAGTATAAGCCCAGCAAATCTGATTCACGGATTTAATCTGTCAATCGTCATCAAGGTTCAACAGAAGATCAAGAGCCATCATGCGTGCATGCAACCAGCACCTCCAAATACACAAGGGAACTGTTGCCGCAGCAAACAATCCCATCAAAACACTTCTAAACATAAATCTAGCCAAAGACGTAACAAACTGCACAATGGAATGTGAAGCAATGACTTTAAGGCAAACCTTCTCACATGGAGAACTGTGAGTGAACTGGAAATGGGGAACAAAATGAAGTGCTTAAGAATGCATTGGCATGCAACTACATGAAGACAAATTATCTAAATTAGGAGAGTAGAAAAAAACGTTTGAGGCAAATGTGCCTGAAACGGAGCCAGTTTATAAAAGTAGGTTGACGATGTTTTCTTCGTTACATTTGAAATCAGATCGATGTGCCAAGCGCTGGAGGCATGTTTTCTCAGAGGTTTGTGTGGGTGAAATTGGAGGAGGGGAAGGTTGTCACCTCCAATGCCTTCCAGCACAAGACCAAACACAAGAGGTCAACTACCATACGCAGAGAGCTTTGCTCAATCTCATTAGCTGGCCATGTAGTCATTAACAACGCGACCTTTGGAAATAATTAACATTTTCCTTCCTTTGCGCCAATGGTCTCGTTGACAATTCTCAGTAGAGAGGAAATCTAAAGGTGTGGGGTCTGGAAAGCGTGCGTTTCAGGGGGACGACATGGGGTTATAGTCCACGCTGTCAGTTTTTAGGATTAAAAGGAGCATTTTCAGATTACACTAATCGAGGAAATGGGATTATCCCGGCTCCTTACTGGCTTGGCAGGGTGTCCGTGAGATTTGCCTCGTGGAGACTTGATGTTTCTCCTCTCATGAGGCAAGCCATGCTGTTTTCCCTCTCAGCCTCATAAAAAACCCAACTAAGTCTGACCCCAGGGCTTTGCTTGTAATGCATGTGTCAACGTTGCAAATGGCCTGTCGAACGATGTTACACTAGACTGAACAGTCAAAGTATAATAATAGAGTTTGAATTCGCAGCTTGTTATGTGCAAGTGAAGTGAGTTGCGAAACAATAAACGGCTCATGCTCGAACGCACAAAGATAAAGAGATCCCTCACCACAATTGAGCTCCTAAAAACGCCCCTTTCAGCATCCCCACTGTTATTCCTCATCCTTATTGCGTGTTTTTCTGTATCCCTTACTTAGTTAGTAAGAGGAGACAGTTTGTTTGTGTGACACCACCAGGCCTCTACACAAATCAATTGGGTGTTTTTACTGGAAAAGGGACTTTTCTAGGGGAAATATTTTTCCCACTGCTCCCAGTGGGAGCGCCATGGCCTTTCATGCATGTGGGGTGGGAACCTTCAAGTTCTCTCTTCCCAAAGTCAGCCTTGACAGGTGGTTTGGAAGAGCTGAGAGCAGTTTCGCAGTTGCTTGTTGGTCTTTCGGTGGCGATTACAGCAGAAGACGCTGAAGTCTCAGATTAGAGGATGAGGAAACCCTTATCTAAAGCTACCCACGCATGCTCCGTGACCTTTTCAGGAGCTCACATGTCACAAAAGGTGGCGGTGATGAGCAAGCATGATCTTAAGTCTCTGTGCAGACCACCTGGCTTGGACAGTGGCACCTGCCGTGTCCTCTTAAACCGGTTGCGTAATATGGTCCTGACGAGATACGGTAAAGTCCTCGTCCCTGTCCTTTAGCCTGATTCGTTCTTATAGAGCACAACGGCATGTGCCAAACGTGTTTTGCAAAGACTATTACAGCATGTTCCCTAACAAACCACCACCAGACACGGGCCAGGTGTCAAATCCTCCTACTCTACCAAAACGAACCCTACCTGATCTCTCGGTGAGGCATCCGATTCAAATGCCCTGAACTTATTTGTCAAAAACATTGTGCTTATTGTCAAAGGGAACTCACCTCCACGATGTCCGAATTAGTCCGACTCTCATGGGGTTCATTGTACTCAGTGTATTTAAGCAGAACTTTGTCCATGTCGGTGCTGGCGTACTGGAACAGTTTATTAGTGCTGTTGAAGATGATGA
Organism: Sinocyclocheilus anophthalmus; assembly: GCA_018155175.1. NCBI lineage: Eukaryota > Metazoa > Chordata > Actinopteri > Cypriniformes > Cyprinidae > Sinocyclocheilus > Sinocyclocheilus anophthalmus. Next base: position 196,815 of record JADLZN010000326.1, on the reverse strand, counting down.
GGGCGATCTCACAGTCGCACAGAACGCTCAGCTCATAGGCCTTCTTCATTAGTCCAAACTTCCTTTTTGTAAACGTAACCTGATGAACCAAAGAACAAAGGGAGGGTTAAATTGGGATAGATTTGATACCCCTCATTCAATGACAGACAAAACGTATTACTTGTTGGACAACGACAGCATAAGGTTTTGAATCCTAGGCTGCTGGTTTGTTATCAACCTTGATCACCAGCATTTTAAGTCCTCACCAGGCTTCTTAACTAGCTTATTTACATTTAATTTTTGGCATTTCGCAGATGCTTTTATTCATAGCGACTTCCACTGCATGGTATACAGTTTATCGGTTCATGCATTCCCAGGGAATCAAACCCATGACCTTTCCATTGTTAACGACATGCTCTTCTGCTTGAGCTAAAGGAAGTTCGGTCCAAGAAATGCTCGTAAGATAAATACATAGCTACTACCCACAACTCCATTGCTCTAATTTAGCTAAATTTTCTTGTGAACTGATACAATAAAATATAAAAACTTTATTGACTTGTTCTTCAAATGCATTTGCAATTCTTTTCATTGTCATTTGCATGACTTCAGTAAAATGCCCCATCAAAATTAAACTTATAGCTAGAGTGTACATGGCCTCATCCGTCTAAAACCAAATTGTTTGACAGGGTATTCTGGTTAGAGAGCTATCAGAGCTCTGCGTGCCATGCTAAATTTAGACTGGGGAGTTCAAGGTGAAATTCTGCCCAGCACGCTTCACAAATTGACAGCCCCTGGGTGGCAGGGTTCATAGGATTGCTTTGGCTAATGATGACCCAGCATCACCTAGGCACGCTGGCAGCGTTGCGCACGTTCCATTTGGAAAGGACAATTTCCCAAAGACACCATTTAAACCCTCACAGAACACACTCTCCATCTGTGATGAGATGGCAATGAAATTCAGTGAGAAACAGCCACACAAAACCCGAAGAACTCTCTTGGGCATCTGCCTGAAATATTCAAACTTTGGATTATTAAATTCTGCCATCAAAATGAGATAGAAAGGAAATGTTATTGCTATGAGTTGGCTTTTAGCTTTGGAGACTTAATGGAGTTCTCAGATAGGTCTCAATAAAGCAGCAGATATTTTTGTATTTTTTTTTTTTTATTGCGCCCAAGGAGATGAATGATGAAACGACTGAACAGACAAATCCCCAAATACAGTAAAAGTGTATTGCTCAGAGGTTGCTCTTTCATAACTCAAGTTTCAATTATGTCTCAGTGAAGTATCAATTTTCACAAATTTTTTATCTTAAAATGCAATAAAACAATGGCTGCAAATGGGATGTAGACATGGCGCATAAATGCATTGCTCAGAAGTTTATTTTTCATAACCCAACAGACTTATTGGAATTCTCAATTATGTCTCATTTAAGTATTACGTCTCATTTACCTATATGCTTAGCAGGTCTTCTTCATCACGCATTCCTTTGGAATCGAACCCATGACTTTGGCGTTGCCAGCGCCATGCTTTACAAATTGAGCCAGAGCTATTTGTTAATTTCTTTAAACAAATAGACACATGTAAGAGTATACAGGTAGATTAACAAATGAATACATTTATCACATAGCTCAGATAATTTGGTTAAACTCTACAGGAGACACGTGAGATTACTGCCTTCTTTTCTGAACAGTTTTGAAAAGCAGAATGTTCTCCATTTAATCTAATTCTAAGAGAAATAAAAGACATATTCAAGAGACTTTTCTCTCCTTCAAGAGTGTATACTTCATGCATGCATGTCAATACACAATAAACATGCATGTGAAGCTCTAATCTACATGGTGTTGGTGGTGTTTGTGTGTCGCTGATCCCTGTGCGTGAGTTCGGACGTCATGCTCTGTCACAAACAAACTCCAGCAGGGTGATCTTCTCACTCCTACCGCTCAGCACACTGATGCTCTCACCTCCACATGATTTAGATTATGCTCACACTCACACTCACACTCACATGCACATGCACCGGGAGCGACAGATGTCTTACACATGCTCACTGAGACGCTCCCACACACATACGGGCAAAAAACGTTCGCCTTTCGCGCACTGCATGTGTTTACTGCCAAGTTCAGCCGGTCTTGATTTACCTTAGATGTCTGAGTCACAAAGACTTTTCTTCTTTTTTTACATTTTCCTACATGCTAAACTGCACATTGAGGCTGCAGCTAACTTTACACGACCGTGCTTCCCCGTAAAGATGCATGCAAGTTTATTTGACTTGAGTTAAGACATCTCAGACAGAACATCCATGGAGAACTTCACCACCACAACACGGGAAAGGGTGGGCGCTGAGAGGGGGTTAATCGTGCCACTGCACTGGGGGTCAGGAAGCACATTTGAGCGCATTTCCTGTCATAACAGGAAGGGTCCAATGGCTTCCCCTCTACAATGGCTTTGCCTCGGCTTCCGGCCCTATGCTGGTCATTGAACAGCCCCTTAGGCTGAACACTTAACATTTCTTCTAAGTGCAAAACCTCTGTGAAAAATGCACAATAATTTAAAAGGTTCTTGAATGGAGGCTCTTAATTGTACTTTTTTATAGCTATATATATATATCTTGAGTTGACCAAAGATCTTGATGTTACATTATAGGTCCTTCAGATTACCTTTTTGTTTTTGGCGTTGTTTTTTTTTTTAAGAATTAATACTTATTTAGCAAAGATGCATTAAATTGACCATAGGTGACATTAAAGACATTTATAATGTTACAAAATATTTCTATTTTGAAAAAATGCTCGTTTGAATTTTCTATTCACCAAAGAATCCTAAAAAATGTATCACGTTTCCACAAACATGAAGCAGCACGACTGTTTCCAACACTGATAATAAGAAATGTTTCTTGAGCTCAAATTAGCATATTAGAATGATTTCTGAAAGATCATGTGACGCTGAAGAGTGGAGTAATGATGCTGAAAATTCAGTTTTGCATCACAGGAACAAATTACATTTTAAAATATATTACAATAGAAAACAGTTCTTTTAAATTTTGATATTATTTCACAATATTCCTGCTTTTACTGTATTTATGATCAAATAAATGCAGCCTTTGTGAGCATAACAGACTTCTTCCAAAAACATCAACCCCAAATTTTTGAATGGTACTGTAAATGAACGTTTTTATTTTTAGGTCATTAAATTAAACGTTTTAAACTACCATCCAGAAATGACTTTTAAATTCCCATTCAGTTCCTAAATTTGAATTAAGGTACCAAATAGGAGGCAGAATTAAAATTTGAATGTCAGTAGAATTAAAACTGAAATTCAAGGAAATGTATATACTTGTAATTTTGTAAAGGCAAGTTTTGTTAAAAGTTTAGAGATCAAAAATTTCTTTGAACTGCAAGTCAGTAAATTCACCTTCCCGTCACTCCAGTTCAAATTCCAACAAGAGTTCAACTGAGTTCATACTGGCTGAAACTTGAAGACGGTGAGTTCAATTCTCATGGATACTTGACGGTTATTAGCTCATTAAGAGCCAGCACTCTGGTGGTATGACCTGCAGCTATCAGCGTTAGCAATGAAATTGAAGTTCTCGCTCCAAATCATGATTTCATGTTTGGCCCTGCGCTAGAGTTCCTGCACAACACATGCCCAGATTTATAAACGGTAAATATAAATAAAAAAAAAAAAGCTACAGAAACCTAATTTACGAAGTTCTGAATTAAATAAACATGTAAACCCATGCCACAAAGTCACAACATCAGGTATAACAGGGAAAAGCTGGTTCGATCAGGAAGGTAAGAGGCTGATGTGCTTCATAAGTGTTGTCAGATGTGGCTTTAGATCCTGCCCGTCTAATAGCCCAAGTGAGTAATAGTTTGGAAAACGCTAGTTGTGGTGAATGACACCATGGCTGGTAGAGGCACGGTTTCTTCCCCGTTACAAACATCAATTATTCAGACTCTCCACATCATATCCTCTAAGGCAGAGGCAATGCATTTAATATCGCAATTAAAAACAGCAATTATGATGATTTAGGACAATCATATTTCACATTCACACACAAACACGCAACACACATGTGCAAAAAACAGACCAAAGTGAGAATCCAGCTTGTGAGTGTCTTGTGACGCTGTCGTCAGAAGCTGCTAGCACTTCCTTAAGTGATGCATACTGTTGGTGTGTGTGTGTGTGTGTGAAGAGAGAGAGTATGTGCTTAAGACTTATTACATTTCTGTGAAGTGAGCGCCTCATCTCCATTTCTTTCCGTTAAGATAACATCTCTTTTACCTGTCTATTGCGTTCGTCCATTATCCGCGCAATCTGAATCTTTTTCCTCCCCATTATTTCGGTCTGGTATTCCTTCCTATTCCAAAAGTACTGTACACACTTGTCTTCCTTCCTCTCTCGCTCCGATCCTCAGCGCAGTCTTTCCTCTTTGCTCGTTCCTCTTATTTCAAAGACTCTGGCATTCGTTCCTGAACAGACAAGACAGAGAAAGAGACACAGATTTTATCAGACAGATGTGTGATATTGCTCATATGCTTGAATGTGGGAAAAACAAGGAGCGTCTTGGTTAACAGCATACAAAATCAGAACTTTTTGGAAATCACAACTGATTTATAAAACCTGTTTAACATAGCAAAAAAAAACATCCTTTAAAATATTATTAATGTTTAAATATTTATATATTTAAAGAGAACATTTATAATATTTAAAAAATTTAAAAAACATGCACTTTTAGAACATAAAATTCATTTTTTAAATTACCTTTTTTTTACATTTAATTTGCTTATTTTTATTATTTTTATTTGTACAATTTTTATTATTTAAATATGGATATGGCAGCAAGTTTTAATCAATCCAGTACATATTACTTTTTTTTGAAAAATTGCTACCATATTTATTTTAAATAATAATAAAGTGTGAAATATTTAAAATAAAATCTATTTTCATCTATTTATCAATTTTCATCAATTTTTGTGATGTTTATGCTTAAATATAAATTAAATGTATGAATTATATTTTTCAACTTTAATTTCCCTAATTTCCCCCAGGAGATCAAAAGCATTATGACATACAGGTGCATCTCATAAATTAGATCCCAACACCATGGTCATTTAAACCAACTTTTGGTGCTTTTGGCAGTGTGGGCAGAAATAAGCCAAATCCTGCTGGAAAATGAAATTTGCATCTTCAAAAAGCTGGTCAGCAGAGGAGCATGAAGTGCTCCAAATTTTCTTGGTAAACGGGTGCAGTGACGTTGGTTTTCAAAAAATGAAATGACAATGACATTGCACCCCAAATCATCACAAACTGTGGAAACTTAACACTGGACTTCAAGCAAATTGGGCTATGAGCTTCCCCACCCTTCCTCCAGACTCTAGGACCCCCAAGCCTTGTTTCCAATGAAATCAAAACTTGCTCTCATCTGAAAAGAAGACTTTGGACCACTGGGCAACAGTCCAGTTCTTCTCTTTAGCCCAGGTAAGACGCCTCTGACGTTTGTCTGTGGTTCAGGAGTGGCTTAAGAGGAATATGACAACTGTAGCCAAGTTCCTTGACATGTCTGTGTGTGGTGGTTCTTGATGCCCTGACCCCAGCCTCAGTCCATTCCTTTGTGAAGTTCACTCAAATTCTTGAATCGAATTTGCTTGACAATCCTCATAAGGCTGCGGTTCTCTCGTTTGGTCTCTCGGTTGTTTGTGCATCTTTTTCTTCCACACTTTTTCTTTCTACTCAACTTTCTGTTAACATGCTTGATACAGCACTCTGTAAACAGGCAGCTTCTTTGGCAATGAATATTTGTTGCTTACCCTCCTTGTGAAGGGTGTCAATGATTTCTTCTGGACAACTGTTAGATCAGCAGTCTTCCCCATGATTGTTTAGCCTAGTTAACCAAACTGAGAGACCATTTTTGAAAGCTCAGGAAACCTTTGCAGGTGTTTTTGAGGTGAGTAGAGCTGTTGGCACTGTTCACCAGATTCATAATTTGTTGAATTGAGTGAGGTTTTTTAAATGTGAGCCAAAATCATCACAATTCAAAGAACCGAAGACTTAAACTACTTCGGTCTGTGTGTATTGAATTTATTGAATTTATTGAATTTATTTTTCACAATTTGAGTTGAATTACTGAAATAAATGAACTTTTCCACAACATTCTAATTTATTGAGATGCACCTGTACATGTATGTTATAAATATGTTTTCATTAGTGATACAGGGTTTGCGTTAACCCTACAAGTTCACACAGATGTCTGTGGTCGTCAGTGGCCCTCAGAGAGCATAAGTACCCAGCTGAAGACCAGAGCACCAGCCCAAGGGAAAAAGGAAATAAAACTCAAGGGCAACCCACAATGCAAATAAGAGAAAGCAGAGAGCTTTGGGGAGTAGAGGTCAAATGCTCACTCACAACGAGAGACAGGGAAAACACACGGCCTGTACAGAAACCGAAAACCAGCAGCACAGATCTTCAGGGGGCAAGTGCTTCTCTTCACTTAGACATGGCCAACAACTTGGCAATGCATGTGACCTTTTGGTTATGCTTCAAGCTGACTGATAAAAGCCAGAGAGATGTGAAGGATTTATGAAGGAGGGATGGAAAAAGCAGACGATACATCAGAAGAGGAAGTTACAGGAATGTTGTGACAGCTTTTCATTTGAATTTGAAAAGCATACCAAATGATAAAAGCCTCAGCAAGCTCCGCTCGGATAAGAGAGTATGCCAATAAAAATGGAAACTTACAGTAAATTCAAGACAGTGGAGATCAAATGCTGAGTGTCTTTTGGTATGCGCAAAATCTGCATTCAAATCCAACAAAACACTATTTCTTATTGACTTTTATGGATCCCATTATATGTACTCAAGACTCTACAGTACATCTACCTTATCCAACTTAGCTTACAGTGTTATGGACGGTAGACCTTACGTAACTTTAAGCTGTTCAGGACATGTAATCCACTAAACCCGGACTCAAAGAGTTCCCTTTAGCCACTCGGCCGATGATGTCCAGTTCACTCATCTCCAACTAACTGATCAGTCTGGTTATGTGTAGCGGTTTCATTTCAGGATTAGCCGTTCAAGCAGAAGTTATTCAAGGACATCTTGTACATGCTGTGGGGTACATTGTTGTCTTGTTTGATGATAGTCATTTATGCAGTTTAGCAGCTATTTATGAGCACAGAATCAGTCACAATCAAGTATCCAAAATATTTTTAAGTTATGGCCAAAAACCAGATTTGTAAACTACAAGAAAACATCTACAAAATATTATAAATGTGCAGTTGACAAGATGGTAACCATTTAGGAATATAAAAATCAATGCTTTTTTAAATAAAATCCAATTAAAATAATTGTATTAAATAATGATAGATTTTTTAATTACAATATAATATATTAAGTATTATTATTAATAAGTATTATTTAATTCTGGCAAGAGAATACAATTTAGTAAAATAAAATAAATGTACGAGTCATCTACATACGGCAATAATTAATCATATGGCATTACCATTATTATATTTATTTCAGATAATTAATAGTTATTATTTTTGAAAATAAATAAAATAAAATAATACAATAAAATAAAATAGTCCTAACATCCTGCTGCCAACATCGGGCTAAGGCCAAGAGAATAAACAGGGAACTGCCAGGTAAATGTACTGAAATTGTGAACAAGCTCTCGGCAAAAACCCCACAGGAACTGGACATGCCGAGGCAAAATGGCTTTTTTGGAGGTCAGAGGTGCCAGTGTGTTTACCCATGTGACGGAAAGATAAAGACGGAGAGAGACAGGCGTGGGAGGAGCCGCTGTGTTACTTGAGGAGGAGGGAGGGCGGCCCGGTGCCAAGAAACCAAGAGCAGGGATCTCCAGAGAGTAATGTGCAACATTAAGTCACTTTGTTAATCTGCCTCTCTGCTTCTCCTGAGGGCAGCAGGAGAGGACAGATATCTCCTCGTCCTGTGAAGAGCGGCATGGTGCCACCGAAATAAAACAGCGCTGAGATAACACCTAGATATGACTGAGACAGTCTCCTGAGGGGCCATTAGACCCAGGACAACATCCAGAGAAGGGCAGAAAGACCTCCTAGCTAGCAGCTAACGCATTGCAAATTAGCTGTGGTAAAAGGGCAACCTGAAGGGGAATGTGTCATTCATGCCCACATAAGTAAATTTTGAACAAATCCTGTGTCTGACTGTGCAGTCAATGAATATGTATTTTTTTTAAATGCCTCAGAGTAGTAGATTAGCAGTTAGCGCAAATGCTAAACACAATTTACATTCATTTCAGAACAACCATGCCCCGTCCTTTCTCGACAACACCTATCAACACGATTTTATCATTTTCTGAAGAAAAAGTGCCTGGCAACTAACCCACTGCCACAATGCTAATGTCTTTTTAGCATGATGCTAAGTGGTTTCTAGAGCATTTTAGGTAAATAATTACCACAACCGATCCTTTACATTTAGAAGTATTTAGAACAGAACAAGAACGAAAAATAAACATGAAACCAACATAAATTATAGTGGAATTAATTATAAATAACATATAAACAACACCAAGCCTAAACAATTTCTATAAGTGAAACTGAACTGATGTGGGAAATGCGCTATACAAATAAACACAGCCTCACATATCTCATTTGGCACAAAAATGTTTTGCGTGCTTGACATTAATTGCATTATATAAGTCCCAGCATGTTTCACATTAATAAAAAAGCAACTTGTATTCAGAAGAATACTGTATTCTTTTTTGTTTTTAAACATTTCCATTATATTCTTATTCCTAAGTATGGCGTATAAAAAAATTTTTGCTCAGAAATTTCACAAAGAATTACAAAGAATTGGCAAGTAATGCATTGAACTAAACATGCAAATTGGAAATATAAAGACTTAAATTTAAGTATTTTCTTGTTAAACATTCTCTAATAATCCTACCACAAGAGTTATGACTTGTCAGGCAAAAATCATAAGTTGGATCACAAAGAAAGATATTTAAAAGCATTTTGGTAACGATAAATATAAATGTTGGCAACGGTACCCATTGACTACCATGGGTTCAAAATATATTATTTAGTGCCCAACAGAAGAAACAAACTAAACTAAACTACAATCTTCCAATATCAGACCAATGCCAATAATTAAACAATATTTTTTTAAAGCAAATATTGGCTATTTTTTTTCAGAAAAAAAAAAAAAACCTTGAAACCTTGAAAGTGAGAAAATTATGAACTTTTTCATTTTGGGGTGAACTATCCATTTAAGGTTAGGGGATCTCAAAGCGGTAATAAAGACCGCTAATAAAGACCTCAAAAAGGCAGAAATAAACAAAAAGCCATCTATTTCAAGACAGCCTCTGGCATAACTTGGCTAATGTCAGTTAACACAATTGAGATTGGAGCCTGTACAACTTCATAATCACCATCTTTCAGGGCATCTGAAACGCTGAAGACGTGCCAGGCAGCGGAGGAACTTGTCGGAGCACGTCGGAGCAGATCCTCAGAGCTCTTGGCAGACCCCGGAGGTGTCAGACAGCTGACTCTGATTCTCTCTGCAAACAACACCCATCAGCTCGCACAAATGGACATAATGACAGAAAATCTTCGTAGACGGCCTCATAAGGAAGTGACATCACTGAGTAGAAACAATAAAAGATGCCTCTTCCCATAAACCGCTCCACAACACAGAAAATGGGAAGTACCGGCAAATCTCATCGTTCTGAAGGGCCTGATGAGCTTTGCTGAGATAAAAAAAAGTTATACCATCGTTGAGAGGGTCTGATAGCAAGCCGGTTGCCAGGGTGTTCTAAGTGGTATTAAGCCCAGTGGTTGTTAGGGTGTTGTTATGTGGTTGCTAAGGTGTTCTGAGTGGTTTTGTTGCTAGGGTGTTGTTATGTGGTTGCTAAGGTGTTCTGGGTGGGGTTAAGCACAATGCTACAGTATGCGGTTGTTAGGGTGTTGTGATGAGGTTGCTAAGGTGTTTTGAGTGATTTAAATCACAGCGCAACATTATGTAGTTGCTAAGGTATTCTGAGTGATTTTGTTGCTAGAGCATTTCTATGCAGTTGCTAAGGTGTTCTGAATGCTGTGGTTGCTAGAGCATTTCTATGATATTGCTAAGCTGTTTTTAGCATATTTACCGCCTAAAAACTTAGAAACGTAATGGTAAACAATGGTTTCATTTATGAACGCAGCACAGAACGGTGTTTAATAGTTGAGTTTAGGGGTTTATCCAGGTATAAGCAGCATTACACTGCTAATCAACCTCAACGACCCAGCGGCCTTCAAATACATACTGGAAATGTTCAAGAACATTCGTTCTGCCAGCTTTCCCCCCAGCTGTATCTCATAGAGAGGGCTCCTATATCTCTTTGCTGTCTATCAAGGGAGTGTGCTACGGCTCAGAGCAGCAGCCGCCAAGAGACAGTATCAATCAGTGCCGGAATGGGAACGAGTCACTCTCCGCCCCACCCTTACGGCTCGCCTCAAAACTTCCCAAGGACAAAGAGGAGACAGCGTTTGTCTTTCTCAATGAGAGCACACGAGCTGTGGAGGTTAGTCGTACCACGGAACGAGACCAGCTCCCAGACGCCCCACTACATTCCCATATCCTGAACCCACGGCTCCTGGTGGAGCGCTGTGCGTGAACAGCCGTGGGCCATGTGAGCCGTTGCTGCTGTCCAGCTATCGCGAGATTAGAGAGATCTGACTTGGCTACCCTACAAAATGATTGTTAATTCTATCAGTAAAAAAAAAAAAAAACACACACCACACCCTTAATAAGATGATTTAACTTAATGTGAATCAGTTATTATAGTTAAAATAACAAAAAAAGTTCATTTCAGCTAATTGCCAATGCAACATTTCCCATTTTTGTTTACATTTAACTTATAATTTAGTAAATTTACATTAACTAATAAATAAAACGGAATAAACTAATAAATGAAAAATTAATAAAAGCTATATAGACATCATTTAAAAAAATACTTAAATGACATTACTAAATAAAATTACATTTTAATCCAATGATTAATCATGAATAATTTATTTAAAATAATTTTAATAAAATACATAAATTAAAGGGAAAACAAGAAAAATGTCAAATAAACGGCAAAATTGTACCATATACTCATGAACAATAAACATTCCTTTTATTAAGCTTAAACCTATTATAGCATAAACTCACAGATGCGATATACCATACAACTTTACACAGGGGACAAATTGCTAAATGTGAGTCAAAATAAAGAAAAATAAATGAATTCAAGACATTTTCTCTGAAAACAAGTTGGCCTAGCCTGGTATGCTGCACTTCCTTATATGCCCAAATCAATGGAAAATCTCAAATTATGTCCTAGTTTTTTGCAGGCCTTTCAGTGACCTAATTACAAAAGCTAAAGCTTGCAATCACTGTCAGCTACGATCGAGCTATTGCAACAATTCGGTTAATAATCTGGCGAATAACTCTCAACTATGACAGCGTGAGCACAAGACATTTTGGCGCATTGTTCATAGTTGGTTGATCATTTGCATGGCTTCCTTTTGCTGAGGAGATGTGTGTCACACAGCTGTGTTCTCTCAGTGTGTGTGCGCCGCGTTTGCGCTTCATCGCTAACCAATACACAAACTCTGTGGCCATTCATAGCCACATGCTAAGATATCGCTTCTGTTTTCTGTTACATTATTGTAAAAGCAGTGAATTCATGACATTAATACTGTGCTGCTCAGTATGTGATCATTTAAATCTACACTTTTTATCTATCGATCTTTTTTTTTTTTTACAATATACAGTTTTTTTGCACAAGTTAATTCTACCTGATTTAATGTATAAATTCAGGGAAAATAAACAAACAGGAAATATTAAATCGAGTTGAAATAATGTTACTTCGTAAGAATAATGAGAATGAAGAATGATATGAGGCACAAAACTGGTACATGTATGTAAGAAACTGATTAATATAATTACACAATTTTAGCATCTCAATCCATACATATTTATCCACAGATTGCCAAAACTGACCAATCAAAGAAATTACGTATACTACAGTTTTAATCAAAAGTGACAGTAAAGAAATTTATAATGTTACAAAACATTTTCATCGAATTCAAATAAACCTTCTATTCAAAGAATCCTGCAAAAAAGCATCATGGTTATCAAAAACCTTTAAGAACGAGCACAATTGATTTTAACCTTGATAATAATAAGAAATGTTTCTTGAGCATTAATTCAGCATATTAGAATGATTTCTGAAGGATCATGTGACCCTGAAGATGTTAAGAGGTAAATGAAACTAGCATAATATTCAAATTTGCCTCACTAAGAAATATTTGATATATATTTTTTAAATGTAATATTTCACAATATTACTGATTTTACTGTATTTTTGATCAAATAAGGCAGCCTTGGTAGGGCGAACAGAAGAGGACTCTTTTTTTTTTTTTTTTTTTTTTTTTTCAAAATTTTTAGATTAAAGGCACAAATCTTTTGAACACTAGATTACCAATTTTTAACAATAATAATGCCTAAAGTTTGTTTTATTTGTTATGATATGCAGCAAAAATATCAGTAACTATATATCATATATATATATAGAAAGATTATATATAGTATATATAAGTATATATCAATAAGTATAATTGATTTTTTTTTTTACGTCAAAGCTGATGCATATTATTTGCCAAGAGCCAAAGCATACTTGCGCTGATAGTTAGCAGATTCATGCTTAGACAAAGACGTGATCGATTACTTAAGTGTTTTTGTCAGACTGCCCGACGTGGAGAACAGATATCGCCAGCTGGTTGGCTCTGCCATCAGAGCGAGTCTCACGTGTAGGCTGATCTCTCCACTCTTGGCACTCAGGAGCCGCCCTGGCCAGCGTGTACGGGACCGTGCCTCTCAGCAGCAGTAAGGTGTGACCTGGAGAAAGAGTGGCCGTTTAACCTCTGATCCTTTGAATTACACCCTAAAGTTAATATTTCATTTGGTTTTTTTTGACATTCTTAACCTTAAGTAAAGTCAAGTAATAGCGATGCTAGCCTATTCACCTTATTTAGCGATGTGGAAGTAAGCTATTTTCTTTGATTGCTGTGGATGGATTTTTGTTTCATTGGCACTGTAGCCCGTAAATAAATAGATAGAACTAACAGACCTACAAAAATAGTTAAAATTATTTGCAAGGACCTTACAACCAGTGCGTAATCATTATGACAATAAATTAAAATAAGAAATACCCATTTGCAATATCAAGCAGCAAAACAAGCTGTTTTGTGCAGCTAAAAATAACTGGAAGTGAATGACATTAAAAGTCAATTACGTAAAAATACGGTAAGTTGATTTTCTAATGGATTGAGATGCAGTATGTTCTACAGCTCACAGGGAGTTTTAGATGTAAAGATCAAGCCTAGAAAGACCAGAGGCCAAATTCATGAAACATTCTTTAAAAAAAAAAAAAATCTTCGTAACTGCTATTTCTTTTAACTTAACTTTGTATTCCCAACAACATTTAGGAATGTTCTAAAGATAAAACTTAAGAATAATTTGAATTCCTGAAAAGAATGTTCTTAAAAATCATCGTAAATAGCCTCCCTTAAAATTCAGATAAATCAACAACTATGTCATAGTCCCCCAAATGTAAGACCTTTTACTGAATACATTGGTTATGTTTCATATTACGCTTTTATAGCCACAACTCAATATTATATAATATATTACTACTACCAAGGGATGCAATGTAAACAATGATTGTTATTAATTATAAGTGACTTTTTGCCAAATTTGAAAATTCAGAAACAAGTTGAAATTCAAAAGTCGACTCTAATAGGGACCTTATTTTTAATTTTATAATCATGACCATTTCAGAATCAAATTTAATGCCGAGAGATAACCTCTTAAAGTTATTATTCTTACACAAATGCATCAATTCACTTCAGAAGGCCTTTATTAACCCTCTGGAGTCGTGTGGAGTACTTTTGATGATGGATGGATGGATGCACTTTTTTGGGCTTCAAAATCTAGACCACTATTCACTACCTTTATAAAGCTTGAAAAAGCCAGGCCATTTTATAATATAACTCCGATTGTATTTGTCTGAAAGAAGAAAGCCACATACACGATGGCTTGAGGATGAGTAAATCATGGGGTCATTTTCATTTTTGGGTGAACTCTCCCTTTAAGAATTTGTCAAGAATTCCACATAGTAACATTCTTTAGGATTTATCTTAAGAAACATCTTCTTAGGATTTTTGTGAATCCGGCCCCTGAAGTTTACTGGCTAAATGTGCTTTACTAGATCTGTTTATCTCACCCAGTATCTGCATCATGAGAATTGGATTGGATCTGGCACTGGCGGTCTGGAGGTCTGGGTGTGGGTGTTTACAGCAGCATGGGAACGATCTCATGGGGAGGAAGTGACGTGGAAACTCGGGAGCATTGTAAACCAAATCAGGATGACGGCAGATACTCAGCTCGACGGCCCCCTCAAACTCCCCCTCGCAGACTTCCTCTACCAAATATACTGCGCATGTAAACGCAGCAGATCCAAAAATACAATTATGAACTTTTTACCCTGAACAACAGAAGCAGTGGCTGAAACTAATGTGTCATCAAAACTGAGACAAAAATTCTGTCACATAATCAAAGAACAAACTTACATGATTCGAGCAACATGGTCAGGCCTAAAAAACACCACAAACATGCAAGTTTGCTTCAACCAAACGTGGATTGCATCTCTGTAATTTTGAGGATGGAGAAAAGTTGAGGGTTTTGGCTGAGGTCAGTGCTATATTTAAGCAATATGGCATGAGATATTGGCCATATAGCACAGTCTTAAAGGGATAGTTCCCCCAAAAATAAGAGTTCTGTCATTATTTACTCAGCCAAATCTTTTTAAAGGAACCCAAATGTAGATATTTTGAAGAATAACATTGGACCCCATTGACTTTCATTGTATGCTGTTTTCCACAGAATACATTACATACTGTACATTCCACAGAATTAAAAATTGCATGTTGTAGTAGCTGTTAAATATATATTGTCTAGAATGCTGTATTAACCAATTAGCATCCAGAAACAAAACTATCAAATTAAAGAATGGTTTCGACTCCTGCCGTCAAGCTTTGTCGTTAACCGTCCTTCATCAGTTGGACTTCTGTAAGACCTCAGGAGGTCAAGAATGTGCATTTGTCCTTTGAGAGACACCTGGCTTGGGATTCTTGCACCGTTTGAAACCTGTCAGTGTGCAGATGTCATAACAACCCAGACCAAAAGATGGACAGACAGACCCATGAGCCCAATGAAACGGCTGACTATCCCGTTAATGGGAAAAACTGGACAGGATTCCAGTGGCGTGTTACAGTGGACGCATTATCAGTTACCTCAGAGCCAACAAGTCACATCTTAAATACTTTAACTAAACTCACACTAAATTATGAACACATGATCCACTAAAAATATCCCCAGACGCACGTGTCGAGCAAGGGGGGGTTGTGTTCGCTGATTAACGCTATATATGGCCCACCGTACAAAGAGTTCTCTGTGCGAAACCTCCTTACTGGAGGATGTAACGCAGTGAATTGAGCATTTTACACCAGTGACAAAGATAGATTACATGACAGTTTTTTTTTTGTGGCAAAATCAAGCTGTGCCAAAAAACTGCTTTAAGAGCAAGATCAGCAAAGCCACAGACCAGGAGAGCTTAGGTTTCATTTATTAGCTTTTCTAGGGTTAAAAACCAGATTGAATATGCAAAGTGCAAAAATAATGAACACACACACACTGGTTTTCTTCATTTACAATCATAAGAATCCATATTTTATAAACATTTTAGATATGTAAAATTTTTAAATTTTTTAAAGTTTGTATTTATAGAGTATTTATATAAAATAATATTATATTTTATAAGATACATTTAAAAAAAAGTTCGATTCAAAATAATTTTACGTAGTTTGCCTATACATAATGCATATCAAATTTTAAAAAAAATCACTTATAAAATATTTAATATTTAAGAAATCTTATGCAATGAATAAGTATATACGATAGATATATATTTATAATATATATATATATAGTATATGATTGTATATTACAAAAAACTACGCCTAATGCTTTTGTTACATAAAATATATAAAATAGTTTAGAAATTTGTCATTATAAAATTTGTACATTTGCATCAGAAAACCTGACTTTTCTATAATGACATTTTTTTCAAATGTCTTCATTCAGGAGGTATAATCAGCACAGCTGTTTTTTCAAGAACGATGATGGTGTTTGGCTGCATTTCACTCAGTGGCTAATGAAGAAAACCAAGGAAAGTGCCATGGAGGTCTGACCAGCACTCAGACCACCCAGCAGGATAACCTACACAACTCCTATACTGTCTGCACTCGTCTCTATAGCCTATACGCTACTACTAGCTGATAACACCACAATTACAACTCTTTATGAAACTGCTGGCTTTTCCATAATACGACAGCAAACCGACGAAGCTCCTCAAACTAGCTTCGAAATCATCAACAGGCCTCTCATAACATCTAAATCGAGAGGTTTTTGGATGATTCGCTTTTCCAAATAATAAAAACCATCAACGGTAGCTTTACTTACAACATCTATTCATCAACTTCTCACCATCAAGTGATTCCGTGCACAGCTTGTGTGAATGAAAACACAGTGGCTGTTGTTGTCATAATTTAGTTGCTGTTAAGTTGTCATCATTCACCGCTAACTAATGCAATCACACGTCAGGTTTATAGTTTCCTGATGGCAATAAACAGTCGAAGTGTGTGCCATATTTTGAGAGGCACATTGCAGATTCTCAGCGCATGGCACACATTTCCTGTCTGTGTACAAGTTTGTGTTCTTGCCTCTCTTTCAAAACAACGTGCATACTAAAAAACTCTCACAAAAAGGCCACAATGAATGTTATTAAGTATAGGGAGGATCACTAGGCTTTCCTGGATCACATTTTGCCCTTTGGTCATTATTATTGCACAAGCACCAGCGCAGAGCACTTCTCTCATCTAAACGGCTGGGAACCCCATCCTGGATATTCCAGGTTAACTGTAAAGCCATTCGTTTCGGGAAGAGCTGCCATATAAAAGAACTTGTTTACAGTTCTCCAATTACCCCAGCGGGGTATAAATAGAGATGCGATTCATATAATTACACCATTTTAGAAAAGTTGTTCGTTTAGTGTTACCTAAAGCACCCCAGACAACATTTCAATTGTTAAAAATGAATAAATAACAATAACAAATGTCTGGATTTCTAAAATCACAGTTACTTGTTATACTATTCCATATTTTATAGCTTTTTAAATATACTATTCTAGTATATAACATTACATGACAAACTATTCTATACTCGACTAATATTACTTGTAAATGATTCTATTTTATGGCTACTTTTTTAACTACATTATAGTATATAATATTAAATTACTTAAACTATACTATTTTTCTATACTAGTGTATACTATTACTTTTTAAAGTGTACTATTCTAGTGTATACTACTGTATACTTATACTTTTCTATATTACTTCAGTATATACTATTCTAATGCTTGTTAAACAGTACTAAGCTACTCCATACTTCAGTTGTACTATTCTATTTTAGTATATAATATTACCTATACTTCACTAGTATTACGTGTAATACTGTTCTCTTCTATACTACTGTAGTATACTTTTCCATATTACACTATACTATTCAACTGCTTGTTAAACTATACTATGGTATACTAGCTAATCATACTATTCTATTAACCAAAAAGCTTCTAGTTTTGACAGTTCAACTTACTTTGTAATGCATGAGTGTGTCAGGTCCAGAAAGCATGCATGCGCTGGTGTTAAAGGTCCAGAAGTCCTCACACGCTCTCCAGAACCGCGTCAAAGCGCTTCATGTGCGCGTCAATGTGAGAATGATCGCTGAACTCCGCGTCACTCATTGGTTTTGACCCACGCAGCGAAGGAAGCGAAAGCGTTTCTTTAAATAACAGGAAAAAACAACTGAAGACGTCCAGAGTTATCCTGGGTGGATCAGCAGCGTTTGAGATCTCCTCTAGTTTACTGACACGATCCTCACGAGCGTCTGTTCGTCACACAGGAGAGAGAATCATTCTGTCTCGCTCTCTCGTTGTAAAGGGGGCGGGGCTAACGCGTACTGTACCTCACACCCGCACGCGTCCTACTAGAACGCCTAATCACCTAAGCGTCAGCCGCGTCGCGTATTTTAAGGGAAACTTACTGTACTTAGTAACCAATTTCTTTGACTATCTTTTATATTTATTTTTTCTTCACCCGACTCTATTTACAGTTAAATGAATACGCATTAATAATACATATACTCAACAATGAATAGCCTGTTGGCGCCAATGACCTAGTGTGCAGTGCTCCGACATGTAGTGCCTTTGCGCTTCGGGCGTCCCGAGTTCGAGTCCCGGCTCGTGGACCTATCCTTCTCTCACCGATTTCGCTTCCCGTCGACCTACTGTCCTATCTAAATTAAAGGCATAAAATGCCAAAAATAAATCTTAAAAAAAACAAAACAATGAATAGCGTAACTGTTGCACTCAATATTTTAATACTAATATGTACTTAAATTTCATATCTAATTGGTTAATTGTTTTAAATTGTTATTAAATTGTATAAAATAATGGTAAAATTAATTACAACATAAATGTTGTAATTATTCTGTTTGTTATGTATCCTATACCAAATTTATTATAAGGAAATATTAAATAGGCTTATTTCCAATGATTGTCTACAAAAATAAACGTAAACAAATTGAGTTATTGATTTGTTTAAAAAAAAAAAGAATAATTTTTCTACCAATCACTTGCTCAAAACCTGTTTCAACTTCACTATCTTCTCCCTCTGAATCCTCACGGCTTTTGTGTCTCCATCAAATCTGTTTTTAGGCTTTCAGGTCCTTCGTTTGGCACCTAGAAAAATTTAATATTCATCAAATGACACGAGTTAGTTATTAGTCTGGGGAATAATCATTGAATTAGAATAACAGTAAAGCATCAGTGAAGTTTAGTGACAGGCGGCAGAGACATGCGTCTCTGTGACTCATGGGCGCACACTAGTGGCGGGTTGGAGTATTGCACTTCAAATCCAGACTCCACACATCCTTTCAATAACCATAACAGCTCGATCAGAGGGCTTATGTATTTGTTCATTCAGCTGAGACCGGGTCTGTTAACGTTTTTAAAGTTTATCTCGATAACTGAGCATTAGGGAGAGAGCGGAAACAGTTTAACCACTCTTGTCCAAGAAAAGCTGTGTATGTTTTAATAGACACAGAACACTGACAACCCTCTTTACCTTTCCAACACTTTTCCTGGCAGGCCTCTAATGCTGACACTCACAAAGGAGCATGGGCACTCTGAGGGGGGCATGTTTTTCATTGAACAATTTCCCCTAGAGCTGCCAAGTGCGGGTAAGGGTAAAACCTCCATGTGAAGTTTAGCAATAGGCCTACTTTGAGCGTAATCTTAAGTGTCTGTGAAGCTTTGGTGGTAATTATTAGGATTTGGCAATTGTTTGTGTTTACTAAGGCCACACTCCAGCTAAATTCAGTAATCCTGTTCTGTACATTTACGGGAGTGACCACCGCATTCTACAACCTAATTAACTCCAGAAATAATTATAATAACCGCATTTAGCCTATAAACAACATTTACACTTTTACGCAGTGTGTACGGAACCGAAGTGAATGACTTTTAAACGCGTATCAGAGTTGCGGTGCAAGAAATAACAGGGAACGAGGTACGTTTGTGTTACCAGATCTTGCTACGGTGACAGAGAAGTGCAAAACAATTCACAATTCTGAAAACAAAATAACAAATTACAAACGCAAATGCAAGTCTAAAAAACAAAATAACAATTCAGAAAACACAACAACAATTCAGAAAACATTATAACAAGTCAGAAGACACAACGACAAATCCGAAAACAAATTAACAAGTCAGAAAACACAACGACAAATCAGACAAACCGGAAGAGGTAGGTATAGTTTGAGACAGCGCCATTGGTTTGGGATTACTCACTGCTGACTGGACGAGACATCTGTCAATCAACGTAAACAGGAAGAACCAGCCGAAGAACAGCAGAGTCGTGGTAGGAAGTTCGGCGATGTAAAGTAGCTCAGTTTAAATGTATTGAATGAATTGCCCTTACTATGGAATAAATAATACGGAGTGTCTATTTACACTTAGTTAAAAGTGGCTGTAAATCATCAGCTCCAATGGTGCAGATGGATAAGTGTGTGTTGTCAGCTTTTCGAAGCGATCGACCCGGGTTCGATCCCGCCTTTTGCCGGACTTTTTTTTTCTCCCTTTTCAAATCTTGTATCACATCGTATAGGCATTTATTTTCAATAAAAATTAAATAATCAAAAAGTTGAAAATAATGTAGGGTTAGGGTATGTGTAGGGAGGTCTTTATTGTACCAATAAGTTGGCATCCATTTAATAATTTAAATTTACATTTTAATTTACACTCAATACATTATTATTGCATACTGTTTTATAATGTACTACAATACTGAAGTGCAGATAATTGCCACTATTTGCTACAAGTAGTATACTTGATAGTAGAAACCCTGCTATTTTAAACATAGTGTAAATAGGTATTTGCACTTATTTTCATAGCTATTGCTAAAAATACTGGCTATTTTCACTTAGTGTAAAAAATCCGAGGCTAATACCAGATTTGAAAAGGGAGGAAAAAAAGTTCGCCAAAAAAAGGCAGATTCGAACTCGGGTCGAGCGCGTCAAAAAACCAAGGGCAAGTGCTTATCCATCTGCACCACTGGAGCTGATGTTTTACAGCCACTTTTAACTAAATGTAAATAGACACTCCGTATTTTTTATTCCATAGTAAGGGCAATTCATACAATACATTTAAACTGAGCTACTTTAACACCATCGCCGAACTTTCTACCACGACTCTGCTGTTCTTCGGCTGGTTCTTCCCTGTATACGTTGATTGACAGATGTCTCGTCCAGTCAGCGGTGAGTAATCCCAAACCAATGGCGCTGTCTCAAACTATACCTACCTCTTCCGGTTTGTCTGATTTGAAGTTGTGTTTTCTGACTTGTTAATTTGTTTTCGGATTTGTCGTTGTGCTTTCTGACTTATTTTGTTTTTGAATTTGTCATTGTGTTTTCTGACTTGTTATAATGTTTTCTGAATTGTTGTTGTGTTTTCTGAATTGTTATTTAGTTTTTGCATTTGCGTTTGTAAGTAGTTATTTTGTTTTCAGAATTGTGATTTGTTTTGCACTTCTCGGCCACCGTATCTTGCTCTAAAAACCAGCAAAAAAGAACAAGCACATAATCAACTTCATTCCAAACGCAATAACTTTGAAATAAGTAACACGCCACAATATCGCGACCTGCACCTGCCTAGTTTATTGACTATATACATTTGATCGCTCAATGAGCCGAGCCCAAACATCAAGCTCAAAGACATGTGTGCGTTGCTTATAATATGTGGACATGGCAACACTACACGAGTGCGCTCTGCAACCTTCCAAATATAAATAAGATGTCGACGGGGATTTAGTTAAAATCGCCTATACGTAACGCGTTACTTTGGGCAAAAATAGCGGCTACCAAAAGCGTGAGTCGGCAAAAGGTTTCTGTTGTTACCACGATGTCAGTCATGGCAATTTTGAGAGTGAGTTCTGTTCCATACACACAAGAAACTGTAATTTAGGGGATTCGCTCACTAAATGCGGTGTCACTCCTGAAACTTTACAGTGTGCATGTAGCCTAAGGTCCACACATTTCCATGAATGCTTGATAAAATTCATATCAAGATGAAAATGAGTAACTCAGCAGAAATGCTGCACACATTTTACCTGCTGCCATAAAAAAACTGCATTAGGCCCTACAGAAAGACAGACAGCAAGTCCCCAGTCAAAAGATCAAATAAACAGCCTGTCTTGAAGCACACATCAGGTTCTATTTTAAAGCAAACAACAGGTTTGCATTGAAAAGACAAATATTTTAACTTTAACTCCTTTTGGACAAAGTGAATATTTCTGTGTTAATTGAATAGCAGAATGAAGGAAGAACTCATACAGGTTCGGAACAACATGAGGGTGAGTAAATATTGACCACATTTTTATTTTTACTACAAATTATTTATTTAAAACCAAGTTTCCTGTCAAATAAGCTACCAGTCATTTTCTCAATCTAGCCTATTTTGTTGTAACTGTGCTGGAAAATTATTTAATGCAATACCAGAGGACTTGTTAGTAGGAATCTCAGACTATTCGTGTCTAACCCATTCACACATTAGGCTATAGTTGTTTGCATGTGTCAGTGAGGTCACGGCTCACGGCTAGACACCTGTAAACCACAACACATAAGCCTGAATACAGAAAACATGCTTTCTATTGTTGTAGTTCACACTCTGGTTTCACTGGGGGAGTCCTAGCGTGCAAAACTCACTTCAAATCGTGCTGCATTATGTTGCTCACCTGACGGGTTCTCAGGCATTTATGTCTCTAAACCTGCCCTAAAGGCACGTCAACCCCGAGTATGTTACATAACCTGATATCTATGCTTACAGGTATGCCTTTTAAAAATATATATCTCATATTACACTACATTATGCCCAAAATGTTACATTATATTTATGATGTTGCATAAAACCTATGTACAAAAGCACAAATACAGCATCAAACAAAAAGAAAAATTAATAATTAAATTGCAAATTGAGAGTCCACCTTTTTTATATATATAAAAAAAGTGGTTATATATATATCTATATAAAAGACAAAACACAAGAAAAAAGTATTTTTTAAAAACGCATAAATAATCTTATATGAACTATAAGAGAACATTTTTGGTGGTCATAACATTAATCAGTGTATATATATAATATATATATATATATATATATATTATAAATACTTTTAATTATAAAATTTTTATATTTATACATATATCAAATGAATGTGCAAAGAATGTGAAAACGCCATGTTTTTACATATTTATATATTAGATATTTTACATACATAAATACATACACAGGCACACACACACATATAAATAATACATTACATATGCACACACAGTAATACAATACATTCTATTAAAATAACCAGGCTGAATACACAGAGTCAAAATACAAGGTCATGCGGTATAAACTGAGCTCGGTGCTGCTGAACATGCAAATCTTGCTGCATTGACGCTCAACATCCAAAGTGGGTCAGTTTGCGCTTCCTCCTCAAACACATTCAGCTTTTTTAGAGCATCAACCATCGGGAAAGCTAGAGAGTCTAAACTGTATAAACACTGGCGCAAACACTCATAAGTGCATAAGGATAGCATTATCACGGCGTCTTGTTTTGAAACCGAAGCTGTAAGAGGAGAAGGCTGCAGTGGTTGTGGGCAGGAATCGGTGGTTCTGTGGGCACCTCAAATGCCCTTGATGTGCCTTTCATTGTGTCAAACACTCTTGATGGGTACCCTACAGCTGTGGCCTTTATAGAGAAAGAAACAAGGGGATCTAGCACCAGTAAAGAACATTCACTTGGGTGCACAGTCTGCACACTTATTTAATCCTAATTTGAACACTTTTTGTTTCAATATTATGTACACTTGTATACACAAACTGGAATTCACTTTTACATATAAAGTACTCTTTAAAAAACATTTTTGTTTGCATGTTACAGGAAAATACTATTTCAGTTTTTCCACTTAAAAATTGTATGCATAATATAATGTTTCTTGCCATTTCTTTGTAATTATAACATTTACTAGCAATTTCTGTGTGAAAATGGTTTTTACACCAATTTTTTTAACACATTTATCTTTTATTGCAATAGTATGTACACTGGTACCAAACACAGGAACTGGAAATTACATTTAACCTTTGTGCTGAGCTTGAAAGTCCTTGACCTAATTTGGTGTTCCTGGTCAAAAATCACTGACCTTTTAAAATTGCTTGTGAACTTCTAAGAACACAAGTTGACAAAGACTGCGTTTACACTTGGTATTAACATGCGAGCTGTATCCGGATGTTGTCCACATACACATTGAAAGACAAGTGTAAACGCGATTCTGATCGGAATGTTATCCGATCAGCGTGTCCTTGTCCAGAGGTAGTCGAGGATGCATTGTGATCGGACCTAAGTGTAATGTAAATGCAATCCAGCCATCGTGTCTGCATTCACAGATCGATGTTACTAGATCATGTTATTGCCAAATGTAAACGCAGCCAAAAAAAAAGATACAAGAATCCAAAATTTGGTAATAATATAGAATGCTTGTTTTCTAACCATTATCACAGGTTTTGCATTTTATTTGGAACATTATTTGTGGAAAAGTTTGGCAATGTTCACTAAAAAAATTAGATGCATAAGCACAGACAACCAATCAGTTAAAAAAGAAGAAGAAAAGAAATACAAAACCTGTGCTAACTGAAAGAACACAAATTGACTAAATCCTGAAACCAATATTTGGTAGCATAATGAGAGATTAGCATAATGAAGCATTTTTTGGTAGGCCAGTCATTTTTAACAGGGAACAGCACAAGTGTAACAAGGTAACAAAAACCACAAAAATGATCAAATTTTTTAAAAAGTCAGTTAGTTCTAGTTCAATTGGATAATATTAACAAGCATTTCTGGGAAAAAGAAAATCCTTCACAACATGTGGGTTAAACATATTGTGGTTAGAGAAAGTCCTCAAACGATAGGACAAAGAACGCGACATTCACGTCAAAGCTTTTTTTGTCATAAAAGGAGCCGTAAACAAGCTTGACACAATATTAGTCAACGGCGATCCTCTCCCGCATTCATCTCCTAGACAAACATATCTATTTACGAAGGCAAACCATGTCCCGAAAAAAAGCCCACCTCTCTAAATTTGTATCTTTCTATTTCTATTCTCAGGTCCACATTCCCCAAACGAGACGTGTTGAAACACTGTGTCATCCTAGCACACACACTTTATTGACTTGTGTTCGACCACAGACACGTCATTTTTTCGCCAACGTCAAGCAATCGTTCAATTTGGAGGCTTTTTGGTCACTTACCAGTCCGATAACGTTCTTCTCCAGGAAGCTCAACCCTCCAGCACCTGCTGTGGGCCAGTCTTTGTAAAAAAAGAAAAAAAGATTGTTAATATGTCAAAAAAGGCGAAAGAAAATCAAGCCAGACCAGCTGGCTTTGAAGAGAAACCCAAAATTGGGTTGCGTTTAGTTCAGATCTCGATCCACAGTGAATGGGAGATGGCATCCTAGCCCCAACCGCACCCAACAAGGACATACACACGAGCACATAGACACTTGGGTACGACCTGCACCGTATGCGTGATGGTTCAGCGCCAGCGTCTGGCAGGGCCCCTCTCACCTGCTGCCGTCAGTCTCGTGTATATTTAGATGAAAGTATCACTGACATGCAGGCCTCCTTTGGCCTTGGCACAAGTGCCCAGGATTATTGCCCCTTACAGAAAGATATTGCAGCTTTTCATGCAGATTGATTTAATTTAGATGAAATTCAATTTGTATTCGACAGGGCAAGAGCATACTGTTCTTGGGGAAGCGACATCTCTGTAGTCAAACAGGTAAATCTCACAGCATCTCACAGTTATTTGAGTATCGTTGACATATATGTATGTTTTTTTTTTCTTCTTTTTTTCTTTTTTCTTTTATTTTATTTATTAGTTATTTTAGTACTTCGAGATGAGAATGGTTGCACTAGCTGAATCAATTATTTAACATTTCTAATTTAATTTACATTTTTAAGATTGTTTTTATCTAATATTTATATTTTATTTAATTTTATTTCAGTTAGTGTTTATTTTATTTATAACCTGTCCTCACAGAACATGCCCGATAAAATTTATCC
Source organism: Sinocyclocheilus anophthalmus (assembly GCA_018155175.1). Lineage (NCBI taxonomy): Eukaryota > Metazoa > Chordata > Actinopteri > Cypriniformes > Cyprinidae > Sinocyclocheilus > Sinocyclocheilus anophthalmus. Next base: position 170,979 of record JADLZN010000326.1, on the reverse strand, counting down.
CAAATTTAAAAGAAGGTAAAATGATAATATTGACAAAGACATGCGTCTGTTTTTTAGAATTTTTTTTTTTTTGTTTTGCGGCAAATCGTGACCTTTTCCGAACTATTTCATTATGAAATTATCTTTCCATTTTACTTTAATTTTGTTTCTATTTCCCTATTCTCAGTGATGATCATTAATTCTCATTACTGTACCATTACATTTAATTTGGTATAATTTACAAATTATATTATAAATATATAAATTTTTACTATTAAATTTTAAACAATTAAGGGATACAACTACTGCTACCAGATGTATAAATAGAATTTAAAATCTACTTTTTATTATATAATTTTAAATAATAATTTTTGCATTACAGTAATGTGTGTTTTTTTTTTGCATTATAAAAGCTGCTTTTTGCTAATTGTAAATGAAAATCGAGGGACAAAAATATTTTAAAAATGTCACAATGAAAAAAAAAATACTGTTATTAAAAGATTTTACATTTATAAAAATATAATGCAAAATAAAATAAAATTTTTGTTTTATTTTATTCTCTTTTGATTTTGGGATGAAATTTGACTGGCTTATGACAGGTTTCCAGAGATTCATCCAAACATGACTCATTCAGTACTGTAGACTGATTAAAAATAGCATGCATTATTTCTATGAGTAGCAGTGCTTTGAACATACTGTCATAATTACCATGAATGTAAAGTTTGCACTCGCATGCATCTTTTGCAATGGGATACACTGGGAAAGAGGACACTAGCGGTCACATGACTCCTATGGAACATATCCCCGGTCACCATGTGGTAATGGGAGGGCCCTGCTGGTCTGTCCTGGTATGCATGTCGACCAGTCCCAGAGAGACACTGAACCTCCAGCTGAAACCAAAGATAACAAACATTTTCCCACGCAGTGGCCATCTTAACATGGATGGGTGAAAACCTATGACCCTGTTGCAGGGCTTTTGGGAAGTGACAGGTAAAAGAAATTCCGATTTGATTGATACGTTGACACTGATCCGAAAACACCAAACACCATGCAGTCGCCCAACGCTGGATGGATTGGATTTGGACTGGTCACAGCCTGTGTATACAGACAGACAATTTAAACAAACTTGCATGGAATATAAAGAAACTCAATTATCTGTCTCCACAGCAGAAGTTCCAGTAAGACACGTCTGAAGCGGTTATGGGGGAGGCTCGAGCGTTCTGGCAACAAAACCTGCGTCTCGTTGGCCTTGCGCTCCCTCTGCTCAGCACTAGGAGTGGCGTGTGGCACCGGTGGCAAGGCCTAATGACAGAGCACCCGAGCCAGAGAGATCTTGTGGGAACACCATGTCCGGCACACCCAGGAGGGGCTCCAACATTGTGACACATTTATAGGGAAGCAGATCCCAACACAAACCTTTTGTTGTTTTTGTTGTTGGCGGCGCAACCGAGCGTCCATATTTCACCCCTGTACTTCTATCCGCCGACTTATCGCTCAAAGGCTTTTTGTTTTGTTACGGCAGGATGGAGAGTGAAAAAACCCCCACATGTTCGAGTTATTATCCTAACGAGTTAGCTGACAGATTTGCATGCATGTTTCTGCTCTAGTCGCCACAGAAAAAAAAGGTTGCATAAGGGACTCCGGCTAGTTTTATTCAAAAAAGCCCTGAGGTTTGTGGGGTTTTTTTTGGTCTTTTGGCTTTCCATAGAGGTGCCTCTGTGTAGGAGAACAACCGTGCCGTTTCCCCGACACGCCGTGACGTGAGCTGACTTCAGCCTGTCAGGGCCTTGAGCCACCACACAAAGTTTCACTGTGTGTTTTAAAAGCAGACGCCGTGGAGCGATGCAGAAACAATGAGCACCGTGGGCCTTATTCACATTTTTGACCTCTGAAAAATGCTATTGTAAAAACAAAAGTATCGAAATGAAAAGCACGCAAAAGCGTACGGCGAGCAAGTGTCGGTTTGCGGGGGTTGGGAGAAGAACAGCGTTCTGAGAAGTTCGACCTCCAAAGATAATATTTTCGAAAGATCTTTGCGCACACATCTGGTTCTATTCAAGGGCGACTTATTGGTAGTGCCGTAGCTTATTTTTCTTCGCTCTGCACTTCTCCTACGGTGCTCTTCCAAGCATATCCCAGCGGCCCGGCTGAAAATGCTAATGTTCCCGCCACTTAGTCAAATAAGGCTCTTGGGAAGTGTTCTGAGGATGGGCCTCTCAGCTCTTTCCTCCACAGGATGAAGTGATGATATCTGAGGGCAGATCAATGAGATATTAATGCAGAAACTACATTGCAGATTCAACATAAATATTAGCCTTATTGAGAGTTCGCATTAACAGCCTACCCGCTGGTTTTGGCGTTTGGGCCATTCTATAAAACAGGTGCCCAATCAATCAATAATAAAAAGTATAGACATAAAATAGACAAAAATGCATTAAATATTTTATCCACTTTATATGTACACTTCCATTCAAAAATTAAATATTATTTTTAATGTTTTTTAAGGCTGCATTTATTTGATCGAAAAATACAGTAATATTTTAAAATATTATTACAATTTTAAATAACTGTTTTCTATTTTAATAGGTTTTAAAATTAAATGTATTCCTGTGATCAAAGCTGAATTTTCAGCATCATTACTCCAGTCTTCAGTGTCACATGATCCTTCAGAAATCAGTCTAAGATGCTGATTTGCTGCTCAAAAATGAATTATTGTTAATGTTGCTTCCTATTATTTTGTAAAAATTTATTTATTTATTTTTTGTAGCATTGCTCTTTGCTGAAAAAGTTATTAATGTCTTTCAATAAATAAAACCAAAAATTTACTAATTCAGCTAATTTAATTTAGCCTTAGATACTTAACAACTCGACACATTATTTACCTGAAACAATGTTTAAAATCTCCTATCACACTAGACAAGAAAGCTGATTCATAGAATGACCTATTTCTTGTTGCTGTCATGCAACCAATGTTGTGAACAAATAAACAGCACAAACATTCAGACTGGTGTCTACCATTACCTATAAGAGCCTCATTCCTGGTTCTCAGTAGCTTTTTGTTCACAGTTCATTTGGAGACATCAGCTGAATACTCATATTCATGGCATAAAATGATGCACTGTCAGTTCGGCCCATCATTTTCAGAGCCCAGACAACTTGTGCTTTTCTTTCCTTTCTACGTGTTTGCACAGCCCGAAATTATGGAACCGCCGCTAGCAGGATGTGTGTGCGTTCCTGAGGTACTTTGCGAGTATTCCGATTGCATCACATGTCCTGGATTTCACAAGCTTTTCACGGTACATTTAATGTGTCATGTATAAAAGCGGCTCTCTACTAATATGCTAAATACAACCGTGCTGAAAGAATATACGTGCCAGATCGTAATTTGATTCGAATTAAATTTTTCTAATGGCATCCTCCAGAAAGTGCAAAGTAAACATTCGCTCGTTCCCGTCACTTTTCCACCAAGTGGTTTTGACAGGATCTTAAACATCTGGACAGTGTTCGTCATATGAAACACACAATTCTTTCTTCGGCGCTGAGTAAACTGTGGTCTAAAGTAAGTCCGCCGAGAACCCACCAGGTAATCAAAACAAATACAACATGCTTTCGTTAACAAACAGAGCCTTATCTTTTACCGGCTTGTGGATGGCAGTGCATTTCATGCGGAAAATCTTAAAATGAAGGAGAATTTGCATCAGCCTCAATCAAATTCAAACATTGTTTTTAAGATGTACTGCAGGGAAAATGGATTTCCATCGGTCTTAATTAGCACACAAGTCACCTTTTTTAGGAAATCACTGACATTGCACGATGAATCGGGGGGATGTGGGACACTACGTGACGTCTGGCCATCCTGCAGTGGAGCCATTACCCAGGGCCTGAGGGATCACAGCTAGGGGTCGCGGCCCCTGATGACCCTTGGATGATGGGCAGGACTCCATCCATGAGGCCACATGACAGCAGGAAGTACTAGCTAATGTGGTTCTGATTAGAAGCCTTATCTCCAGCCCCCAATTAATGGTTCAAATATCTAACGGGAAGAAACGAATCGCAGACAAAAGTGTAAAAGGTTCCCAGGGAAAATTAAAATTCTGTCACCATTTCCAAAGCTGAATTTAATTCTACCGTGGAACATAAAAGATGAATTTTGGAAAAATATTCTGACTTGCCTCTAAAATGACATGAAAGTATCCTAAAAGTTCATACGTACGGAAATGAGCAGCCAGGATTTTCTTCAAAATTTCACCATTGATGTGCCACTGAAAAAATACAGCTTTGAGTGACTGAATTTTGTGTTTCATTATAAACAATTCCTTTAAAATAGAAACAAAAGAGTTCTTATGTTTACTTCGAAAATCTGATTCACAAAAGAAATTTAATCAGGAAGATGAATTAAATTATTCAAACAGAAAATATTTGGACAATTACTGAACATATATTAACAAATAAAGAGGACCCCATACAAATTGCACACTGTAGAAATACCCTACACTGTAGAAAAAAAAATTATATAATAATAAAATGAAAAGTGAAATTTATGGTAATAACCCAGCAGCTGTTGTTGCCAGAAATTTAACAAGAAATATGGTATAAACTTAAGTTTTACTGACTTTACTTTACAGTAAATTAAAGGATATTATTTTATTAACTGAAATAACGCTACTATATCAAATTACTAAAATCTTTTTTTTTTACTTTATAATAAAAAATTTCACTTCTGAAAATTGTACATTAAACAATGAAGTGTCCCATTAGATCCATTACAATTTTTAGAGTGAGGAAACTTTTAACCAATTAACAGGTTTTTGCCATTACAATAATATTTTTATTGTTATACTTAATTATAATAAATAACAGTCATATTTGTCACCTACAATTTATTCGGAAACCAAAGGTATCTGGATAGTGGAGGTTTAGGGATAAACATGACCGCCAACATAAGATGGACCACCGTATTTTGAATCAAACAGCTTTTTAAAGTGTAAAGCGTTTTAAAAAGTTGTATCATTTATTGTCAAAACCTGTTTTCAGTCTACCTCTACGACAATTACACCAAGTGCTAATTTTCAGCAATCAGCTTCTGTTCAGAATCTGTGATAACGGTGCGTGATGAGAACTGGCAGACACTAATATCTCTGCACTTAGGAACTTGTCTTTGCTGTTCAGTGGATTGAGTTACTGTGAAAGTCATGATGGAGTGTAAAGTAATCTCCTGCTGTGGAGCTGCCGCGCATGCCTGGAGTCCGTCGCATGTTTCTGAGATTCCTTATCTGCTGTGAGGGGGGCTTCACCTGCTGCGCTAAGATGCCCTGGAGACTTCAACACAGCTCGCCAGCATTTCCCAGACAACATCCAACCTCTAACAAACATATTTCTCTACATACACTCTTTATTGGTTTTGATGGTTCCATGAAGAACCTTCAACATCATTGGAACCTTTGGAATGGTTTCAAATCGTTAAAAATTTCTTCACACTAAGAAAAAAAATGGTTTTTTTTAAGAACTTTTCACTGAAAGGTTCTTTGGGGAACCTAAAATGGTTCTTCTATGGCGCTGCTGTAAAAATTCCCTTTTGAACCTTTATTTATTCAGCCCGATCTCACGGCAACTCGTGCATATTTTATGAGGTGGCTAATTCGTACGACTGAACAATACGGACTACTCACTTACCGTACCAATTCATCACGATTTTGTTTTACGAGTTGCAATTCGTATGAATTTGTACGAATGACCTACACCTAACCCCGCCCTTAAACCTACCCGTAACTGGGGTCTAGACAAATCGTACAAAATCGTACGAGTGAGGTTGTACGAATTGTTCGCGAGATAGCATTGATTTATCGGCACCTTTGGTTTGATGAAGAACCTTTAACATCCATGGAAACTTTCCACTGGCCGAAAGGTTCTTTACAGTGGAATAAGGTTCTTTAGATGTTCTTCACACTAAGAAAAAATGGTTCTTTTAAGAACCGTTCACTGAAAGGTTCTTTGCAGTACCCAAAGTGGTTCTTCTATGGTGTTTCCTTTTTAAAATAAAGGTTCTTTATTGGCATCTATGGTTCCTTAAAAACCTTTACTGTCCATGGAACTTCTTTTGACAACAAAAGGTCTTTATAATAGAAAAGTATTCTGCAGATTATTAAAATGTTCTAATAATGAAAAAAATTGTTCCGTCTACTGAAATGTTCTTTGGAGAATCCAAAACGGTTCTTCTATAGCATCACCTTTTGCAACCTTTATCTTTAAAAGTATTTTTTTTATTTTTAAAAGTTTAAGGGGGAAAAAATGTTCTTTTAAGAACTTATCACTGAAAGGTTCCTTGTGGAACCAAAAATGGTTCTTCCATGGATCTCCATCTGGAACCTTTATTTTTGATACAGCATGCATCCACAATTGCATTTTGTTGCAAATCCTGTCCAAATGATCTGAATATTTAAGCTTCACAAGTAAACTAAGTCTTTGGAACTTCTCCACAACATCTGTTGATTTCTTTCTGTAGAGAACAAACAAAACCACATTTCACCGACATCATACTGGCACACATCGCACAAGGTACGTATGGTTTGTTTCGCTCAGGTGTATGTCTCAATTTCAAAAGAGGAAGGATTGTTTTCCACCACAATCCAAAGAAGCAGCGCACAAATGATCGGAGCCGTGCCACGGTGTGGAAAAGACGCATGTCCAGCCTCATGCTTCTCGTCAAGACCTCCGCCAAAGCAAACTGTGGTCGGAAGAATCCTTTAATAGTGCCTGATCTGTGTCACCTGAGACTGGAATCATCTGAAACTAAGAAACCACACAGCCACAGTCATCGACGTGGATATTTGCAGCAGCCGAGCCTCTCTAATGAACGACTCCCACCGCAGACCACTCCAAGCAGCCCCCGCCGCATCACAATCTGCCCTACTTTCACATTTAGACGTCTGCGCTCCAGACAGGTCACAATATAGACGATTATGACAAATGCACTGTGGTTTTCTCACCGTTTCTTAGATTACAGTTTGCAGTTTCCCTTATTTATCTCCATCATGACCGTCATGTGACAATCGAGCACATGAAAACGACTCACACATCCAAGGGAACGGTGACAGAATGTTCTAACTGTGTGACTGATGCAATCTAATGGTGACAAAGTCTGTCCAAAACATTTCCCATTCTGCCATCCACAGGATACTGAGTGTTTGTCTTGATAACAGAATTTTCAAAACTATATTAAAGGTATTAAAGGAATAGTTCATCTTTACTCACCTCATATTGTTCCAAACCTTATGATTTTCTTAGTTTTTTTTTCTGTGGAACACAAAACAAGACATTTTGAACAACCATTATTTTCATTATTTATTTATTCATACAGGCTACTATTTATTATTAATATTTTGAATTAGCTTTACATTTTTATTGTATTATATTTTTAGCTATTTTTATGTGCTTTTTTATTTTTTATGTTAGTAATTTTAGTGTTTTAACAAACTAAATGAAAATTAGAAATGCTGCCTTGCCTTGGCAACTAACTGAATAAGTTTATATTTTTTCATCTAATATTTATATTTTATTTTATTTCAATAACAAAAATGTTAATTATTATTTTTTTTTTTTAAAGCAATTATAAACCTGATTGTATGGGATAAAAAAAAAAGTGAGCATGATAAGAAGGATGACAGATTTTACATTTCACTGTGCCATCTGCACAATCCTTTATTAAAAGCTACTAATTAATCTAAATTATATATTACAACTAAATTAAAATAACTACCAAATTAAAAGTAAATGTTTAGAACCTGGTTTACACACATTATTTGAAAACCAATTATTTGTGCAGTAAGAACCCGATTGTATAACACAAAAATTATGAGCCTTTTCATTTTCCAAGACTGTTAATTTCCAACTGGCCTTTAATAAAAATAATAATACTAATTATACTATATAATATTAAATTTAAATGAAAATTAAAATACCTACCAATACAACAAGGGGAACATTAAGGAAAAACATTATTATTTTGCAATAATTAAACAATTATTGTTGATAAAAGTACCTCTCTAAATGATCAATATATTATATCTCATGGATTAAGACTGCCTCACTATTAAAATCTTGCATACTGATAACGCAGATAATTGTTTCATAATTGTAATAATCGTTGATATTTAAAATGACTGCTAAGCATTTTGTATAAATACATTTAAAATACATTTAAAACCATTTATATAATATCCACTATTAATATATCCAGATATATAATATTAATACAAGCAAGGATGCATAACATAGCGTCATATCGGTATTGTACCGATATGTTATGCATCCTTGCTTTTAATTCTACAGAGCACACAAAACTAAAACCAACATAACACATGTTATACAAGCCATAGAGAGTTGTGCTTTTTCCAATCTGCCAAGAAAAAGGCAGTTGTCATTTGGTGTTTTCACCAAACCTCCGCTGCTTCCAGTTCGGACCAGCTGTTGGCAAAGAGACAGACAGCACACAGATGTGGAAAAAGCTGGTTAGCATCACACAAGAGCAGAGTGTCCATTAGGAAGACCACACAGGGCTCCAGACACTTCTCCAGTGAGATAGACTCTATCAGAGTGAGTGACAGGTGCTGGTTTTTTGTCCCATCTCATTCTCTGATAGTGTAGATGAATCACGTTCCAACTGTTTATCATCCGACGACTTGATTTCCTCTTACAGAGAACAGATGGCTTCCTTAACGGCTCTGTGCTCGTCTGTTTAGTCTTTAGTTCTCAGCATATCTCAGCACAGATGTTTTCGTGAGATCTGTGCCAGCGCTAGATCCATCTTGCGAAAGCAAAAATTGGGAAATTAGCACTTTCAATACTGTTGTTTCAATACTGATGCGACATGGTGGGACAGAATATATAGAGCAGTTTATATCAAGGGCATATCCAGTGGCTACTATATTGTCCCTAGCAATAATTTTGATCAAACAATTAAACATATGTGTATCTAACCACTGATGTTGTAATTTCAGCTGCATCTGAAATAGGTCATACCATTTATATTACCTAAAAAGTTTAAGTAAATATGCTAGAAAACTTCACGTTTTCAAGGATGTACATTTAATACATGGAATGAGTAAGAACATATAACGTAGCCAAAGTATTTACATGTGCACAGTTATTTTGTTATGCTCTTTTGTGTTCATTTGCTCTTTTTACGTTGACTAATACTCTAGACCAGGGCTGCCCAAACTCGGTCCTGGAGGGCCGGTGTCCTGCAGAGTTTAGCTCCACTTGCTCAAACCCTGCCTTTAAGTTATCTAGTATGCCTAGTGAAGGATCTTGATTTCGACTGTTTCAGTTGTGTTTAATTGAGGTTGTGAGCTAGACTCTTCAGGACACCGGCCCTCCAGGCCCGAGTTTGGGCAGCCCTGCTTAGACCTAATACAATCAGATCAACAATACTTTCTCAAATCTTTTTTTTACAATACAACCTGATAAATTGATTCACTTCAATGTATGCTGATGAACTGATGTCTTTCAAGGATTTCCTATTGAACTGTCAACCACTGAACTTCAGCGGTCAACTTACAAAATGATAGTGAATTAAGCTACAAACTCAATCATAATGCCTGTTTACATCTACGTGCATTTTTATATGATTGCAGCTCGTCATATTAATGGAGTGTTTTCACTGGTTAGCAGTAAACCGGTTACCTCGAACAAGTTCATAGATTCGTGTTGGATTATCTTTGGAATGGAAATGTGGATATTTTATTTGTAAACATCATACTTTTTTTGCTTATTTCAGTTAATATCATAAAACCAGTGAGCTAAGCCAGTGCTGAGTTTCGTGTACACATGGCTATGACCGAAAAGTGGAGGAACAGAGCAACCATATCATTTGAGTGAGTCATTTTCTGGAACTGCTCAGATGGATTTCAAACACTTTAATCATTCATTCATCGATTCACTATCAAAAACAGCCCAAAAGGCATTTCCTTTTCGAATGGAACATCCGCATGTAATGAATGTAAACGCATGTATTGTGATGTTGAAACGGAGCTTTCGAAACTCCGACCACACCACTGCATCGCAAAAATTAGGGTGTTTCAACACTTGGAGATCGATGCTTTGTTCTCCCGAAACAGGGATTCAAATTATTACATGTTGCTTTTTTATTTTTGGTGCGGTTTGCTTTCACACGGCAATGTTTCTAAACGGGCCAAATTTGTTAATACAATTCACGCGCGAGTAAACTGTTCTCTCATTGGTCAAAGTTCCACGTTTTTTTTTCCGGGATTCCACTGAGCTGTCACAGCTGTCATCTGTCAGAATGGAACAATATCAGCTTTGCGGGCTTATTGTCGAGTTTTTTGTAGCTGTCGTTAATAATAATTTATAATTTTGAGCAGGAGTCCATGATTCATCAGGAAAACATTTTTAAAATTCACCTACTAGGAAGAAGAACAATAAGACAACATTATAAAATGAAAAATTGCACTTTGACTTGGAATGGCGATGACGTGCTCTCCCACAGACATTCACAAGTTCATTTTAAAGTATTAGCAAAACAACAAAGCTAATGCTTTTCACGAAACTTATGTAATTACACATTATACATTGTGATATAGCCTGGTTCATAGGTCCGTTGGATCGGATTGCTTTCTCACAACAACCGAACCGCTCCAGAGTTCGTTTCCAATCGAGCCGAGACCACCTCGTTCATGCGATCTCGGACCGATTGTTTTGGCGCGGATCGGAGTGCGATTGCCGTGTTCGCATATGCCCAAACGAACCGTGCTAAGTGGGGAAACGCGCCAGGTTCCGAAACAACAGGCCATGTGTGAAAACACCCTTATTCACTGTTTTGAAGCGCTCCAATCAGATCGCATAACGCAAATCACTTGATTCAGATCGGGACTTCAAAGTGGGTTTGTGAATGTTTTGACTCAGATTGGAACTTCGGAAGTCCCGAACTGAAATGATAGTTTGCACATTATTATCAACAGGACTACCTTATGGGCAGAACTATTCCGAACTATTCCAGAGCGGGTTTGCGAATCATATGATTTAGATCGGAACTACTTCGGAGCAGATTCACAAATCTTTTGATTCAAATTGGAACTTCGGAGCACGGATTGCAAATCATTTTGATTCAGATCGGGACTTCAGTGTGGGTTAGCAAATCACTTGATTCAGATCAGGACTTCGGAGCATGTATCATGAATCTTTTTGATTCAGATTGGAACTTCGGAGTGGGTTTGTGAATCTTTTGATTCAGATCGGGACTTCAGAGAGTGTATCGTGGTAATCGTTTGATTCAGATTGGGACTTGGACGTTTTTAGTATTATTATTTTTTTTTATTATCAATCAACATTAAGGCATACAATTTACAAATCCTAAAGACAGATAAAGACCAAACAGAAAAACAACAGAATACACACAGATTTGTTGCCAGGGTAACAACCACAAAAAAACAAGGTAATAGAATTACATCTTAAGAAGGCAAAAAGGAGGAATATAAAGATACTGTTTTCATAGCTTTCAAATTAACAGAACTTTGGATAGTTTCCACATACTTATTCAAGTCCACTTTAAATAAGGAGAAGATGAGGTTTAGAGCCAGTAAACTTTTGTTTATGTGAAGTTTAGCTAACAGGAAACATAAATTAATGATGTAATATTTTCCGTTGTTCTCTTTTGAATAGTCAAACAATCCAAAGAAAGCATCATTAAAACAAAAAGAGAAGTCACTTACAAAAGATTGAATAAACACTAAAAAGTCTGACCAAAATTTTTCTGTGTAGGAGCATTGCCAAAACAGATGAATGAAGTCTTCTTCAGAAGAATGACAGAAACAGCAGCTCACTTCAATGTCTGACTTATATTTCCTAAGAAAGACTTTAGTTGGGTAACATTTGTGAATCAACTTAAATGTTATTTTTTTACTTTATTGGTAAGCAGATATCTGGCAAGGTCAAGGTCCATACTTTCTCCCAAGGTATATTCTCCACAATGCTATTCCAATAAGGTATTACGTGAGGAATAGTTGTTATCGCTATCTGAAAAAGAGCTCTAATTTTATAGCTATTTTTTATTGATCTGTAGAAAAGCAAACACTTCCGATCATTGTGTCAGATAAATTCAGAGTGTAAGTGCATGGCCATGGAAGTGTAGTACCTTGCAACAGAAAAGACACAGCAGAGGGAATGGCATTGAAAACAACAGCATATTCATCAGCAGATACAGGAATATTATATTTCTGTAAGAAATCAGAGTAGTTGTAAAGTCTGCCTTGTGAATTAAAAAGCTGTCCAACTAAAAGAAGATTGTTTTCGAACCAGTTGTCAAAGAAAAGAGATTTATTCTTGTAAAGAATATCCTTATTGTTCCATAAATAATATCTGTTCGGAGAAAAGTTGTGTTTGTAAATTAAGGACCAGGCCAAGAGCATCTGCTTATGGAAATTAGAAAGTTTGATTGGGATTTTTAAAACATTATAATTACAAAATAATAAGAAATTCAGGAAAAAAATAATTTGGGATAAAATTCCAAAGTGAGGAGGGATTTTTAAGGAAATTCTTAAGCCAATTAATTTTAAAAGTATTATTTAAGGTAGTAAAATCTACAAAATCCAGTCCCCCTGTTTTGTTGGGTTCATTATTACAGATTTCCTAATATAGTGAGTTTTATTTTTCCGAACAAAATTGTTTAACATGCTATCAATTCTTTGTAATGTTCCTTTATCAACCTCCAATGAAAGAGCAGCATAAGTCGGTCGAGACAATCCTTCGGCTTTAGAGAGTAAAACTCTTCCTCTTATTGATAAATCTCTCTGCAGCCACGAGTTAACTTTTCTTTGGGTTTTCACTATTAGAGGGTCGAAATTTAGATTACATCTTGCTTTTTGGTCTTTATTAATTAAAATTCCTAAGTATGTAACTTGATCTTTCACAGGAATGCTACATATAGAGGGAAGATCACAGCGTTTGATTGACATTAACTCACATTTGTTGATATTCAGGCAGAGACCTGAAGCTCTGGAAAAGGACTCAATCAAACTCAAAGCTAAAGGAACTTGGGAGGCGTCATTCAGAAATAAAGTAGTGTCGTCAGCTAGCTGGCTAATAATAATTTGTCTATCATCAATTGTGATACCTTGTAAATTATTAGTGGAAATATGCAGAGCTAAGAACTGAGAGGCAAGTAAGAATAGATATGGAGATATAGGACAGCCTTGTCTTACTCCACGAGACAAATAAAATCTTTGTGAGGTTCCGAATTTTAACTTAATAACACTATTATTATTTCTGTATAAGGTCCTGATGGCTTTACAGAAATAATCTCCAAACCCAAATTTGTCAAGAACTTGAAATATGAACTTGTGCTCAAGCGAATCAAAGGCTTTGTAGAAGTCTAGGAAAAGCAGGAAACCGTCATTAGGAATGAGATCCTCGTAATCTAGAAGATCTAAGACTAATCTTATATTATTCGTAATGTGACGTTTCTCCATAAAACCTGATTGTGATTCATCAATACTAGAGTTAAGGACATCTTTCATTCTTCTTGCTAAAACTAAAGCTACAATTTTGTAATCGTTATTTAAAAGGGTGATTGGCCTCCAGTTTTCTAGACACTCTTGATCTTTCCTGGGTTTGGGTATCATGGTAATGACTCCTTGTGTCATGGTTGGTGGAAGTGCTTCCAACTCAAGGCTTTCTTCGAACACTTTTAATAAGAAAGGAGATACATTTTTGTCAAACATCTTATACAGCTCAGCGGTTAAACCATCACTGCCCGGACTTTTATTATTTTTTAAACTCTTAATTGCTTGTAGAATTTCTGATTGAGAGATATCGCCGTCACAAGCTTCTTTATCTTCTAATGAAATAACTTTTTTTGGATTGACAGAGTCAAAAAACGAGTTGGCTGAATTATCACAATATCTTGATGTATATAAGTTATTATAACATTTGGAACAATAAGCAGCTATTTCTTTAGGATTATCAAGAACTCTTATCATTTGTTTGGAGACGATCAATAGAAACATTCATAGCATTGGATCTTTCCAACCTAAAGAAATAGTTCTGTTCTCCTTCTTCCAGCCATTTTTTCCTGGATCTAACATAGGCTCCCTTAGCTTTGGATCTGTACAACTCATCTAATGTATTTTGTAGCTTGGAGTATTCAGAGTTTTGAGTCTCTGTCAATGGTTCCCTAAATGATAAAGCAGAAAGCTGTGAAAGAACTTCATCTTCAATTAATCTATTTTGTTTTGTTATATTACTTCCAAATTTTCTTAAGAATTTCCCCAATTCATATTTTAGAAGCTCCCAATTCCGTCCATAAGCTTGTTCCGATTCAGCCCTTTCCGAGTAAGTTTGGATTAATTCATCAATCTGCTGTTTGATCTTTTCATATTTAAGAAGAGAACTGTTTAGTTTCCAAAGAGACGCTTTAGAAGTATCAATTGTAGTATTTTGTGATAAATTAATTGAAATAGAAATGGCATTATGGTCAGTCAGTGGACTGTTGCTAATATTGATAGAGATATTATTATTTATTAATGTTTTAGAGATCAACCAATAATCGATTCTGGATTTCCTTGAACGGTCTTTGTTACACCAAGTGTACTGTATTACATCTGGGTACATTTCCCTCCATATGTCAACTAAATCAAATGTATCCATAAACGCTATAAGATTTGAGTTTGAAGAAGCTGCTTTCCTTGGAGGGTGTCGATCTAGCATGTTATTCATTACTATGTTAAAGTCACCACCTAAAATCAGAAAGGCAGTAGGATATTTCCCTAATGCAGATGAAAGTTTTTGATCTAGCATGTTAAAGAGAGTGCAGTTTCCCGCAACAGAGTTGTATCCATAGATGTTAAAAATAATTACTATAAATTGGTTAATCACAACTACTATTAGCAGGAAGTGACCTGAAGGATCAATACTGGTTTCCAGAATACGACCATTAAAATGATACTTCATAATCCCTACTCCAGCAGAATGTTCTGACCCGTGTGACAGCCATATTTCATTGCCCCACTGTGACCTCCAGAATTTGGTGTCTTTAGCTGTAGAGTGACTTTCCTGGAAAAAACTGAAATCTACTTTGTGTCTTTTAGAAAACAAAAATAAAGCCTTCCTTTTAACATTGTTTTTCAAACCCCTGGCATTTAAAGAAAACAAAGACAAAGACATAAAAATTAAAGAAGAATATAATACCTGAAGAACTAGGTATAGAACAAGATATCAATTAGAACAGAAGAAACTTCACTAGAATAAGACAAAAAAAGCGATAATTCGCTTGACTCTGCAACAAAGGAATTATAATAAGTATAAGGGCATGAGCAAAAGTCTGTTTTGTTTTCTTTTCCCCTTAATGACAGTTCTTTCTCACTTTTGTTCTTTCAGTCATAATGATTTAGGACCTTCTTCAAAAGGTGTCCTCGGTCTCATCGACAGCAAAGGATGGTTTCAATTTCAAAAGTAAATATTCCGTATTCATGAAAAATGTTCTAAACGATTAAGTCCCAAAATAAAAATTAAGAATCGAGTTGAAGATCCAGCACGTGAAATAAGCTTTTATAAAGTAACGGTATCTCAAAACCTTCTAGCTCCAGATTCCAATTAGCTGAATACTACACAGTCTGTCCATCCTATCTGAAGAAAACAAAACCCCCGGAGCAGTTCGTGCTTAGCCGTGGGTATCAAGAAGGTCATCCGCTGCACTGAGACTTCGATGGAATCATTCAGCCTAACTGATCTTTGGCAGAAATCCTTTTACCGTCCACATATGCAAACGGCCCTCTGAAGCCTGCTCTCTTCCCCTCCTTTCTCGCTCGTTCGACAAGAGGCCAGAGTTTGTTCCTGGCGTCTTTGGCGTTTTGCGTCAGGTCTTCAAAAATCCTGATTTTCCGTTCTTTGAGGACGGCGGCGGTTCTGGCATCCCTCCAGATCTGATCTCGGACGTTGCGTGAAAGAAACTGTACGATGATGCGGCGGCTCGAGCGTGCTCCCTCAGATCGAGGACCCAGTCTGTGGGCGACGTCAAGCGTGTAGATGAGCTGGTCTGCTATCCCAGGAGAAACTTTATCGAATAAGTCGATTAGAATCCTCCGGACATCTTCTCCTCGCTGCTCCTGAATACCGGCCACTCGTAGATTCCACCTCCTTTTGTAAGCATCCAGTTCGTCGCATTTCTCACGTAGCACACAGCTCTCTTTTTCCAGTGATTCCACCCGGTTCTGTAATGAGCTCACCTTGCTTGTTACCTCTTCTACTTGATTACTCATAAACTCAAGCGCCTCAGTCACACTGTTTAATGAATTTGTATTGTCTTTCACTGTTATCTCGAGGGACTCCATGCGATTCAGAAATTCCAACTGCATTTTTTCAACTCGCTCCAAAACCTCCATCAGGTGTAAATTGGAGACGGTCTGATTGTCCGACGCCACTCTGTCGACCATTTTTGATTTTTTGGAAGGCGGTTTAGGAGTTTCAGGTAAGGGGATTTTCGATCCAGAGGCATTCGCTGTGTCCTTCCCCTTGAAGGCGGCATCCAGAGATTTTCTCGCGTAATATGCATGGCACCTCGAATGGCCTATCTTCGTCCATCGCACTCACTTTAAAAGTTAGAAAACAAGTCTAGAACGAAGAACGAAAAAAAATTCCTTAGATCACTAAGAAAGTATTATAATTTCCCTTCTACCTGTGTCAACTACAAAATAAGTGCAGAGCTTCAGCACATGGATGTTACACATCCCCTATCTTTGCCCGCCCCATCGGGACTTTGAAGCGTGTATCGTGAATCTATTTGATCAGCATCGGGACTTCAGAATAAATCGTGTCAGAATCCTTTTTTTTTTTCGATTCAGATCGGGACTTTGGAGCGGGTTCGTGAATCTTTTGATTCAAATTGTGACTTCAGAGTGCGTATCGGGCATCTTTTTATCTGATTTCTTTCTTTGTATTCAATGTACAGCACATCAAACATTTTTTTAAGACAGTACAGTTATAAAAATGAAAGAAAGAAAGAAAGAAAAAGAATACACAAATACAATTTTTTTTGTACAACCACAGTTTTACTACAAATACCATGGTTAAATTATGGTAGTGTTCAAAACTTGATTACCATACCTTTAGTTTTTCCATATACATACTTGATAAAGAAAAGAGAGATTTAGATCGATTTTTGTTTATGTATGTGATATTTAGCTAGCAGGAAACACAAATTATTGAGTTATATTTTCCTATATTCTCTTTTAAGCAGTCAAACAATCCAAAGAAAACATCTCTAAAACAGAAAGAAAAGTCACTTACAAAATGAGATTAGGAACATTAAAAAAAATCTGACCAAAATTTGACAAAAACAGCACTTCAATATCTGACCTATAATTATGTCCATAAGCTATTTGTGAAATTTGGATTACAGAAATAAATTAAATTTTCAAAGGTATTCTGAGTCCGGTCAAACGTTAATCACCTTCCAAAATAAAGGTTGAATCGATTTTGCTTGACAGTTCTCATAAGGCTGCGGTTCTCTCGGTTTTTGTGCATCTTTTTCTTCCACACTTTTTTCCTTCCGCTCAACTTTCTGTTAACATGCTTGGATACAGCACTCTGTGAACAGACAGTTTCTTTGGCAATGAATGTTTGTTGCTTTCCCTCCTTGTGAAGGGTGTCAATGATATTCTTCTGGACAACTGTAAGATCAGCAGTCTTACCCATGATTGTGTAGCAATAGTGAACCAAACTGAGATACCATTTTGAAGGCTCAGGAAACCTTATGGGTGTTTTGAGTTGATTATCTGATTGGCATGGCACCATATTCTAATTTGTTGAGATAGTGAATTGGTGGGTTTTTGTGTAATGTGAGCCAAAATCATCACAATTAAAGAACCAAAGACTTAAACTACAGTCATCTGTGTGCATTGAAGTTATTTAATACACGAGTTTAACAATTTGAGTTCAATTACTGAAATAAACTTTTCCACGACATTCTAATTTATTGAGATGCACCTGTATATATACATAATAAATATACACAGTACACACACATATATTATGTGAACAAAACTTATTTTCAGATGCGATTAGTCCCGCAATTATTGTTGAACCATAATATATTCAAATAGAAAACAATTATGTTACATTTTAAAATTATTTCACAATATTACTGATTTTACTGTATTTTTGATCAAATAAACGCAGCAACAAAAGAGTCACAAAATCCAGATTTCAGAGTGGTATTCCAGAGTGCCATGTAGCAAAGGACAACATATGACAGACATTTTCCATTGTCATTATGTCAGCTAGCATTTGTCAAACTGCATTCACAGTTCCTCTGAAAGACTTAAGCTAATTCCAACGGCAGTCCATTATGAAGTTTATACTGGCCTCAGCTGTCTGCAGTGCATTCATGTAAGAATGCTTGCAAGTACAGGCTAGCATGTCAGCAATGTGAAGCAGGACTTTGAAGTGTCAGCCTGGGTCAACAGAAACAACAGGTACTGTAGTAACAAACCCCAGAAACAGGTGGTGCACTCATGTTCGAACCAATATGTGCTGGTGGCCATATGAAATGTTTCCGCTCAAGGACTGGATCATTGTGATCAGTAGTGTTTGACCTGTTTTTTACATTTTATGGAAAAAATAAGTCACTTAAAGGGATAGTTCACCCAAACATGAAAATTCTGTCATTAATTACTCACCCTCATGTCGTTTCAAACCCGTAAGACCTTCGTTCATCTTCGGAACACAAATTAAGATATTTTTGATGGAATCCGAGAGTTTTCTGACCCTGCACAGACAGCAGGGCTAGCCGACATCAACGTCCGAAACGTAAGCACATCGATAAAATAGTCCATGTGACATCAGGGGTTCAACTGTAATATTATGAAGCTACGAGAATGCTTTTTGTGTGCAAAAGAAATAAACGACTTTATTCAACATTCGTCTCCT
The DNA here is from genome assembly GCA_018155175.1 of Sinocyclocheilus anophthalmus. NCBI lineage: Eukaryota > Metazoa > Chordata > Actinopteri > Cypriniformes > Cyprinidae > Sinocyclocheilus > Sinocyclocheilus anophthalmus. Next base: position 152,064 of record JADLZN010000326.1, on the reverse strand, counting down.
CCGTGTCACCCTAGCCATGTTGTTCAGTGTGCTAATGTCAACATAAGCTGTTTGCGTTCAGTGGATGCTCTCCAAAATGGCGTTTTTGGGTGAACTAACCCTCTAATGCATTAGTTACCATGACTAACTATAGCCATACTGTTTATTTTTTAAATGTCAGATAGAACAATCAATTATTTCCTGTTAGTAGAAGCTGTGCATTAACTAATGTTAACATACAACTTTAAATTTTAATAATGTATTAGTAAATGTAAGAATCAATATTAACTATTTTCATTAATTACTGTTATGGCTTACGATGCTTTACAAGTTTATTTTAATTCATTTTTATTTCAATAAGTACTTATTTAAGCTAAACTACATGAAAATAAGAAATGCTGTCTTGGCAACTAGCTTAGATAAGTTTACGTTTTTTTTTTTTTTTAATAAGTTGAAGGTTTTTTATTTTGTTTATATTTTATCTGATAATTTTTTTTGTTCAAGTGACCAATGTTTTTTTTTTTTTCATGTTTCAGTGTTTTACCAAGAAAGTACATTTCATTTTTCTACTGTCAATATAATTTCAAATTGCGTGTATATTGCCATTCTTTGTAATAGTTGTGAAATTTACTAACAATTTTGAGACAAAATCATTTCTACGTACCAGTCCAATCTTTTTATACATTGCACCTCTATTCGCACAGATTGGTTATGGCGTCTTTAAAACCCTGGAAGCGAGAGTGGAAACTGCTCCATACCTCTTTTGGAAGCAGGCGCAGTCACTGCATGTTCAAGGGCCAAGGTTCACATATGGTCACTAGCTGAGTAATGGCTGACCAGGCCTCATCAAGGTCATTAAAGTGACCCGCCAGGCACCCACACGGACCAACGGCTCATAAACATGGAGCCAAAATCTAGCGTATCATATTTCTGTCAGGTCCATTAGTCAAGCTGCATCGCTGACTCTCTCTGATCCCCCCTCCCTATGGGATACGACACCTAAGTTAGGGCTGGGTATTGTTCAAAAATTTTCGATATCGATACCGGTACCTTGACTTCGATACCGTTTCTGAACTATACTTTTTTTCGATACCAGTTTTATGAAATCAGTTTTAACAAGATTACATTATCTAAAAAAAAACTTGGTTTTATTTTTCAGCTTGTTGATGTTTATACAGACTCAATGCCACTGCACAAAGGAACAAAATGTAACCAACACAATAAATTAGTGCAAAATATTTTTAATAAAGCTCAAATAGTCTTCGGTTTACACATCTGTTAGCTACATTTACCCTAGTTAGTGTTCGTTTTAAAATGCATAGCTCAGACAGAATCATCATTTCTATTAATTTTCTACTGATTTACTGATAAGCATTGGCAGTTTCTAGCGCTGTCTGCCTGTGCTCTCTCTTCCATGATCGCTGCTCTGACTCAGAGGTTATGATATATTTAATTTCATCAACAATACACGGCCAAAACACGCACGGCAATCGGAAGTTATTGCAAAAACTTGATGGTGGTTTAAAGTGATTTTTGAGTAAAAAGCGGAATTAATCTTATATTTCTCGTCTTATCAGGTTAAATCGGGATTTGTTTATTGGTGGTGGGGGGGGGGGGGGGGGCTCTAAGGTATCGAGCTTATATATTCATAATATATCTTTATATATATAGTATATATATATATATATGTGTGTGTGTGTGTGTTTGTGATTTTGTTTTTTTGTGCAAATGTTTTGTTCTATTTCCCACTAATCTCATTATACTTTCATTTCAAATTCTTACATTTAATCTACAAATTCATTGAATAATGTTATGAGATTATTTTAAATATTTTTTAATATACAAACAAGAAATGATGGTGGAAATGATACTTTTCAACAAAATTAAAACGCCAGTAGGTGCCAGTAATGAGCGTTTAATGAGTGAGTCACTGAGTTGTTTCATTCAAAGAGCGTTCAAACGGCAGATTCATCAATGTTTTATGCATGTAAGTGACCTAATATTATTGTATTTTGCTTATTGAACTGTTTATAGAACCATTAAACAGTCGTAATGGTGAAAACGCTGTTTGATGTTGCCTAACTAACTGCATTTCAAATATAAAAACTTTCCATTTTGAATCTTTACCTCAGGATGCTGAGTTTCTTAATGTTGCACGTTTTGCTTTCTCCTGGAGAGGCTGCGGGAGCCTCAGTCATCCTTATACTGTCCATAGATGCATTATATACATTAGATATCCACTATTTGCCACTTACTCTAAGTGTAATAAAATCAGAATAATACTTGCATTATGGTGTTTATTTTTGGTTACTTATGTTTTAATCATGTTACTTGTCTAGTGTTAATGAGTTAATGTCAAGCCCTGGAGTCTGTGTGCCGGGGCTCAGCCCCAGACGGCCATTTAAACCCTGGTCTTATGTAGCATGATGCTACAGTGTGCATGAATGGTCACATAACACGCGCTTTTGGTCTGTCATTTGTCGGAGATAGTGGAACGCCGGCTTGAAACGCAGTGGAAACGCTAGTATGACGAGGATCGTTTTCATTTTAAAACAAATGCGCCAGTGTAATGTAGCCTTACATCTATGGGGGCTGGGATGCATTCACACTAAATACTCACGTGTGAACCACATCTCTGGTTGTCACAGTCGCGGACCGACTGTGCAGACCTATATTAGGCTATAGTAAGATACCACGAGCAGACTGCTCCCTACGTTTTCGCATCGTTCTCGCAGATGTCAAACACTAATCGATCTGCACCTCACTGACGCTGATGAGATTAACCCTTAGGTATCGAAATTTGGTACCAAACGACAAGACATTTTTTTGATACTCTATGGTATTGAGGCAATTCGGTCGGTGCCTAAAAAGTATCGAACTCGATACCCAGCCCTACACCTAAGTACTCATATATAAGGTCCCACAGTAGTATCAGCAGTTTTCGCATTACTCAATAGCTAATTACCCTCCTCCATCCCCAACTCCTCCTCTGTCAGTCAGGATTCAGCCTTCTGATTCTCCTTTGAATCAGACTAATTCTAAAATGTGTACATAACATTATTGAACTTTAACGATATCTGCAATACATTTATGTTGGTTCTGTTCTGTTTACCCGAGGGGGTTATCTTGCCCAGAACAGAACCATACCACCAATCCAAACTGTATGCTAATTGTCAATCATCTTTGACGATAGTGGTCCTAACAGAAATCTGTAAACATTAGGCCATTAACAATGCACTATTTCCTCCTGCATTCACATTTAACATCTTGACCACAATAAAGGGCTTTAAAAGACACTTAATATTCAGTATTATTATGGATTTGACTGCACTGACAAAACTCCTTTGAGTTGAAAAACGACACATTTGCCGCCTACTTACATATTTAAAGAAGTTTGCATCATTGATTCTGTCATTTTCCTCTTTATTACTATGAAGCTCCTTTGAAACAATCTCGATTGTATAAAGCGCTATATGAATAAAGGTGAATTTACTATATAAAAAGGTTCTTGTTTATTCCAAGGAACCTCTAGATTTAAATCACACAATCAAAAAGTCCAGAATTATGAACTAAAGCAAACATATATTCAGTCTCTAATACACTGAAAACTAAATTGCTGCAAGGATTTACTTTGAAACAGTGTTCACTCAAAGCAACACCAATACATTACATTTTAAATGTGAAATATTTGTAAAATGTATCCCTTTAGTCTTTATTTTCTTTACATCAAAAAAATCATTTTCTACAGCGTATTAGTGCCTATAGTCTACAGAATTCATAAAAGTGTGTTCATTACCATGATGAACAAAACATGTAAGAATCATAAACTTTTGTTGGTCACAGAGCTTATTTCTTGTAATAATCTAAAAGCCAGTGGAAAAATCCTATTGTTTTCTTGTTGAGGAAACCAGGGTTTTGCGAACTTCTGGTTTGGCCTACAAAAATGTGTCATCACTGCTGCAGTACTCTATATTCAAGAGGTAAATAATGCACATGTCATGAAGTTGGATTGGAAAATCAAACATAACGATGGAAGAACGAGGTTTGCAGCTCCACGTGTTGCTAAACAATCTTTAGTTGCTTAGCAACCCAACCAAAAGTTTTGAGGTTTTCAGTTGTTAGTTGAGTTTACTCGTGTCATCTCAAAGGCTAACAAACCTGTGGGAAACCCGTCACATATCTGACAGTGTGAGAAAGTTAGCGCACAGATTTGAAGCAGACAGCTTACGACTGACTTTATCTGTATTGAGTGTTTGCAATAGATAAGTTTTGCCCTCAGTGACAGCCATCAGACGGCCAGAGCATTCAGATAGAAAGCCTGGACACATCTTGAGATTGTTAACAAATAGACTGCTTCAGACAGATAAGCTCAACAGAGATTCAGTGACGTTTTTCGACATATTAGACCAGGGGTGTCCAAACTCGGTCCTGGAGGGCCGGTGTCCTAAAGAGTTTAGCTCCAACCTCAATTAAACACACCTGAACCAGCTAATCAAGGTCTTTCTAGGCATACTAGAAACTTCCTGGCCGGTGTGTTGAGGCAAGTTGGAGCTAAACTCTGCAGGACACCGGCCCTCCAGGACCGAGTTTGGGCAGCCCTGTATTAGACTATTTGAATGTGCTATAGTAACGGCTTTGTTTGCTTTGAGACCCAAGCGTGACCATATCATAATCAGCTTGTGTCATCAGCTTGGCCTGAATTCGTTTTTTGTCATCAGCATGCAATATTTGTTTTCTATTTAACTGTTAACTATTTAAATATCTGTCACGGTAAGGGCAAGATTTGAATAATTCAAATACGTTTGTACAGTATGTGTAGATGAAGGGAGACGGACACAGAAAGGTTTTCATATGAGATGGAACATTTTCATTTCGAGTCGTTGCGGCCTGATGTACAGTATTTTCTTTTGTTTTGCATGTTCCGCTCTAAAATTGGAAGTCAAAGAATAAGTAATTATCCTTCTAAATTGAGCCATTTCGCATAATTATTTCTTGGAATGTAATGTCTTACTGAGCTACAAAGAACATTGAAGTTTGCCGTTTTATATGCCGTTTGTGTCGCATAATGGCTTTTCCCATCAGCTCCAGACTGCGCTGGTTAATTTGGGAAGAGGTCCTGTTCCCTCCCAGAGCGAAATTTAATGAGGGATAGCATCCAACTGAGATTTATATATTTAATATTTATTATTGTCTTTCTTTCAGATTTGTTGTTGTATACATTGATAGGGATGAATAAAGAACGAGGTGTAATATATCAATACTGTAATAAAATACTAAATTGTTTATTCATATAACTTATATATTAATTAAAAATATATCTAGAGAGAGGCAATATAAGCAAAATTAAGCACACTACAATTAAGATTATACCGAGAAAAAAAGATAGACCTAGGTATGGAATTATTTTTATAATTACATAATACTATAATATTTAAAATTATTGACTATGTAAAGTATACGATATATTAGGTTTTTATATATTAATATACATTATTATTTACTAGAATTTTAAAATACACATTTTATATTTAATATATTTATAATTTAGGCTTTTATATTGATTCATTTACAGTGTGTGAGAATTATGATTACAAACTATATTTTTATTAGTGCTGTCAAACACTTAATCGCCCTAATTGCATACAAATCAAGTTTTTGTTTACATAATTATGGGGTGTATTATGTATATTTATTATGTATATATAACTCCACACACAACGCATAGATTTGAAAATATACATGTTTAATAATTTATATTCATATAATTTATATTATAAATAAATACATTTTATAAACATAACATATTTTTCTTAAATATGTACATGTATGTGTGTGTATTTATATAAACATAATGATTATACACAGTACACACACATATATTATTATAAACAAAAACTTTTATTTTGGATGCGAATAATCGCGATTAATCGTTTGAAAGCACTAATTTTTATAAAACTGCAGTATATTATACATAAATCCAAAACAGCATCACATTTACAAAACTTCAACCTGAAACTCTGCATTGCACACTGACAAGTACAAAACTCTATAGTCAGTGTTTGTAGTCACTCTATACAAATGTGATTCTTAAGTTCGATCCATAAAATTGAGATTCTACACTTAGCACTTTACTTAAATAAACTATTGTGTCTTTATGCCACTTTATTAATCTGTCTGTGACCGTTTGGAGTTCATTTTCCTCAAAAGAGAGAGCACTTAATTCTTTGTTGATCCCTAAATGACCAAATCAGCCACATGAGTGTGAAGAGAATTATGAGCCGTCTTATGGTGCGAGTTAGTTACTCCTTTGTTTACAACTGAATGGTTAGCAGTGTTGTGAGAGCAGTGTAACAAATGTGAAATTTATGTACAGCCTCGGGCAATGGAGATTTTTTTTCCAGTGCTGCGTCAGTGAGCTGATCTTTGCATTCCAAGTCTTATCCGTAAATCTTGACATAGCCGTAAACCACAACCCAGGGCCTGTACGACACGATCGTGAACACGCTTCACATGGTGGAACCCTTGTTCTGCGGGACACATGGATCTGAATAAAGGGAGACCTCTACTGAAAGACTGCATGACTGACATCACTCAGCAATGCAAGGTCAAAGGTCAAACTGGAGTGATATACAGTGACCCCAAAAAGTATTTGGACACTTGAGCCATATAACATATAAATGTCATTGCGTTATAAAATATCAAATCAAGTGCATTTGCAAGGAAATGCGGAATGCAAAACTAATTTTTGCATTTTCGTAGTGACTGTTAAGCAACAGGTCAAAAGTTCCACTAAAGCAAAACCTTTTTTTTAAAACATTGGTTAAATTAAAGCAGCACTATGTAACTTTTTCTGTGTTCAAAATTTGCAAAATGTATATAATGAGCGAGTACATCATGAATTCATCTTCCAAACCGCGTTTTTGTCTTTTTCCGAATCACTACGGTACACTTATATACATAGTACTTATATTTGGACTATTGTAGCCTGGTCGGGTCGTCACCGCTGCGGAGTAACACATACCTGCGTGAATCGCCATAGACCTAAACTTATTCACACGGGGCGTCAGCGTTAAACGCTTGATGGAGGGCGTTTCTGAAGCTTGGTTCTGACGCGACTGTCATAGTGACAACAGCCAATCACATAAGTCTTCTGGTGTTGCATGAACGCGATTGGCTAGCGTCTGCGCTAGGGTATTTGCATAAGGTCATCTGATTGGCTGACGCCTGCGTTGGTGCTTGAAAAGTTTAAAAGTTTTCAACTTCTGCCGCGAGCAGCGGACCCAACGCGACGCGACGGACCCACAATTAATTTCGCCAACGCTGGACGTCAATCCATTCAAAAGTAAACGAGACTCATTGACGCTGTTAGAGAAGTAGCTCCGGTTGGAATTTTCTTCCGCGGGATGTGTGCAGTTCTGTTTATTAACTGCTAGAGCGCCAAAAGTTACATAGTGCTGCTTTAATGTATTGTGTGAAACATTTCACTTAAAATAAATGTAAAATAAATGAATTTGTTATCTAATGCAATGGCATAACCATTTTTACATGCGACTTCGACAACTGTTCAAAAGTTTTCAACAAGGATGCATTAAATTAAATTAAAAATAAATAAAATTGATATACATTTATAACGTAACAATCTTACTTACATAAATAAATAAATGCTGTTTTTTTAAATGTTTTTATTTGTTGTTTTTTAAAGCTTGTTTCCGCCACAGGATAAGACTTTTTCATCTTACAATTCAGATATTTTTCCCTCGCAAAATATATGTTAATTTGCAATTGCAAGAAAAAAAAAACTGAATGACAAGAAAAAAATTACCTTTTTTTTATTCCGTGGAGAAAAAAAACAAAAACAGAATTGCGAGATGAAAACTCATTTGCGATCAAAGACAGAATTCTGGGTTGATATTGTGAGGGAAAAAATGTCAGAATTGTGAGATCAAAAAGTTGTGACTACCGTTTGTTTTTTTATTATTATCCCGTGGTGGATTCCAAGTTTCCATACATTTGAACATTCTATTCAAAGAATCCTGAGAAAAAAAGTATAAAGCTTTCCGCAAAAATATTAAACAGCACAACTGTTTTCAACATTAATAATAATAAGAATTTTTTCTTGAGCATCAAATCAGCATATTAGAATGATTTCTGAAGGATCATGTGACACTGAAGACTGGAGTAATGATGCTGAAAATTCAGCTTTGCATCACAGGAACAAATTACATTTTAACATATATTCAAACAGAAAACAGTTATTTTAAATCGTAAAAATATTTCACAATATTACTTTTTTTACTGGATTTTTGATCAAATAAATGCAGTTATGGTAAGCATAAGAGTCTTCTTTCAAAACATTTAAAAACTCTTATGAACACCAAACTTTTAAACAGTAGTGTACGTGTCCAAGTACTTTTGGGGTCATTGTGTTCACATTCAATTCACCAGGTCAAAACAAAACAATTCTGATCGTCTTTAAAACACCCATTTTAGCTAGAGTAGCCACATTTCCATCATCAAAAATGTAGATTTCGTGGAACAGATTCCACGTTGGCCATTTCAGATTAGCAGACAATAGCATGGCAGGGTTCATGCGAGTTACTGCACTCCAAAAGCCCCATTTCCCCAGTGGGAGTGTTGTTATTCTGCCGATGGGACGGCTGCCTTTTCTATAGCAGAAAGTTTGTGAAACAGAGGCCACTCCTTTGGCTCCTCGCAGCAAGACGGCAGTCTAGTGGGCGGCGATTGTTCTCAAGACAATACGTCTTTCTAAAGGGTGCCACCGCGATGGTAAGTATATATATGAAATATTGTTATCCTGGCTCAGAGAAATCAGAGCGGTCAGGCTGTCTAACCACAGTCACGCAGTGGCGCCACAATCCCGTGGACGGCTGCCACGCTTGTGCTGCTCGCTGGCATCTAGAATACGAACTTCAGCAATTATACACCAATTAACCACCAATTATCTGTTCTGTAATAACGGTTTTGCCATTCTCAATGAGACATTTCACAGCAGACAATTGGTTCCTCAAAAGTGACAAAAGAAAATGGTGAGAATCTTTTAGAAATGACTTTGGCATAAAACAAAATAATGATATTAAAATGTAGGCTATCAAGTTACATTTATTTATTTTTGTATTTTTCCTTCAATATATTATACACACATACACATAATAAAATAAGTCATGTACAGTGGGTACGGAATGTATTCAGACCCCCTTAAATTTTTCACTTTATATTGCAGCCATTTTGCTAAAATCATTTAAGTTAATTTGTGTTCCTCATTAATGTACACACAGCAACACATATTGACAGAAAAACACAGAACTGCTGACATTTTTACAGATTTATTAAAAAAAGAAAAACTGAAATATAACATGGTCCTAAGTATTCAGACCCTTTGCGATGACACTCATATATTTAACTCAGCTGCTGTCCATTTCTTCTGATCATCCCTAAGATGGTTCTACACCTTAATTTGAGTCAAGCTGTGTTTGATTATACTGACTGGACTTTATTAGGCCACACACCTGTCTATATAAGACCTAACAGCTCACAGTGCATGTCAGAGCAAAATGAGAATCATGAGGTCAAAGGAACTGCTGAAGAGCTCCGAGAAAGAATTGTGGCAAGGCACAGATCTGGCCAAGGTTAAAAAAAAAATTTCTGCTGCACTTAAGGTTCCTAAGAGAACAGTGGCCTCCATAATCCTTAAATGGAAGACGTGTGGGACGACCAGAACCTTCCTAGAGCTGGCCGTCGGCCAAACTGAGCTATCGGGGGAGAAGAGCCTTGGTGAGAGAGGTAAAGACGAACCCAAAGATCACTGTGGCTGAGCTCAGAGATGCAGTCGGGAGATGGGAGAAAGTTGTAGAAAGTCAACCAACACTGCAGCCCTCCACCAGTCGGGGCTTTATGGCAGAGTGGCCGACGGAAGCCTCTCCTCAGTGCAAAACACACGAAAGCCGCAGGGAGTCTTTCTTTCTGTTTGTGAGATGGTGAGAAATAAGATCTCTGTTGATTGAGACAAAGATAGAAATTTTTGGCCTTAATTCTAAGTGGTATGTGTGTAGAAAACCAGGCACTGCTCATAACCTGTCTAATTACATCCACAGTGAAGCATGGTGGTGGCAGCATCATGCTGTGGGGGTGTTTTTCAGTGCCAGGGACTTGGAGACTGGTCAACAAGGAAAGATGAATGCGGACAAGTACAGGGATATCCTGGACGAAAACATTCTCCAGAGTGCTCAGGACCTCAGAATGGGCCGAAGGTTTACCTTCCAACAAAACAATGACCCTAAGCACACAGCTAAAATAACGAAGGAGTGGATTCACAACAACTCTGTGACTGTTATTGAATGGCCCAGCCAGAGCCCTGACATAAACCCAATTGAGCATCTCTGGAGAGACTAAAAATGGCTGTCCACCAACGTTTAACATCCAACCTGACAGAACTGGAGAGGTTCTGCAAGGAGGAATGGCAGAGGATCCCCAAATCCTGGTGTGAAAAACTCGTTGCATCTTTCCCAAAAAAGACTCCTGGCTGTATTAGATCAAAAGGGTGCTTCTACTAAATAATGAGCAAAGGGTCTGAATACTTAGGAACATGTGATATTTCAGTTTTTCTTTTTTATAAATCTGCAAAAATGTCAACAAATCTGTGTTTTCTGTCAATATGGGGTACTGTGTGTACTGAATGAGGAAAAAAATAACTGACATGATTTTAGCAAATGGCTGCAATATCAAAAAGAGTGAAAAATTTAAGGGGGTATGAATACTTTCCGTACCCACTGTATATATATATTATATTATTGTGTAATTTTATAACAATGTAAAAATTACACTGATACAAAATAAATTGTTACCTTTTATATATAAAAATGAAAAACATGAGAAAATAAAAAATCTATGTTTTTAAGTATTATTACAATATAGTTTGCCTGTATTTTAATATTTACATTAAAATGAAGTATAATTGTATGCTGTATGATCTATTATATCTATATGTGTGTGTGGTTTGTGTGTAAACTGCAATTATAACTAAAGGGGTCAATCATGTGTTTAAAGAGCATTATTTTGTGTATTTGGTGTACAGAATATGTTGACATGCTTTAATTGTTGACATGCCTATTTTTCAAATACTGTACATTATTGTAGGTCCTCTATGCCCGCCTCTCTCAAACGCTTCGTTTTCTACAAAGTCCCTCCTTCGACAAGCGCAGTCTGCTCTGATTGGCAGCTGACCCAGTGCATTGTGATTGGCCGAACACCCCACGCACTCGTCGGAAATGTTTTTTTTTTTTTTTTCTAGCCCTTCCCATAATCGCGAGCTTCATCTTCAAAATAAATGTAAAGACAGAACCAAAAAGGGGAACAGAGTCACGTGACAGACACAGTGATGAAGCTGGTATGTGTTTGCAGTACAAAAGCCACGGTTAAGACAGCTGACTCCACAGTGACCCTCTCTCTTCTCTCTCTTTTCACACACCCACACAACACACACACAAAAAATGCACAAAACTCAGCGTTTGAACAGTCAATAGCAAATACTTGAACTAATAACAAAACTGTAGCTGATTCAGAAGCACCAGATTGTCAGAGCAAAGTCAGAATAACCTCCTCTCCTAGCTTCACGAAACGTCCATAAAATGCATTGCTGTTCTGTGGTAAGTGATCTTAAAGATTCCTAAATGCATATACTTCGGAAGGACAAATAAAGTGCTTTTGTTTCGCCTAGAAACACACAGCGTCTCCCTGACATGCTGCTTCAACACTAACTGCTGTTACTGAAACCACACCTTCTTTCTTCGAGTGAACATTTGGGCGGCATTATGAAATATTTCCACATAGTGAGGTAGATATGTGGGGGCAAGTTAGAACGAGCCGTTTTAGGGGGGTTTGGCAGAGTCTTAACTTTGATAAAGAAGATCTCTTTGGTTTTGAGACTTTAGTCTTTGCAATTCAGGGATGCCAACAATCCGCTTGTAACACTCCAAAGAGAAAGGAAAATGAAATCGCCATCATATGACCCCTTAAATATAATATATAAAATTCTATAATACATCTGTATATTAAACAAGTATAATTGTTGAATATATATGTCTGTATTATTAGAATGTCTATTTATATGTAATATATAAGCAAAATACATAAAATTATATAATAAAATATAAATAAGTATAGATAAATTAATGTTATTTTAATATAATTTATGAATACATACGTATATTAAACATTCTACATCAATTATATAACAATCTAAAATTATATTAAAATTAAACTTAGAACAAATAAATTCAAAAATAAAAACATACAAAATATGACATTTCTGAGTAAAAAAAAAAAAAAAAAAAACAAAGGTATATCAAATCTAGGTAGGACTTTAAATTAATTGGATTGTGTAAAGTGGGTGTACAAAAAAGTCAGCCAACAAGGAAAGTTGTTTTTAGAGGGGGAGCAAGTGAAAGATTATGAAGACAAACATATTTTCCCCTGTGGAATAACATGCACAATCGTTCACAATAAGACCAGGAATGCATATTAAGAAAGTAAAGAGGGTCAGTCTGGTGTGCACTATTTTTGGCTTGAATACACATTTCTTGGCCTCAAACGGATGGCGAACACTTTCAGTTCAGCAGTCCAAACACATGATATTAAATTGGTCAGCTGCCCTGCCTAAATATGACATCTTTCAAACCCCAAAATGCTGCTGTGCTTCTGTTTTTCACATCAAGGCTTCCCCCTCAGACCCCACCAGACCACCAGCACCCGAACACAAACCACATGAGGGAGCGGAACCAGCCTGTAACCAGGAAGAACAGGGAGGCTGTTTATTTCTGGTGCATCTCTACTGAATGACTCACACACTGGCTGGAAAAGCGGTCCAGTCTCCAACAGCTGAGCATGTGCCAGCTCCAAAGGCATATAACTTGTGCCGCTTCACCCCCGTCTCAATCGCAACGCTCGTCATCTGCCTATTTTCTCCCGCCTTTAATCCCCCAGTAATCATCAGATGCAGCGTTTTACAATCAACATTGGATCTGACCTTGAGCAGGTTTAGAAAAGGCCAGATACATTAGTGGATGGGTACGAGGCCGGGCCAGGGAGAGAGAGCGATTCAGTAGAAGTGGGCGGCTCTCAGCAAACACACATTCGTCGTCCCTATTATAGAAGACAGCAGGTCCAAACAAGCACTGCTCATTCAAAGCCTAAAAAGCAAAACAAATCTGCATTAATAGTAATATCATTAGGAATGTGAAAAGCACTTCAAATATGAGGACTGGGTCAAAGTATTATTCCAAATATCTAGCTACTGGCAGTGAAAAGTTTGAAATAATTATGTTTTTTTTTTATGTTTATGAAACAAGAAAAATTCAGTAGAAATTGTAATATTGTGAAATATATTTATGATTTAAACTAACCGTTTTCTTTTTGGATATGTTTTAAAATGTAATTTATTCCTGTGATGCAAAGCTGAATTTTCAGCGTCAGTGCAGTCTTCAGTGTCACATGATTCTTCAGAAATCATTCAAATATGCTGATTTGCCACCTTATTAATATGAATGTTGAAAACAGTTTTAGTTGAATACTAGTCACACAGTTTACTGTAAAAATACTAGGAGAATTACATTTGCAAATATAATACATGAAGCTGTAATTACTAGAATAAACAGCAAGTTATTCACACTTAATACAGTACATGAATACATTTATGTTAATCTTGCAACAAGACAGCGCCTCCACTTTCTATGCTCAAAGTAGTAACATACTATGCACATGGAATATGTGATTCAAGGACATCTGACGGACATCACCTACACTGCAACTGTGACATGGAAATAAATGAGATGGGGGAAAAATGTTGAAATATTTCCAGTTATCATGTGGTGGACTCAACTACAAACGAAGTAATTATTTGTCTGAGTGGGAACACAGTAAACACTTTTTACCCATCAACATTTGCCCATAAAACAATTCAGCCGCAGTAGCAGAAAAAGCAGAAAGAGAGTTAAAAAATTTTGGGGTCAGTAAGATTTTCAAATGAATAAGTAATGAAATTATATATATATTATAATATATTGCTGTCAAAAATTAATCGCGATTAATCACATCCAAAATAAAAGTTTTGTGTACATAATATACAGTATGTGTGTGTAATGTGTATATTTATATGTATATATAAATGCACACACATAAAGTATATATTCGTATACTAGTATATAAACATTACATATTTTTCTTGAATATAACATGCATGTGTTTGTATTTATAAATACCAACGGTATTGAACAAAACTTAGTTGGATGCGATTATCACAATTGATAGCACTATTATATATATATATATATTATATATATATTATATATATATATATTATATATTTCAAGGAACCTAAATTACTATTATATAAGTTTCTTGAGCAGAAAATCAGCATCTAGATGATTTCGGCGGATCATGGACACTGAAGAACGATGCTGAAAATTCAGCTTGCCATAAACTATTTTAAGATAGAACAACAGGACCTTTTAAATTGTACTAATATTTCTGTTTTTCTATAGTTTGAAGGTCGGTGCCTGTTTATTATTTAGCACTTTTAGCTAATTTCCGCACACAACAAAAAAAGAGCAACATATATATTTATTTTTAATAACCCTAGTGGTTTTCATAGAACCAAGTGCTAAAAAAAAGGACAAAAATAGGATATCTTTGGTAGACTAAAAGATTACCAAAAATAGTAGCCTGAACAAATCTTCAAGCATGAGATTTTGCTATTTTGTATATTTTTTTAGTTCAATTGAGAACTCAAAAACAATTGAGTTCAAATCGTACATGTTGAGAAGGAGAGATAATAGTGATGAGATGGCTTTTGACTAGTGCTGTTCAAAGGATTAATTGCAATTAATAACATCCAAAAAACGTTATTTGATTATGTCATTTCCATAGTGTTCCTGTGGCTCAGTGGTAGAGCATTGAGTTAGCAGTGCTAAAGGTTGTGTGTTTGATTCCCAGGGAATACACATACTGGTAAAAAATGTATAGCCTGAATGCACTAAGTCGCTTTGGATAAAAGCGTCTGCTAAATGCATAAATTATTATTACATTTAGTCATTTAGCAGACGCTTTTATCCAAAGCGACTTTACAAATGAGGACAATGGAAGCAATCAAAATTAACAAAAGAGCAATGATATGCAAGTTCTGTAACAAGTCTCATTTAGCTTAACGCAGTACACGTAGCAAGGTTTTTTTTTTTTTAATTATATAATAAATAAAAAGGAAACGGATAGAATAGAAAAAGAATAGCGCAAACTAGTGTTAGAGGCCTTTTTTTGCTTTGGTTAATTGTATAATAAATAAAAAGAAAACAGATAGAATACAAAAAGATTTGCTAGTGTTAGTTTTTATTTATTTTTATAAATAGAGTTAGAATGGAGAGTGCGAGAGTTAGAGGGTCAAAAAAAGATGGAAGAGATGTGTTTTTAGACGATTCCTGAAGATGGTTAAGGACTCAGCTGCTCGGATTGAGTTGGGCAGGTCATACCACCAGGAGGGAACATTTCATTTAAAAGTCCGTAATAGTGATTTTGTGCTTCTTTGGGATGGCATAATAAAGCAACGTTCACTTGCAGAACGCAAGCTTCTAGGGGCACATAACTCTGAAGTAATGAATATAGGTAAATGGGTGCAGAGCCAGTGGAGGTTTTGTAGGCAAACATTAATGCCTTGAATTTTATGCGAGCAGCTATTGGTAGCCAGTGCAAATTGATAAACAGAGGTGTGACATGCATTATTTTTGGCTCATTAAAAATTAATTTTGCTGCCGCATTCTGGATTAATTGTAAAGGTTTTATTGAACTGCCACCCCCCCCCCCCCCCCCCAATGAGGAAGCATTGCATAGTCCAGGTTGGATAAAACAAGAGCTTGAACAAGGAGTTGTGAAGCATGTTCTGAAAGAAGGGGCTGATCGTCTTGATGTTGAATAAAGCAAATCTGCAGGACAGGACAGTTTTAGCAATATGGCCTGAGAAAGTCAGCTGATCATCAATCAAAACTCCAAGGTTTCTGGCTGTTTTTGAAGCAGTTATGGTTGATGTGCCTAACTTGATGGTGAAATTGTGATGAAACAATGGGTTTGCTGGAACCAAAAGTAGTTCTGTCTTGGCAAGGTTGAGCTGAAGTTGATGGCACTTCATCCAGCAAGAAATGTCTGTTAAACAATCTGAGATGCGAGCAGCTATCGTCGACTCATCAGGATGGAATGAGAGGTAGAGATGAGTGTCATCAGCATAGCAGTGATATGAAAAGCCATGTTTCTGCATGACAGAACATAGTGATGCAATGTAGACAGAGAAGAGAAGTGGTCCAAGAACTGAGCCCTGAGGCACCCCAGTAGTTAGATGTTGTGACTTGGACACCTCACCTCTCCAAGATACCTTGAAGGACCTATCTGAGAGGTAAGACTTAAACCACTGGAGTGCGGTTCCTGAGACGCCCTTTGCCAATAGGGTTGACAGGAAGATCTGGTGGTTAACCATGTCAAAAGCAGCGGACAGATCCAGCAAGGCAAGTATAGACGATTTGGAATCCGCTCTTGCCAGTCTAAGGGCTTCAACAACTGAGAGCAAGGCCGTCTCGGTTGATTAGGGATGCAGCGATTAACCGGTTTCGCGATTAACCGCGCTTTAAAACGTCACGGTTAATTAATCGTAAAGGTTCCGCTAAACCGAGTGTTTCTGTTACACGGAACGGAACTGTTGCAGCTTGCGCAAAACGAAAAAAGTTACACTAGCGGTGCACCAGCTTAAAATGACGTGAGAGGCACGGAGACTACTACATGCATTAGATGAACTGACAGAGGGACCAAACAGCGAAGCTTTATTTCACCAGAGAAATGCCTGAATTCGATAGTGTGGGACCATTTTGGGTACACAAAGAATGACCAGGGTGTCAATTAAATATTACTGTAAAAAACTGCTGCTAAAGAGCGAATACATAAGCGATAATGCACGGCTTGCTGTACACTGAACGATTTTAATGCACGACGTGAAGGCAAGAACCACCTGACGCGAAGCTACAGCTCGTTAGCTCCACATTCTGCCCGCTTCAGATCAGAAAGAGATGAAATAGTGCGGTAAGATCACATTTATTTGAATTAATTAATTATAACATTTAGCTACTTGAATTAATTATTCGAGAGAGAGAGAGAGAGGTGACAGTTGCCTGTGTGAATTAGCCTACCTGCATCTGTGCGTCTCTCCAGTAGGCTATTAAATCTATTTTATTAATAAAAGTCACGAGGCAGCATTCTCAAGAAATTGTGTCCTCCTGAATGTTTGTACACGTGCGCAGCGCGATCTCCGATCTCACAAACCAAAATAATAGACATGATTTTCTCAGGCCACATGAAAAATCATATGAATTATTATAAAGATTATTAAAATGAATAGGCTACGTATGGATGACAGTTGATTACAATATTTCAGTTTATTTCCATCATTAGTAACAGTTTCCCCTGTGGGACAAATACAGTTAATATTAGTCGTATATTAATAATAGGCTACTTCATTAACTTTGTTATTTACTATCCGTGTTGTAGTATTATTCAGAAGTAAAAACCAACAATATTTTTTTTTTCACCATGTTTCCAAATTCCCTACCCCAGGTCCAAAAGAAATGTAAAGAATGTACAAACTGAAAACATTAAATACTTTTGCGATCCATTTCCATTTGTTATTTTCAAAAGAGAAATACTGTCATGGATGTTTACAGAGCAGAGGTCACCTTTTTTAATTCCAATGGGAGAGATGGACTTTTGTTTGTCTTTTTTATTATTATTTTGTGCTGTATTGTTGGTTACTGTGTTATTTCTGTTTCTAAAGACAGCAATAAATAACACTTTATTATCTAAAGATCGTGTCCATGTGATTTTATACATTAATAATGTTGTAAAATGAATAAATGCATAATAATCGTCCTAATCGTAAAACCGTGATTATTCCTCAAACAATAATCGTACCAACAAAATCTACATCGGTAATCCCTAGTGAATGTCCCTCTGAAACCAGACTGATGCTGTCGAGTGTTCTGTGTGAGAAAGGCAGATGACTGGTTGAACACAGCTCGTCGGGTTTTGCACTGAAAGGAAGAAGGGAAAACCAGTCTGTAGTCTCAAAAGAGATGGGTAAGGGTGGGGTCTTAAGTGGTATACGGAAGCCTGTTTAAATGCTGAGGGGAAAACACCAATGTGAAGGGATATGTTAACGATGTGAGTGAGTGCAGGTAAAACGGCAAGAGAAATGGTTTGAAGGAGATGAGATGGAATACGATCAAGCAGACAAGTAGTAGGATGATTAGAAAGGATGAGTGGAGACTTATGCTTAAGAGAAGGATGTGAATGAGTGTATGTTTGCTGGTAAGATGTGCCTGACAGATTTTGGTGTGGAAAATTGTGCACTGATGGTTTTAATTGTATTAATGAAAAACGTGGAAAAGTTGTCAGCTGTTAGAGTTGATGAAGGAGGGGAGGAGGAGGACAAAGGAGCGAGGAAAATGTTTTATAGAGCATGCGGGAGTTAGACGAATTGTTAATTTTATTATGATAGTATGTCTTTTTAGCAGTGGAGACATTAGCAGAGAAGGAAGAGAGGACTGACTGATACACATTAAGGTCAGTAGCATTTTTTTATTTGTTCCACACCCTTTCAGCAGCCCTAAGCTTAGAACAACGTTCACGGAGAACATCAGACAGCCAAGGGGCAGAAGGGCTGGTATGGCCTGGCCTGGAAGACAAGGGGCAGACACTGTCTAAACAAGATGTAAGAGTGGAGCAGAAAGTATCAGTAGCACTGTTAGCATCAAGAGATGCTAACTGTTCAGGTGGGAGGAAGCAAAGATGAAACCATAGAAGATAGCCGGGAGGGTGAGAGTGAGCATAGGTTACATCAAAAAGTGAAATGTGGAGGGGTATGTGTTGTGTCAGGAAACATGTTGAGGTTAAGAGTGAGGAGGAAGTGATCCGAGGTGTGCAGTGGAGTAATGAGCACATGATCAGTGGAGCAGTGTAGTGTGTGAATAAGGTCCAGTTGGTTGCCTGATTTGTGAGTAGACGTAGTTAACACTCTCTTGAGATCAAAAGAGGTAAGCAGAGTGTGGAAGTCTGCAGCCTGTGGTTTATCTAGGTGGATGTTTAAGTCTCCAAGCATAACTAGGGGAGTAACATCCTCAGGACAGGTGGGCAGCACATCGGTGTATATATATATTTATATATATATTATATAAAATATACACACCCAACAAAAACATGTATGGGTACTGTGTATATAAATACACACACATACTGTATATATTTTACAAATATTTACATGTATATACATTTATATTTTATATTATATATAAATAATGTAATATATAAGATAACTTATTTTTCTTAAATACATACATGCATGTGTTTGTATTGATATTTACATAATAAATATACACAGTATACACACATATTATGTAAACAAAAACTTTTATTTTGGATGCGATTAATCGTTTTACAGCACTACATTTGACCCATTTTGGACATCGGATTCAAATCATCAAACAAGTAGACATTCAGACACCTGAAACGGAGTCTATTCTCATTATCTAACATCATAAACCTGGTTGTTGATTATCTCATCGCCTTTTATGTAGCCTGCTGTAGGTGCTAATAAGCAGCGCGCCTGGAAATACTCTAGGGTTTCAACTCCTGCCAACCAACATAAGACTGTATTCCCTCAACAACCAAACCAACCAACAAAAGTGAAGATGTAGCTGTGACAGTCTCACAGATTCCCAGTGAAGTCAGCTCTCGTTGCCCCCGTGGGCAAAGGCCAGTTCATGGGAACAGCTGAGGTGACAGATCCCGGCATCTCTTCCCATAGAGCTCAGGGACAGAAGGCATCCCTTATCCTGACCCACAGCCTGTTAGACATGATGAGCTGCTATCGGCAATCATGTGACCCTCTGCGGACCAATCAGAGCCAAAGAAAACCCTTAAACTCTGGAGGTCACGGAAAACCTCGCCCTGAGGTCCAGAGTTACTTGCTCAGCATAATACAAGCAACGCATAACAAGGAAGACAGACATCACCGGGCCAAAATGTCGCCCTCAAAAATGCAGTTTTATTCACTGGAGAAATTTGTGGCGTGTCTAAAACGGATGAGCTTGTGTTCGAGCGATAGTAATTGGATCGTATACACTCTATAAATAAACTTAAAATGGATGGATACGCCAGTCTTTTTAACAAACGGTTCCCTCCAAGTTTAAATTACCATGTGTGGGGGAAACGTCTTAGAAGGTTTTGAAATGTGTACGAGTAGGCCATGATCGTGTGGCTTCAACTTAAGATACACCAAAGTTAAATATGCTCCAAATTACAGTCGTTACGGGACCCTCAAAGCCAAAATTAGAGGGCGAACGCCTAGGCAGTACTATTGCCTTCTTTATTGAATGACTGCTCTGTATAATTAGCAAAGCAAACTAATCCATCTGATCGCAACCATCTGAGAGCATTGTACATAACAAGGAAGATTCAGATGTCGTCTCACAACAGCGGCTGATCTACGATCAACCTGTAGTTTTGTCACAAGAGAACGTTGATGTCCGTCTGTGGTCCACTCAGGGTTTTTGGAAACATTCAACTAACAGAGAATCCTGTCTCTGGAGACTCTTTGGACAACTGAGACGGAAGCCATTACTGCCACTACGGCCTGACTGTAATGAAAGAATGACCTTTAACCTCGCTTTTCCCTCATCTAAAGCACGGCAGTGATTTTCAGTGTATCGTATTACGACATTTGACCACATATCGCCATCAGATGATTTCAGCTCTAGATGAACTTTAGTTACAGTTTTTGGTGCTATTTATAAACACTGGTCTTAAAATATCTCAGAAATGTTTTTTCCATGCGTGATTTCAGGAACCTTTATATATACAGACAAAATTGAGAGAAAATAGTAAACTAAATGAATAAAATAAAATTCTTATATATATATTGCAATTATTCATCTAAAAATTGTTCAAACCTTGTAGCAGTACTCCAGGTTTTCTGAAGTCATATTAAAACTATATTTGAGGAATCAAAATCACTGAAAACCATAGTTCACAAATATCATTCATGCTTATTTATATTCAACATTTATTAGTACATTACGGCTTTTTGTGCCTGGATTAATGTCCATTAATGATGCACGAATGAAGAATGCATTTATATAAAAAAAAAATATTATATTTCAATCCAGTAAAATATACTGTAATGTGTGTAGGAACAAATCATGCTTATTTGATTCATTTCAACGGGAATTAATCAAACTTTGCTCATCTTTGTGGCCCGATTTGCTGTTTTCAATGTATCAGGTAAAAATCAAACCACACACGGGTTTATTTCCATCCGTTATCTGCTGACCCGTATCCATGCCAACCGTTTCTGTGCTGATGTTGTGTGTAGGTGACTGTCCTTACCTCATGCAGTGCCACCTCTGCTTCCAGACAGAGACACACTGACCAAATTATCCTCACAGCGGCGCAGATACGCACGGAGTCAACAGTGTCAGCCTCTGCAGAGCTGCAGTCACATGTTTAATTTTGGATAGTGTTATAAGAGGTGATGCTCAACACATTCAGCCATTTAAAGCCTTCCTGTCATCTCACTGTCACATCGTCTTGACAGCTGAATCGATCCCACATAGGCAGACATCTGGCCCAGGAACGGGGCAAGGCACAGAACTTTTGTAGATGTCAAACTTTTTCAATGAACCTGAGTGGCTCTTTGGAAAAGTTTTTTGAGTTTGAGTTTCAGAGTTTGCTTCACACAGACATTCTGACACAGTTGTGAACTAGTATTTAAAGGGGCTATCCTTTCAATAAATTCAATTCAAATTTTCCTCATGAGTTTCCTTGACTCTGATGGTATTATATTCATACCTTTAGTTTTTTTAAGGAGTATTATTAAGGATTATATTTGAGTATTAAAAGTTTTGGTCTTTTTGAACAGAAATCTCTTTTCCCTGGACTATAATAACATTCAACTGCAGTCTTTCTGAAAAAACAATGAATACATCAGCAGAACTTTTCTTTGAATAATGTCTCCCTCTATTGGACAAGACTGAGAAATCACCTTTTAAACCAACCAAAATGTGCCATTAAATTACATTATTGACGAAGAAGGGACGAAACATAATAAATAAAAAGTTAAAAATGAAACGATTCACTAATGCATCAAAATTATTAAATTATGGATAAATTAAATTCATAATCCAAATTGTAATGTATTAATAAAAAAACAAGAGAATCATTATACGATTGCCAGACATACTCTAGTATTGCTTATGTAAAATTCATTATAATAACTTAAAATTATATATTAATTATTTGTATATATTTTTATTACATATATTATTCATATTTAATATAATATTGTTTATGATATATTATTTAATACAATTCAACAACAAGTCACCTTAACTTTTGAAAAAGAATTGTAATCCTATACTGTTTCTGAACAACTGAGCTACATTACCTGGAATCACTTTAGAACTGGATCCACTAAATAAACATGCTATAGCAGTGTAATTTAATTTAATACATGCATTTAGCATGCATGTGCTTTAGTAAAAAAAAGACAAAGAAAATTGTTTGTTTACCGAGTTTTTACAATAAATAGTACTTTGGAATGTTATTTCAAATGTGAGATGAACAGCTACAGTACAAACTATTAATATTGAAGACATAACAAATTTGCAATTTTAAAATACAAAGTATCCCTATAAAAATCTAACCAACCGATTCATGACCTGAAATGTTGTTCGTCCTTCACGTTCAGTTCAGTTCAAGTGTCTTTCCAGATTTTAGCACCAATCGAACCTACCGTTCCATACATCTGAAATGTGGTTTACTGCTCGTGAATAAGATCAGTCTGTCAGATCGATTGGCTCTTCACAGCGTGTGCGCAGCCAAATCTTCAGCACATTTTCTTTGAGTCACAGCTGCTCACGAGTCGCCGGTCATGATGGAGATGAACTCCTCTTGATTAACTGAAAGAGTCCAAGAACAAATGTGATCACTTAAATTCACTTTGCTTTTAACCTACTTACAGCACAGACAATTATTAATATTTTGCTGATTAAATTACATATAGCTCTTCACAGCGCCAAAGGACACACAAACAGCTTTCAACTCAGCCTTCATTTCCACTGTTCCCATTTTTGTTGGCTGCAATACATTAATTTGCTGTGCCTTAATTGAGAAAAGCACTTTGGGCCAACTGGGAAAAGCACAGTAATTACTTCCATTCATCAGAGGCAATAAAAATAGCACTTTTTTCCTCTCCCTAGATAAAAATCGAGCAACTTACTCTCTCCGTCCCCATCAGCGTCAAATTCATCAATCATGGCTCGCAGGTCTTCGTCACTCATGTCTTCGCCCAGTTCACGAGCGACTCGCCGCAGGTTTCTCAGGCTTATCTTTCCCGTTTCGTCATCATCGAAAAGTTTAAATGCCTTCAGAACTTCCTCTTTTGGGTCTCGCTCCAATATCATGTCTGTCACTTTAAGAAACTTGTTATGCTTGGTTTGAAGTACAAATGTTATTGAATTTCAAGCAGTGACACTAGAAGCAGAATATTTATTGTGCTACATATATTTATGAGCAGCCCAACATGGAATCTGTTCCTGATTTCAACAAAATCATTTCTGCAAAGCATTTAAATAGCTATGTTTCCTTCTAAAGTTGCGCATTTAACTTATGCAGAAAATTAGAATACTGCATAAAACATTTGCGAATAAAGCAGTTTCCATACCATGTGTTCAAAATAACAAAATCGTCACTTCCAGGGAAACTGGTGCAAAATATTAATAATAAAAATGAATGATGCTGCAACAGGGAAGCCTGTGGCTCTTTTTTCCCTACATAAGATGTTACTTGTGCCTCAGAGCATGCAGATGAAACAGTAAGAAACGTTGTCATGTTATCTTGCGTTCGAAGGATGTTGAACGTAATCGTGTGAGACAGTTCTGGTAGATGATTTGCCAAATTATTTTGGTGACAGACTTTGGCTCAGGCATTTCGGAATGATTAAAACAACATTTGAGATGGTGTGTGCAATGAGATTGGTGGGCTGGTTAGTCCAGTTATCGGATCACATGATCTGTTGCAGCAAAGTCACATGAGTTTTGTGTTGAGCATCGAGCAGTTTATTCAGTAAATGTGTTGCCATCATAGTTCATGCACGTTTTCTTATTGGATAAAGAAAACGTATTGCCTCAGTTGAGCATATAAGTTTTTTAATGTGCATTTTACAATTTTATTCACAGCTTGCATTTTCATCATCCCAAAAGTCACATAAAAAAATGCATGTATGGAAACATAGCTATAGCTAAGACCTATTAGTGAGTAACGAACTCCACTTACCCACTTCTTTGAAATCTACAAAAGTTATTTTCCCAGTTCCTTCTCCGTCATAGTCTTTTAGGATCTTTAACACATCTACTTTCTTCACCTCAAAACCCAGAGCTCTCATCGCCACCTGGAACACAAATTTTAAATATCAGCACTTTTGAGCTACTACTACTATTTTTAAAGGTTTATTGTTGGTGTTTTTGCTTTATTATGATAGGACAGTTTTTAAACTGGAAAACGTGGAGTGCAGCAGCACATGCTTTTATGTTTTGACTGAAATTGCTCACTTGATTTAGAGCACTTGAAACCCAAACAGTCGGTTACCGAGACGGCAAAGATTACCTCTAGGCAACCATTGACAGTTGATAGGTGTCGTATTAAGAAACAACAGGATTGTTGACACGCTCACTAACCATTACTCATATGAGGTGTGAGCGGTTGCTGGCAACTAAGCTTTTGCACAATTTCCATGATCTCAAGCTGATTTTAAATAGCTATGTTTCCTTCTAAAGTTGCGCATTTAACTTATGCAGAAAATTAGAATACTGCATAAAACATTTGCATTTGCTTTATTATGATAGGACAGTTTTTAAACTGGAAACGAAGTGTCTTTGTTTATCTGTTAAGACTAGTTATATTTCAGCATTAAAGAAACAGTTGGCCCAAAAATTTTAATTTGCAGTTAATGTACACACCCTACGGCCATTCAAGATGTGGATGAGTTTGTTTCTTCATCTGAACAGATTTGGAGAAAATTTAGCATTACATCACTTGCTCACCAATGCCTGCTGATATGCAGTGAATGGGTGCCGTGAGAATGGGAGTCCGAACAGCTGATAAAAGCATCACAATAATCCATTAGTGATGTAATGCCAAGGTTTGGACTAGACCACATCTGTTCTGACTAAGAAACTCTTGGGTGGCATGAGGGTGAGTACATTTTTCATTTCTGAGTCGACTATTCCTTTAAAGATTTAAACTGATGAATAGTAACAGCACGTGTGTGTTGTGTACGAAATGAGATCTTTACCTTTAACTCGTGATAATCTATTTCTTTATCCTTGTCTGTGTCGAAGAGCTCGAACGCCTCCTTGATTTCATCCTTCTGCTCCTCAGTAAGTTCTCTCCTTTTCTTCCTTTTACTCTTATCTGCGGTTAGGTCAGTCCTGATAGCACAAGTATGGAAATAAATCACCTTATTCATTCTGATCTTCTATTAGTTCACATACCATTCAAACACAGGCCTACACACTTGCTACCTGCCTCCCTAGACAGCATTTTGAGGTCCCTCAGAACATGCATATCATGCTCAAAATTGCAGGTGACTTGACAGTTAACGTTTAAATATATACATTTTATAGCAATAAAATGAAGTGAATGCGAGGTACTCTTGTTTGTAAGGCAATGTGAGTTACAGTTTTGTATTTTTTCATGATAGGTGTTATTATTTCACTATCCCAATCGTTATCGTTGCTATTAATAATAAAAAATACACTGTTCACATGCTAGTTAACACTCCACACACCAACAGCTGGTCTCTAAATAAACTCTTAGCGACCAAACCCCTCATAATTACCTCAGAGACAGGCTCATTTTTGCAGTTTCGCAATAAATAACTTATAATAAAACACAAATCCGTCCAACAAGATTAGAGTTCGGCTTCAACAGTCCTGCTAATCAGCTAATACCCGAACATAGACGCCAAGCGCAGCGCGTTGCTAGTTGATTGTCAAGGAAACGATTCTGATTGGCTGCGAAGGTCTGAGCGTCAGGATAACGTTACTTGTGATTGGTTGTTTGGAAACAGGCTGGCGTTTGAGCCTACTTGATTGGCGGGCTGGGCCGGGAATGGGCGGTCTTAATGATGGCGGTGACGACGAAGACGGCGCATTCACAACTGTGTTGGACAGATTTGGCTGGTGTGTTTAATATGAATCGTTACACATTAATATATATATATACATTATGTAATATAATACTTTGTCAAAAATTAACCAGGGATCGGGTCATATTCGTATTTTCTAGCAATCGTTTACTGAAGTAGATAATATAATCGAAATTTATCATTATAAATATTAATATAATAAATAGATAGCTATTGATATAATATATACAATATAATACTGAAGTCCAATATTATATGACAAATAATATAATACGGAGCTAATGTATACAATCGGTGTATCTGTATTTTCTCTGAAAAGTGGAATTGCATTGTCTGTAAACACTGAATAAGCATGTCCAAAAAGAAAAGAAAAAACCCGAATATTTTGTATATAATACTGTAATACTTTAATATAGGCTACTAATTAATATTAAATTATTATATTAATATCAAATTGATTATGAGTCTATTATTAAATACTATAATATAAGGGCTACTGCTATGTAAATGCAATATAAACTGAGGGTAATTAAATCAATGCACAATTTCATAAATATATAACATTGAAAGCTCGAAATAGTAAGGTAAACAAAATGTACTGACACTCCGGCGACATAAGAAGGCCATTTTATTTCATTTTTAGTTTCTGCTTCTATTCATTAATTTCATTATTGTTGATGATATTTAAACAGCAAACTGTTTAATATAGTAGTTTTGAATCCTCAATTTGGTGATTTCAGTCAACCACCAATAGAGGACGCCCTACAACATAACAACACTGACATGGATCCTTTCTAACTTGAACTGCAACAGAAAGTACAAAAAAAAACTTTAAGACTTTGCACAAAACACGGTTTTGTCACGTTCGCAGCACTATGTAAT
Organism: Sinocyclocheilus anophthalmus; assembly: GCA_018155175.1. NCBI lineage: Eukaryota > Metazoa > Chordata > Actinopteri > Cypriniformes > Cyprinidae > Sinocyclocheilus > Sinocyclocheilus anophthalmus. The sequence continues at coordinate 124,901 of JADLZN010000326.1, read as the reverse complement.
TAATTTAACATACAATATCAGTATACTCTCGTTGTAGAATCACTTTTGGTGGCAATGCCTTCACAGCACACAGGAAGTTAGATGGGAGCAGCTCCTGGGTGACCATACGTGCCATTTTCCCAGGACGCGTCCTGGCCAGGATTTCTATATTGCCTAAAATATTTAGGTTTTGGCTTTGTTTGCGTGTGCAGACCGATCGGTGTATGACATCAAAATACCATACAGACGGTTCCTTATGCTTTCAAAATGCTAACCCTACTTAACCACTTCCCCAATGAGCCCAAAATGTTTCTCTGGTCTCAAGAAAAGGCAGTTGTGGGTTCGAGCTTAGAAGATCTTAAAGATAAAGGAAAATGAAAAGCTGCGATTTTCTAGGCCGATATGGCTAGGAACTATACTCTCATTCCGGTGTAATAATCAAGGAACTTTGCTGCCGTACCATGGATGCAGAAGGCGCAATGATATTACGCAGCGCCTGAAAATAGGCTTATTGGAAGTTACCTAGCTGGAACTATTTTCAGGCGCTAAGTAATATCATTGCGCATTGCCTAGAAAATCGCAACTTTTCATTTTCCGTCGGTCTTCGCACACAATGTAAGTTTGAAATAGGAAAAATATAGAAACTCTTTGGTCATTTTTGAGCGAGATGCTAACGGTCTAATCAGATTCAATGATCTATGCTAAGCTAAGCTAAAATTGCTACCGCCAGACCCGGAGATCGGCTGAATGGATTCGAAAACAGTACAATTCAACTGTTTAACTCTAGGGGAGTTGGAAAATGAGCCTATTTTTCAAAAATAGTGGAGTGTTCCTTTAAGGTCATACAACCACACACCCTTACAGATTCAGTCCTGAAGCAAAGTTAAACAGATTCATCCTGTGAGGTGCATGAGCTGTTCTAATCAATGTCACAGAAAGACTCATGCATGTTAACTTATACTGACTACATACTTCTGCATACTTTTTTTGGCGTTTTGACCCAGGAAGAACAAATACACCAAGGAGCCATGTTTACTTGCAAAAAGTACCCATGCAAAAAGAAAATAAAAGAAAGAAAACATGCACTTGCCCAAGATTTCATCATTAACGTGGAGTGCAGCAGCACATGCTTTCATGTTTTGACTGAAATTGCTCACTTGATTTAGAGCACTTGAAACCCAAACAGTCGGTTACCGAGACGGCAAAGATTACCTCTAGGCAACCATTGACAGTTGATAGGTGTCGTATTAAGAAACAACAGGATTGTTGACACGCTCACTAACCATTACTCATATGAGGTGTGAGCGGTTGCTGGCAACTAAGCTTTTGCACAATTTCCATGATCTCAAGCTGATCTCTTGCATGCACGCCAACTCAAGGAAGAGGGTTTTGGAAAGAACATGATGTCTATCATTAGAGAGAAAGCATAACGTCTAGAGTTCTTCTGATAGTACTAGCGCACACGCTGACACAGATCACTGCTTATGAGTTTTGTAGAACAGTCTGTGTATCCCATGAAGCAAGTCTGTTGCTATTGGACGGAGCTGGTTATGTGACTGTCCATTCATTTTATTAGCCTACTTGTGACAGTCAGTGCATTGGTCTTAGTCATAAGGACCCTCGAATGCCTGCACCATCTGGACTTGCTTGTGTTTTCCTAGACTGCTGTGATGTTGTGTGTTAAATAAAAGAACTATACAGGTGCATCTCAATAAATTAGAATGTTGTGGAAAAGTTCATTTATTTCAGTAATTCAACTCAAATTGTGAAACTTGTGTATTAAATAAATTCAATGCACACAGATTGAAGTAGTTTAAGTCTTTGGTTCTTTTAATTGTGATGATTTTGGCTCACATTTAACAAAAACCCACCAATTCACTATCTCAGCAAATTAGAATATGGTGACATGCCAATCAGCTAATCAACTCAAAACACCTGCAAAGGTTTCCTGAGCCTTCAAAATGGTCTCTCAGTTTGGTTCACTAGGCTACACAATCAGGGAGAAGACTGCTGATCTGACAGGTATCCAGAAAGACAGGGCAGTGACCACCCTTTCACAGGAGGGTAAAGTATTCTAATTTGGTCTAATTGGATAGTGAATTGGTGGGTTTTTGTTAAAGGTGAACCAAAATCATCACAATTAAAAAAAACAAAGACTTAAACTACTTCAGTCTGTGTGCATTTGAATTCATTTAATACACGAGTTTCACAATTTGAGTTTGAATTACTGAAATAAATGAACTTTTCCACGACATTCTAATTTATTGAGATGCACCTGTATGTATAATCATTTTAAAATATCTTCTGAGTAAAAACGTGTTCCTCCTGTCAGTTGGTTTACTTTGCCTGAATCTGTTTTATAGTGTGTTGTTGTGCGCTGGTTTGTAACGCTTATGTGGGGGAGGTTTGACTGGATTCGACTGGCTCATACTGAACAAAAGCAGATGAGGAACTACTGTGATGCTGCTGAGGCTGGAGCTATCTAGTTCAGACCGGTAGATGGGTGCTGCTTTCAACACTGAAGGGCTCTTTGAGGGTGGGAGGTTTTTTTTTATTGGTGTCTGTGTCATTAATTTAGGGAAGACAGCCTTCAGAGGTTTCACAGTTACTATTGTAAGAGGTAATACTACGTACTGCTCTGAGATGGAGGAATTCATAGAGTTTTGTCACTGACTGCTTTTTAATCTGCCTGTTGTAAAGGTCATAGAATTGTGTTAGACGGATGATTTATTTAGAAGGGTTGATTTATCCTGTAAATTAAACTGTTTGTTGTTGGATTTAAACTGAATAAAATTGACTTTTTTTTTTATTAATGTAAGCATTTGGAAGATGTTTTATTCAAACTTTCTTTTAGAAGAAGCTTTTATCCAAGTACTTTATATATATATAGATATAAAGATTTATCATGACAGACAAAGAGAAATGATCAAAGCTAAATTTTCAATTTAGCAATATAACTGTTTCATTCCAGAATTATGCTTTTTTATTTATCAAAAATGTTTCAAATATATAATGATTTATTATATCAATATTAACACAACAGATAGATGTATAAGTATAATAATTGGAAGATATTTTAATATATATAGACAAATTCAAAATGTAGGTGTTTTTTTTTTTTGTTGTTTTTTGTTATATATTATATATATATATTATATATATATCTATATATATATATATATATACCACTATTATTAATGATGATAATCTTAATGCACAGTTAAATCAGTCAGGCTTGTTTTTTTTATTCTGGGTGATTAATGGTTGTCAAGGACTTAAAATAAAATGACTGGCATCATTAGTACATCCTACTGACTCATTATGTTATGTGGTGGAAAACTATGAGTTACAGTATATCTTACACTGCTCACTGCTTGAGCTCCTCCCCAAACACCTGTTCTTTCAGCTCAGTGGTGGCGTGATGTTTTAGAAATGCCCCCTCATTGTTGCTGCTTTCTCATTGGATAAAGACAATGTGTGTTGCAGCTGTGCAGGTGATGGTGCTTGAGGTATTTTTAGTCTAATGTACATTTTAATGGATAAACCCTCACAAAAATGTTTGTTTTTAACAACAAACACTGTGAGGTCGCATAAAAGTTCCTTCAGAAGCTGTTTTTATCAGAGGGACACGTGACTACGCGGGGCCGCTGCAGTGATAATCATGTGGAGATGTTTTTCTTGTGGCAGAGGGTTAAAGACCACATGAGCTCATGTGGCTTCTCGCTTGTTTTCTCTCGCTGAGAAAGAAGGAAAGGCAGATGTTGTGTAAACTATTCCAAATCATGACGCCACAGGAGATTCTGGGCTCCGGCCAAGAAAAACAGACCAGTTGTTCTGGGGCCGTCTGACCGATCTTCTGTGATAACTCAGGATGGTGAAACCTGCATTCAGGTGCAAGTGACTGCATTCACGCACGATGAGTGTGTTTACATGCAAAGCAAAAACACTGATGCATCAGTCACGGTCCTGGCTCATTTGGTGTCCTAGGTGACGTGACGCAAAAAAATTGCAAATTAGTCTTATAGTGTAAAGTTGCGGTGACAGTATGGAAATGCGTTGTGGCCAATTATTTTAAAAATCTTTCAGAAAAAGTCAGAATGTGACCAAGTGGGCAGAAAAGGGTTTAAATAGTTCGGGGTTTCAAATGTTATGTTGGGATGAGAAAAGAAGGGGTTAGATAAATGCTAGGCAGTAAACAGCTCGGTAACTGGCACACAAATGTCATCCCATAACAGGACGGAACAACCTGACCTCAAAAAGGTGAACACCAGGAGTTTTATATCTGGTCTTAATATTGTTAGCACAAAAACACTATTCATACATCATTCATAGAACGATTTTCTTCTAAAACATTTCAGTTAGATGTTTCAGAATGTTCCCTTAACGTTCGCATTACCAAGAAAAAAAAAAAGTAAAAACTGGACATTTTCAAAGAATATTCAGAAATAATATGAGACATCAATTACGAGACATCCCATTTTGATGACCACATCAAATTAAATGTACAAAAGTGATTTCTCATACACAAAACGCATATTAAATGCAAGTCTACTTTAATGTTTCAAATAACATTTGTGAAAATAAAATGTCAAAATATGGGTGAAATAATGGCCCATCATTAATCAGTGTAACAGATATTTTTATGTAAAAATATACTCTGACCTGTACTTAGCCTATTAAAATATATAACAGAATAAGTGATCATATATGATATAATTACTTTTAGCTTAGAAAATTAAAATAAAATAAAAGGGACACGTAATTGGTCTATAAAATATTCTAGGAAATGGTCTTAGCCGGGTTGCTTAAAGGTTTAAAAATAGTTACAAAATTATACCCTCAATACACATTCTGTTCAAAAAAGCATATTCAAGCAAACATCTCCTGACATAAGTGAAGGTTTTGCTATGTTGAATCTCTGACGTATTCTCACTGAAGACAAATGAGATGATGTTATCCTGTGAGAGTATGGTACACAAATTCTGTGTGATGTGAGAAAGGAGCTGATGCTCGGCGATAGGATATCTGGCTCGAGCCGGTTTGTTTTTCGCCCTGAAATGAACCTTCTCTGCTTTGTGTCATTCACACAGGTGTGAAGCCGAACCCCCTCCTCCCCCCATCCTGCGTGGCTCAGTGCACGTAACACCTGCCCGCCGCTTCACAGCGGTACAAGATGTTATCTTGCTTACTCCGGCCACAAAAGAGGAACAACCGCTTTCACTTTCTGTTGCTGCTGGTATGTTTTTAAGTCTGGGCATGCTGAGATCAGCAGCGCGGGTTGCAGGTTCAGGGCATCTGGTTCATGTTAAGGTATTCAAAAGAAATTACTTCCACTTTTTTCTGTGGGAACAAGAAGTTATGTAAAGGATGTACCGTCAGCCCATGATTATACAGATTATTAGCCTGAAAATATTGGGATCTTGCATGAAAAATGTCAAATCTTCCAAAATTATATAAAAATGGTTGGCTTTTCCAAAATGTGCATAAAACACCTGCTTGTGGTGGATAGGTTTTGATTTCTGTTTGATCTATCAGAATGTAGTTCACCCAAACATTTAATCTTTTATTCATCCTCCCGTTATTCCAAATCTGTATGAATTTCTTTCTTCTGCTGAACATAAAAGAAGATATTTTGGAGAATGTTGATAACCAACAATATTGGTTTTCCATTGACTTCCATTGTATTTTGTTGCCTATATAGAGATCAATGGGAACCAAAACTGTTTAGCTAACAACATTCTTCAAAATATCTTCTTTTGTGTTCAGCAGAAGTAAAAGTGTGTAGAGGTTTGAAACAACATTAGGTGGAGTAAATTATTACATTTTTTGGGTCCCACTGACTTCCAGTATATTTTTTGTCCATACAGTGGAAGTCAATTGGCAACCAAAACTGTTTAGATACCGACATTCTTTTCTTTTGTAGAAGAAAAAAAGGGATAAATGTTTGGAATTTTCATTTTTGGGCGGACTATCCTTTTTTAAAGTAATTTATCACGTTCTATCAACTTCCATTTATATTTTGTGCTGATTTCTCTTGATGTAAGGATTTCTCGTGAACATATTTTTTTTGACATTACTGAAACTGGTATTCTGAGCAATCACAATGACCTCTGTTACTTCACTAAAAAAATGGATTTGCTGACGTGTCTGTGTAAAGTGTGGGCATGTGGTTGCGTTTGCAATATGGCTTAAATCCCTTACGGCAGCTTTAACACCTTCTGCATTTCAATCATGCAGAGCCGTTTTCGAGAAAACAAACATCTCCAGAAGATTGTTGCATCAGAGTGCAGTTAAAGGACAACGACAGGGTTGAGAATTACATCTGTGCTACTGTCTGACGCACACAGAGGTACAAAGAAGATTATCACCCGCTCTGACATCCAATCCACAACCACCAGCTGCTCTCACGGCCTCATGATTCAATGCATAACACTCTTGATTGCACCAAATCAAGCCTTCAAGAAATCTGCTGGTAGCAGCCCTCAATCAATAAAATAATGGTGTGATGTGTCTTTAATTGGAACTTTCCCTACATGATGTTGTGATGATTGTTGAGCTCAGAAAAAAACACATTAAATGCAACGTGGTGCATTAGTACATGGAGTCTTTAAAGAAAAAGATCACCCAAAAATTTAAATTTGCTGAAAAAGTACTCACCCTCAGGCCATCCAAAGATTAGGATGAGTTTGTTTCTTCAACAGGTTTGGAGAAATTAAGCATCACATCACTTGCTCACCAATGAATCCTCTGCAGTGAATGGGTGCCGTCAGAATGAGAGTCCAAACAGCTGATAAAAACATCACAATATTCACCGATATGGTTCATCATGTAATGCTTGTGAAGTGAAAGATGCATGTTTGTTAGAAACAAATCCACCATTAAGGCATTTTAACTTTGAACTGTTGCTTCTGGACAAAGAGTCCATAATCCATAATAACACTTCCTCCAGTGAAAAAGTCCACCCCTGGTCTCCTCTCACATCAAAATCCACGGACATATATGCTTAGAACAGTTTTGGATGTTTTTTTGTTTGTAAATGTTATATTTTTGTGCATATTTTTCTCCTGATTCAGACGAGACGACTTTTTCACTGGAGAAAGCAATAATTATAGATAGAGTACTTGTATTTTGGCCAGAAGTGACGGTTTAAAATGCCTTAATGATGGATTGGTTTCTTACAAACATAGCTTTTCACTTCACAATCTGTCAATTGATGGACTGGAGTCATGTGGATTACTTGTAGATTATTGTGATGTTTTTATCAGCTGTTTGAACTCTCATTTTGACGGCACCCATTCACTACAGAGGATCCATTGGTGAGCAAGTGATGTAATGCTACATACCCAATTATGTTACGGTCCCTGTATAAGGGTCTAGGTGTCGAAAGGGACACATAACATAATAGATGGACAACGGCTGGTGTATTCCAAATAAATTCTTTATTTTAACACAAATTATCACAAAAGTAACCAAAAATAAGAGACGGGGAGCCCAGCAACAAAGGAAGAAATAACTAAACTAACAGAAACAAGCTGGGACTCCCCACTCCAAACTAAAATTACAAACTAAGAAAAAGTACGTGGCGATGTGGCTGTGGAGAAAACTGTGGCTGGCAGAAAGAGGGTGAGTACTTTTTCAGAAAATCTTCATTTAGGGTGAACTGTTCCTTTGAGATTTGTATTAAGCAGACCTATGTTTTAGTTTAAATTAGCTTTAGCTACTGTGTTTGTCAAGGTTCAGAATGAATGAGGAGCAAAAAGTGCAATATCATCAGTCACCGACATTCATGCAATTGGCCGAAAATCATTGGCTCTGTAATTTTTACCAAATATTTGCAAGAAAAGCACACCAATTCAGACAGGACTGAAATTGTCTGTAAAACACAACTGAACGTGACTGCCTCACGGATGGCTGGTCCTGTCTGAATAGGACTGAATGTGAAACTGTAACTACACTTTAGTATTGATTTTTCAGAGCAGATTGATTTCTGAGAGAAGCACATAAACATTTACACTAATGAAACTGCATTTTCTTTAGTCTTTCATTTGTTTAAGCTTTCCATGTAGTTTTCCATAGCAGTGCCGCCGCAGTTTCACAGGCAATTCCTTCCCTCTTTCGCCATGTGAAGATCATTGTCTCGGTGAAGTGCGTCACTGGCGCCTGTTTGCATGCAACACCACTGTGTGAATGAGGCTGCTTGTGCTGCGATTTTAAAATGATGTTTCATGCTCCGGGAAGGCTGTAAGGAGCTGTAGGCCTGAATCATATCGGAGACAGAAAGTTTGTTCTTGTGACATATGCGGACTCATGTCATTTCCTCTTTTAAGATATCGGGGAGCATGAAGATGTTTTTTACTTCATATCTGTATTCTCAGACAGGGATTACTTGCTGGAAAATCCAGCTAAAACCAGGAGCTTCAAAAATACCAGTCGGTGTAACTGGTTTTGACTTCTCGGTTTATGGCCTTGCTCCCCAAGGCTGCATTTATTTGATCAAAACTAAAGTATTGTGAAATATTGTTACAATATACAACAGCTGTTTTCTAATTGAATATATATTTTAGAAAATGAATCCCTGTGGTGGCAAAGCTGAATTTTCAGCATCATTAGTGTCACATGATCCTTCAGAAATCCTTCTAATGTGCTGATTTGAGCTCAAGAAAAACATTTCTTATTATTATCAATATTGAAAATAGTTGGGTTGCTTAAGCAACTGTATGTACCTTGAAATATCAGTTTCAAAATAATTCTGATGAGTACACTTACTTATAATAAGGCGAATGGCTTCTGTTTTCTTCCCAAACGTCTATCAGTTCGCTGGGCGCGAAAAGGGCGGACTGCTTTACGGCAGCAACAAGTGCACGTGTACATCCATTAATTACGACAGAGGAATATTTCCACTGAATTCCACTCAGTGCTCCAAAGTCGCAAAAAATACACAAAACATACAGTTGCTTTCATATTTATTTTAGAGTCATTTAATAAATATAAAGTTCAAAAGAACAGCATTTTAAATAAAAATCTTTTGTAACACAAGAAATCTATTTACTGTCACTTTTCCTCACTTTTAATGTGTCTGACTAAAATATTAATCTCCTTAAAAAAAATCCAACTGAGCCCGAACTTTTGAACACAAGCGATTTACAACCCACTGAAACAAAGAAACTACACATTTCTATTTTTGACCTGTTTGTGAGCTAGGCCTAATTCAAAAGACTTGTTCAAAAGAGTCACGTGGTTTCCAAGAACTGAAGAAAGAGCTTTAATCTGTTGTAATCTTTCATAATTAATTGTGATATCCTCAATTCTTAGATCTGTTCTTAAGAATGTGATGCAGTCACTGATTTATAATAGACCTATAGATACGTGAACAGGATGCCTATAGTCATTCGCTTTACTTTGGTGTATTCTAATAGCTTTTGAATGTTAACAACAGTTTAAAATATTCAGTTGAAGATTAATTTGACTTGACATGCCAGCTATTAAACATAACAAATATAGACTCAGTGACTACCCTGTCTGGCATATCCTGCAGTGACGTGTTTGTCATGTTTTCAGACGGGTCATACTGAGGTGGAACATGTCACAGGCTGGTGCTACAGTGAATCCACCCAAGGCGTTTCAGCATTCAAGCTTCCCTCACACCTTTGTGGGCTCTTTTCTCATGGACCTGTGGTTGTCGAAGGTTTCCTTTCCCTTCCGCCGTGCGCAATTCACTTCCCCTTCACCTTGTGTGCAAAAGAGCCATCTACATATATCTACATTATGTATATGTTTTGCTGTTTATCTGTTGGAGTGTGATTGACACAAGCTCATCGCTCAGAGGCATGTTAAAGGGTTAGTTCACCCAAAAATGAAAATTAGGCTGTGTTTTACTCACCCCCGAGGCATCCTAGGTGTATATGACTTTCTTCTTTCAGATGAATCCAGTCGGAGTTATAATAAAAATGGTCTTTGGTCTTTAAGCGGTTAATGCCAGTCAGCGGGTGTTGTATTGCTTCAGTCCAAAATAAGTTAAATAAAAAGCTCCCATCCATTAAAAAAAAGTGTCTTACATGGCTCCGGGGGGTGAAAAAAGGCCCTCTGTAGCGAATCGATGCGTTTTTGTAAGAAAAATATCTATATTCAAAACGTAATAATCACTTTATTCTAGCGCGTGCCCACAGTTGTACACAGAAGCAGTTCCGGGAGGATGACGTATGAGGTCAGCTTTGCGCATGCGCCGGTGAGTCTCGTGAAAACCAACGTTTGTTTACAGGATCAAAAGAAGCAAAGTTTCCTTACTTTAGCAAACGAAAACCAGTCTCCTCTTGGCTTATATCGAAATCTCTGACATTCTTCTTTACAAATCCTCGTTTTGTACTTCTAATTCTTGACCATTGTTTTGATTTGATCTCTCCGCTGCGCTTCCGCGTTCGTCACTTCTGAGTGGAGCATGCGCAAAGCTGACCTCATACGCCATCCGCCCGGCACAAGTAAGTACAGACAAGTATATTATTGCGTTTTGAATATGGATATTTTTCTTATGAAAATGCATCGATTCGCTACAGAAGGCCTTTGTTCACCCCCCGGAGCCGTGTGAGACACTTTTTTTATGGATGGGCGATTTTTATTTAAGTTCTTTTGGACTGAAGCAATGCAACACCCGCTGAGTGGCAGTAAACAGCTGAAAGATCAACGACCATTTTTAATATAACTTCCGACTGGATTCATCTGAAAGAAGAAATTCTTATACACCTAGGATGCCTCGGGGGGTGAATAAAACGCAGCCTAATTTCATTTTTGGGTGAACTAAACCTTTAAAAAGGTGTTTGGAGCTGGTTTGGAAGCGTTTACTTGGTCGGCGGCCACACTACAAGCTGTACCCCCATCACGTTCTCTCAGTGATGAAGGCGATTTGCAAATCTGAAAGTGGGATTGAAGCCTGCAGCTTTTGACATATGTCTGCTGTTGGATTAAACAGTATGAAGGCGGTATGTTAGTCTAATGGTTTAAACGCTGGAGCGAACAGTGGAATTCTGATATCTCACTCAACCACCAGTACAGCCTCTGCGAGTCCAGATGCAGCCGCAGAAAGCGCTACATTGCAATCATTACAACGGTCAGTGAGACAATAATGATACCGTGGGTTTCATCTGTTGTGATTTACAAACCCCAGTTGGGGAAACCTGAAGAGAAAAGTGATGTTTTAATGAAACCTTCACTGTTCTAATTACAACAAAGGAATGGATTTCTTACTCTTTGTTTTTTCTATCAATATGTATGAAATTATCCTATTTAAATCAATGTGATAAACAACTTGGGTAAAAAAAAGTAATCTAAAAGTAATCAAAAGGTAGTCTGATTACATTACTTAAAATATGTAATGTGATGGATTACATTACTAACTGCAATTTTTATGTAATTTGGAATCAGTAATGGACTACAATTTCTGAGTAATCTACCCAGCTCTGCACACAGGTTAGCATTAACAAACCAGTAAAGCTAGTTGAAGATATTGTGTGTAGCCTATGTACAGAGATAGATAGATAGATAGATAGATGATAGATAGATAGATAGATGAGATAGATAGATAGATAGATAGATAGGTCATCAAAGCAGACACAAGCCATTTTGGTTGGCTGAATGGACGGATCAGGTTAACATAAGCTCCTGTAAAAGTCAATGGCAGCCGGATTGAACTGGCCGGAGCTGTAAGGCGAGAGAGCTGCGGACACGGATAGGACGGCCCGCACTCCCTGTGAACTCCACTTCACAGCCTGGGGCTGAATGTGCCCTGATCAAATATTTCAACACTCCCAAGTATGTATGTTGAGAAGTAAGCGCACACGCAAAGCTATTAGGTAGCCGCTCAGGCCGCCTCTGTCATAGGCCAGTCTAAACCAGTTCTTGTTTTTCACTGGCACATTGGCCGCCCTTGTATCAACAACTGCAAGCGAGCGAATGAGACTTGCACACAATGTCACTGCATTAAATACAAGCATGACTCATTTGCATGGTGCGCTTGAGCTCAAAGTTGCCAAAAAAAACAAAGAATTATAGAAACTAATAACTCAGAAATAATAATTTTGAAAGCTCAGATATGAGAGTAAAGCTTTGATGCAGCTTGATAACAAAATACTTTTTTTTAGATAAATTCAACGAAAAATCAAGACTAAATTAAAACATCACAAAAGAGAGAGAAAATAATGCTACAAATAATAAAACTAGTGAATCAGATTTTAACATGATTCAAAATGTTGATCCTGAAGCAAAAGCAATGCTATGATTTATTATTTTCATAATATAATTACACGAGTTCGCCTGCCCAAACAGTCCTGATGGTTAATGGTAAATGAACTTGGCTTGCTGTCCTTAATGGAGGCTCGAACCCGAGGCTCGGCTTAAGCGCCGAGTTCATCCCCCCATTGCGGTACTACCTAGAGGGAGACAGACAGAAATAGAGGAGGAGATGGGGAGGAGGAGGGATGCCGGAAGAATTAAAGCTGTGACGGCGCAATGAGAGCTGCTTGTATAGGCTTGTAATGATGATTGACAAGACTGAATGATTAGGCTCCTCCCGAACCTACATTTGGAACTTAATATATATAATTAATATAAATGAATAAACTAATGGTTATAAATGATAATTTTATATAATTCGCAAAAGTAATGCTATATTTTATTAGTGATATTTATATTCAATATTTTATAATAAAATTATTTAATGTACTAATATTAGTTTAATGTACTAATGAGACGTTATAATGAGATGATATGTTAATATAAATATAAAATGCATATCAGATCTTTCAGGACTTGCAGGTGGCCAGCCCGTAGTAAGAATGCCGATATGGCACTCCTGACAATTAGCATTGCAGAATGTTGAAGAAAAGGGGGGTGGGCCTGCATGGCTGACCATGGTTCACTGACTCAGTGAAAGTCGTTGGCATGTCAGGACTGACACCTTGGCAGCAGAGTCACCCACGGAAAATCTCTGACTCACGGAGCACGTCCATTCTTAGAAAAATGTCCCGCGCTGGACTAAGTTAAGTTATGAAAGGCCTCCCATTCCCATATTTAGATACATGACATTATGTTAAACGGGAGGAGAGAAGCATCTCACACAACTTTGTGTTTTTCACCTGTTGTGAAAGAAAAAATGTGGACATTTGGTGAATTATAGCGATTTAGGGCTTTTTTTCGCTATTTAATAGGGGTTCCATCGGATTGCCCAATCATTTTACATGTTATTGAAAAAATGTGGGTGGCAGTGTGTTACACAAAACCAGCCATAATTGATACAAAGTGGTATTTTTTATCTCTAAAAAATAATATTCCCCTTTTCAAACTCAGTTTTCACACAGACACACACCCAGGGCAAAAGGCCAGCCACCATGTTGATTGACACTGCCGTTTTAGCATTGACCCGCCCTGAGTGAGCTGTAAACAGTTCACCATTGTTTCGATGCCGCGCTAGCAGGTGTTGACAAGAATGGCTCCTAAGCGATTGATGTGTTCTGTTTTTGGATGTAATAATGCACATAGCAGTCGTCATTTACTCCCGACAACTGAGCCGCTGAAGACGCAGTGGATTAACATTACTTTCGTTTTTGAAGGGAATGCGCCCCCGATCTACATAAATGAGTCTATGTTCGCGCGAATCATTCGTGAACCAGCTTCACCTACAGAAGAAGTGAGTATAAGGTTTTATAATGAATCTTTGCAAATCGCCTTTTCTAATAATGTGCTAGTTAGCAAGTTTCGCAGCTAAATGCGGCTAAAGTAAACAGGAGGGCTTGTCACCCCACAGAAGAGAGGGGCGGGGTGAGCAGAGCTCATTAGCATTGAAAGGGAAATGCAACAAACCGGCTTGCTCTGAAAAAAACTGATTTTAACAAGGTAAAAAGGGTGTGTTTTACACTATAATTGAGAAATTGGACCAATAAGACACACAACTTTTTGTTATATTTAACAAATAATATCTAACTTCCCCTCACTTAACCAAATGGCCAATTATGAGGGTCTATGGACCCTTCCCCCGAAATGCATTTAACACCTCAGAAAGGCAGAACAGGCATCTGGTTCCATGGTAACCAATGCTGACATCACTGGTTTTATTGCTAAAGAATGCGTGCAGAGAAACTACTCTTGTCCTCAAGAAAGACACATAATGACAGGAGAAATGGATGTTCTCAATTAATTCATAGGAAAACATTTATTGATTGATACACATTCATTCAGGTAATGGTATACCTTACTGTTCTTGTATATGTCTGTTGTAGTGTATCTGTTTTCGCATGCTTATAATAGAACCAAGTTAAATAAATCACCTATTCAGGGTTTGGTCTTATGAATTCATCTCGGATATCTAACTGAGAGGCATACTTACAGCTGATACCTATGCAACATATTGATTTTCTAAGAATCTTTACTAATTTGTGCATTTACACCCAAGCGAATTACATATGCAAATACCATGCTTAGAGACAAAGGGCCGTAAAACCCTCCAGCAATTGCAACCTCCCGCTCGGAAATTCCATTTTGCTCATTGGACAAGCCCATCTTGAAAGCCGGAGATCTTCTCCGACCTTAAAGGCACGGCTCCAGGGACCCGCCCCAGTCGGTGGTTCGGTCAGATGCTAAGATGAAGATGTGAGAAAACGCTTCAGGATACCAAAGCATTGTGCCAGGCCTTCTTTCGGCCTTGACTTTTCCATTCACCAAGATACTCTGACTCAAACTGGTTCTTTTCATTAACTAATTTCAGCAAGATCTTGGGCCTTAAGTTTGCATCAGGAATCTTTTTCAGACATCCGCAAGTATCAAACTTAGTCGATTTAATGGATGCCATTAAGTATCAGTTAAAACCTTTTTACAAGGTTTGTTTGAAATAAGAATCTGACGTTTTCCCTCAGGTTTAGATCTGCTGAATATGCAAAGTGTCCATAAAATTCCTTCTTTATGTCTCTTTCTGTACTGAGTTAAGCTTTAACCCTTTCCTATACCAACTGTCTGTGTGTGTGTGTGTGTATGGGATGTAGACCAGCTAATGGTTTATGTTTTTTTTTTTTTTTTTTTTTAGTCTGTTAGATAGTTTAAGTGTTTATGTAGTTAATACAACCTTACTTGTATCACACTTGACATTGTTCATTGTTTGCTCATAACCAGAGTCAATAATCCATGCAGATTTACGCTACAAGCTTTTTAGAATTGTACAGTAAGAAAGTTATTTACCTTAACCAGGAAATTAACGTTCTTAGGATTGACAGACAGTTGACCCTGAGAGGTCAGCTAAATATCTACAGCGGATCTAAATATGAATAGTTAATTATAACTAGTTATGGTAATATTTTCATATTCTCACATGAGCTGATTCGCTACACTACCATTGAGAAATTTTTACCAAAGTATGTTATAGACTTTTAAGACCCTAAAGAATCATATCAACTTGTGGAAAATGGGCATCCGATGACCCCTTTAAGCTCCAATTCCTTGCTTTGTGTTTCAGCTCCTTCACAGAACATTCAAAACAGACATTCTTTCGTCTGCTCGTCTAGACTTTGGCATATGTGTTGAAGCGTGTACGGCGGATTAAACCCTGCACACAGAGCGCAGATGACGCAGGCTGATAGTTTTCCTCAGGTTAATCCTGCAGTGCTGTAACACCTGCCAAATACACAGCCTGCCACAGGCCTTGTCAAGTTCATCACCTAAAGTACCTATCGAACATGTCTGGAGACACTTGAATTATTGAGACTTGTCAAGAAGAGCCTAGGGCGAAGATATTACATAATCTTCGCATTCTGTTAAGACACACTTCTCACCCAGTTCTACTTGATCCTCTACTTGTATGTTGGAAAGAAGAAGGGTGGTGTTTTTGTGCCAATTATAGTGGAGACTGGGGCTAGTTGTCACATGGGTTACACTACCGGTAAAAAGTTTGAAATAATTAAGATTTTTTTAATGGTCTTGAAAAGAGTCTCTTAGGGTCACCAAGTCTGCATTTATTTGATCAAAATATCAGTAAAAACAGGAATATTGTGAAATATTATTACAATTTTAAATAACTGGTTTCTATCTGAATATATTTTCAAATGTAATTTATTCTGTGATGCAAAGATGAATTTTCAGCATCATTGCTTCAGTCTTCAGTGTCACATGATCCTTCAGAAATCATGCTAATATGCTAATTTGCTGCTCAAAAAAATATTTATTTTCTTGTTCTTGTTTGGATGTTCGTTTCAAACATATAGTCCCCATTCTGTAGCCTACATACAGTGTGACAACATTTCCTGATTTTAGGGCATGTTGTCACCAAAAGTGAAAGAAATTAGTCTTTTCGTAGCCATTCCTGAGGTTTTTGCCTGACTTTTCAAAAACAAACCTCCCCTAAGAAATAATAACTTAAAGGAACACTCCACTATTTTTTAAAATAGGCTCATTTTCCAACTCCCTAGAGTTAAACAGTTGAGTTTTAAAGTTTTCGAATCCATTCAGCCGATCTCAAGGTCTGGCGGTATCACTTTTAGCTGCAGCTTAGCATAGATCATTGAATTTGATTAGACCGTTAGCATCTCGCTCAAAAATGACTAAAGAGATTCTGCTAATCTGCAACTAAAAGTGCTACCGCCAGACTGGCTGAATGGATTCGAAAATGGTAAAACTCAACTGTTTAACTCTAAGGGAGTTGGAAAATGAGCCTATTTTCAAAAATAGTGGAGTGTTCCTTTAAGTCAACTAGCCCTGGTCATTCACATATGTAACTGTGTCCTAAAATGTATTTGTTAAAAACTCTATACAATCCTAATGATTATTCTGTTGATGTTTATCTGAATTTAATTGACATTTCCAGCTGTAAACTTAAGCATTTTACACTCCATTTAAAGCAATGAGCTTTAATGAGCTGAAGAGATCCAGTTTTATCCCTGACCAGTGGAGGAAAAGTAGGTTAGTGGTCCACTTACAGCTCTTGGGAGCAAACATCTGCTCCGTTTGAGCCTGGGAAGAGGAGTGGAAAATATGAAGCGTTCCTAGCGCACATGAGGTCTGTGTGCCCACAGACAACGAAATCCTTGTGTTCGGTCAGCATCTGGTCCTTAGACGGCCAGTCAGCTGGAATGCCAAGAGAATGGAAAGGAAAAGACGTTTCCTCTGAAGGGAAGCTGAAGCTTGTGAAGCCAAACGACTCAATGATGAAGTAGAATCATATAAAAATGTTCGCAAATTTGTATTTTTATACTTTGGAGGTTGTTTTGCGTACAATTTAGATGCAAACGCAATGTAAATGCTGGTGGTGAAAAGTTGCACAATGAAGTCTGTGAAATGGTTAAAGATCTCGCCTCGGGATATGTAACACCCATCTGTCTATTTGCACTTTGTGTTGTTTTACATTTAATCCCATCATGTTTTACCAACCTGGGTCATTGTTCTAGACATGGCAAAGCACATGATGTAACCAGCATCTCTGGATCTTTTTGTACTTTTGACATGCAATAGCCTTGACTATGATATACAACCTCATCTCCACTTTGTCAGTGATTTATTGCCAGGAGTTTTTGTCTGAACATATAGGAACACCTGTGTTTGCCAAATATGTCAAGTTCCCTAGTGTAAATTGGCATTCTTGAAGTATGTTCTAACAAGTAATAAAGGAAAACTAAACTTTAGTTTTTGTATAAAATGGCATATTTATTTAAACAGACTGGTGCAAAAACAGACAAGCATACATGTTTTTTTTTATATGACATCATATAGACAACCTACAAAATGGTATAAAAGTTAGAAACAAGCCAAGAATACAAAACTATGTGGAAATGCACTGAAAACACAGCGGATATTGCACCGTTCGACTTGGGAGTAGCTTAATACCCATTTCACCCATCAACCCCTGAAATGAAAAACAAATGGAAGCCAGTTTAATTAGCTCTGGACCAGCCTGACTGAAGAGTAACGTCGCTTCCTATATGCAGTATGCATTACATGTTCAGTCTTTATGAGGGTTCTTTAATTTCCTGGAAGTGCATGTTTGAGAATGTTCTCGTAGTATCTAAGATAAAACAATAGAAAACAAAACAAACGGCAACAATTTTCACCATGACCCAAAGCACAAACATCAAGGTAAGGATGCATACAGTTCACAAAAAATACAGTCCCTTTTTTAGGTATAGGTAAATGCCAGCACAAGCGCACAAATTCAGACATAAACAGAGATAAAAACAAACATGTTTTTTGTGCCAAGGCCACAAAGATTGTTTCATTAGTCCAAACGTGTAGCTAGTGACTCTAGTCTGTCTGTTTACAGCACATTTATGCAAACAAACATGGCTAAAATCAGATGTAAACGTCAGAGCATATTTTTGTCAAACTTGTGCATCATATTAGCCAAGCTTCGGTATAGGGTTGCAAAAAGGTGGAACATTTCCAGTAAATTTCGGAAATATTCCAGAAATTTTGGAAACTTCCCAGGATTTTTTGGAATATTCTAGGGATTTTTGGAAAGTTTCCGGAAATGTTCCACCCCTTTGCAACCCTACTTCGGTATACACTTTGAATGCAATCGATGAAAAGTGCTATAAAAAAAAGACCTACACCAACAGGCCACAGTCAGAAGAGTAGGGAAAAAGAAAGAGTCTAGTTAGCTCTTATTTGCACATATAGTACGAGGCTCTAAATGAGTTGTGGAGTGCAGTTCTCTGCGTATCTTATAACAGCATGAGCGGGAGGACTAATTCAAGAATGTCTTGCTCCTCGATGAGAGTCCTCTTCGTTCGCCGTCAATGGTATCTTTTCTTTCGCCACTTGAATCAGTGCCATGTTCAGTTTGATGCTCTCGCAGTTTCGTTCTATCAGAAAGGCAACGTGGCATGTCAGAATCCCATCCATAATGCTTTGCAGCAGGTCTTGTTGTATCCACATCTACAGTTTACAACGTTCTTAAAACGTTTCAAGAAAATCAATGTGGTAAAGCCACTTCTTTTAAGTCAAGAAATGACAAGTCTGTCATTGTTCTGTTGGAGTGGATGCAGGATGGTTGGAGTTATTTGTTGCTCTTAGAATAATGATCACCAAAAAATCTTCAAGATGACTCGGTCTGATCATTCAAATAGATGAAGAATCACATCCAAAACAAGGCTGGAGATGTTTGGACACTGTTCTCACACTTAGTGGTGTTGCGTTTAATCCATCTTGGTGTCAAGGGCACAGTTTCCTCCAAACAAATCTTGTATGTACTCTTTTCACCAAGGATGGAGTGGGAGGGGAATCACTCAAGATCTTCAGCGGATTTTAGGGGCCGCTGAGCTGGACTCGACTCAGATTGGGAGTGTTTCCTGGAGGATATCCATCTGTGCACCAAGATGGCTACTCATGCCTCCTCATGAAGGAAGAACAAACCCCAGTTGAGGTTGTAGAGATAAGAGATCCCTGACAGCACTGGTCAGGTGTTGTCACTCCTTCAGCGGGATGGACAGGTATCTGGTCTCCTGTCCATGGAGCCGCACACCTGCTCAGGATGGGGATCAACCTATCAAGGGAGAAGAACAAGGTTTGAGAACACAGGAACTCAAATGCATTAGCAAGATAGAAGCTACAAAAAGTCTTTGAACTCAACGCACCTCAGAATACAGAGGCGGAGGTTGGAAGCGGAACTCATGGATGTAAGCATAAAGTGGTCCTTCAATCTCATCTCTCACAGCCGGGAGCTCCAAGTTGTTCTGTCGCTCCTCATTGGTGATGATTTCAGAGTAGCTTGGTGGAGCTAGAAGAGTTGAGGACAAAGCCAACAATTAGACCACAAAAGACTTCTAAACTGATTGTTTAATGTCAAACAGTCATGAAGTATCTTGAGCAATGGGGCTCAATCCTACTCCTGGAGATCTGCCTTTGGATTAAATGGAGACTGGGAAGTAGACTCTAAAAGAAGGTGGTCCTCAAGGAGCAGGACTGAGTACCCATAATCTAAAGGGTCTAGGTAACAAGTTTAGGAATTGTGCCATACCTTCAGGTCTCTCAGGCAATCCCAACCAGCTCATAGCCATGCTGCACTGACTGCTGACAGAAGAGGTGCGACTGCCGAAGGAGTGGAGTGGAATGGTGCCGATCACCAAGGGCAGGTTCAGGGTTAAGTTGACAGCTCGAGGGATGTCCACATACACCTGTCGAGAAGCAAGAGGTTAGTTCCATGGCAGATATTGGCAAGCAGTTTACTTTGTCATGAATCAAACAGATTGTAGACTCACCATGAGTGAATATTCCACATGGATGATGCTGCAGTCCAGAATGGAAGGCGAAATGGGTGGGATCTTCAGCATCTTGCCGTCCCAAGTCTCACTCTTGCCAGGGGGTAGAGGATCTCCACGGAGGTTAGCTACGAGTTGTTTGATCTCCTTGACCTTCCCTTTGGCAAAGAAGGTCTGGGTTTGGTAGATGGCTGCCTTTGGCACGACCACACGGGAAGAGCAGTTTTCAATCTCTGCGAAGATCTGGATGGACTCTCCTGCAAAGAAAACCAACCAAATTCATTCACTCTGAATGATAAAACTTTCATATTAGTTAACTAGTGGCTAACTATCCACCAACAAGCAGGTTTATCATCTCACCTGGAGTGTAGCCCTTCCTCTCGATTTTGGCACTTAGTGAGACAGGCCCTGAGGTGCAGAACCAGCAGCAAAGGGTTTTGTCCTTTGTGCCAGCCTGAGGAGACTATAAATGAAAAAGTGACAATATATGAACCTCTGAAATTATACAACAGCTCAAGCAAAAATTCAGTTTTACATTATAAGGTTAGGCTTCAAATGCTTTTCTCTTACCAGTAACAATGGAGTGTTGATGTCAATGTGCTCAAAGACGGTGAACTCCTTCTTGGTTTTCATGGGCAGGAGCCATGGCCTATGAAGCTCCGCCTTCAACCAGTACCGCACGCTGCCGTGTTTGCCTTCAAAGGATGTCGCCAAAGGCCTGGAAAGAGACATGAAAAAATAATGTAAGCGCTTTGGTCGATACATTATATATGTGTATAATCAGGCAGGAGAGTTACTTACGTCTGGGGCAGTTCGAGGCTGAAGAGAAACTCGTGTCGCCCTGAGTGAAGAACGGTGAAGCCCTCGACACAGCTTTCATCATCTAAAACAAAGGAGAATAAAACTCGATATACCAGTATACTATACCTGTAATATTCCTCAAGAATCCTAAACACAAGACAAAGACAGAGATACGACCCACATTGTCTAGTGCTTCAATGAATATAGGAATAGAACACAACATTTTAAAACACTGCAAAACAACGTCAGCATAAGAATGTTTTTTTTTACAAAACCTTTTTGAAGTGGGAATAGAAGAGCAAACTGTCCATAATTTGGTGTAGTATGTTTTTATGCTTTTCAAAAGAAAAAGGGGTGAACCTTGTCACATCACTAAAACCTTAAATATATGAACATACAAACAAAATATCTAGTTAAAAAATGCAATGTTCTAAATTCACAACAAAAAAATTAATATAGGAATATTTAGTCTTAAATATGTTTTTTTTAGTAAAAGATATTGTTTTGATGTATTTTCATAGCTTTTGTTCATTCTTTTACTTCCACCTCAGCGGGTGTAAATAACTATGGCCATAAATAAATACACACACATGTTGAAGCAGTTGTTTTCATTCATTTTTATTTTTAAAATGTATTTGTATCTCTTCTTTTTATTGCCACCTCAGCAGTTCCACAGCCTGCTGTAAATGAAGGCCTGTTACTCGAAGGCAGCCAAGAGCTAGAGAGGACCGGACTGAACTGGCGCGAGCAGCCTCTCTCAGCCGGATTTCCTCATGCATATATTACTAGTCGGCTCCTGATTGGCTGAGCCGGGTGTTTTTCTCTTGAATACGCCCCCATAAGAAAGCCACATGTGTACTGCACATAGACTGTATAAAAACAGGTACTGCAGCACGGTTTAGGTGTAAAAGAAAAAATGAAACACACGTTAAAAAAAAAAACTCAATACGAAAATAAATACAGTTTGACTTAGTTTATTAGTAGAAAAGACTTCAGATTACAAAAACTCCATAATTACTTTAATGGTTGTTACAGAGTACATTCAATTGAGTTTGACAACATACCTCAGAATATTACATTGCAGAATATAAACACATGTAACATTTATAGTGACCTAAACTTTTACAGTTGACATAAAGCATGCTAACCAGTGGCATAGAAAGCGAATTCATTTGTTTTTCTTGCCGTTACAGTTCCTTTATTAGGCCAAAATATTTTTTAACAAATGCAGAATGATGCATAAGGTGAAGAATGAAAATGTCACATTTTTATGAACTTTCAATCAGTCCTGCATTGTTGCGAATAAGTTGCATCGCAGTCTCGACACTTGGGCAAGGATATGATATCACCGGGGCGCACACGAGCACTTCCACCAATCAGCGAAAAGATAGGATTGACCTCAACCAATCAGCGAGCAGAGGCTCGGTCCGCAAAACCCCCACCTCTCCACCAGTTTCTGAACAGGTTTAAACCGCTTCTAACAAAGGCTAAAAACTTACTAGAACCGTCTATGAAATAAACTGTAGCTTATTTAAAAAAAACGCATGACACGATATGATTACATAGTGAATATCGATATAAAAACCGTTTATTGCAGATATTAAACGAAAATATTTAAAGTGAAAGATTAACTGGCTGTTTTGGACAGAAGGGCTTGTTGTTTATAAGCTCTGGTGTTCAAACAAACAATTTCATTTAAGCATTCACTTTGCTGGAATACTTGTATTTCTCGTTTCTCTCTGCCTATGCCAGTGGTTTAAACTCTTCACAGAGAGGAAACTAAAAATGTAATATTTCCAAACAAACAAAAGACACAATGTAAGGAGCATCTGTCATTGCAGTCCCATCTTTCATAAATAAAAAGTGCTTCATTAAAAATGCTCCTTACCTCTATCATGTCCAATAAGGACGTCTCTGTGGTTTAAATACTCCACTTCTTCAGTGAAATTCTGTGTGTAGGCAGTGTTGGACCCAGCATTGCGAGATTCAGTCCAGCGAACTTTCGCCAGTCCCTTGGCGTGAATGTCCAGAGATTTCACGCGGATTTCTCCGGTCACTTCGACGACCACCCGACCCGAGACAAAGTCCCCACTGGCGAAGACAGGGACATTGCTGTCATTGAGACAGTCGTAGCTGACAAAGAAGTTTTTCACCTTTCCGAGCACCATGGTGGAACTCTTACTAAGCTGTAAGATATTTAAAATAAAAAGAGCGAATCATCTGTCAGATGTTTCTATGAAAGAAATCATCCAAGGGTTGTGCCGTGCAGAAAGGCTGCAGGCAGGTTCACTGCTATACTTGTCTGTCATTCATTGAGTTTTGCTGTAGCTGCATGTGAAGATGCAGCTGTATCTCTGCGCTCTGGCTCTGGCTCGGCTTTAATACCTCCGCTTGGTGGAAAAACAACCGGACTGCGCATGCGCAGTCAATAAGACTACTGCTGCTGCTCCCTTCTTCCGCCTTCCTATGCTTCAGTGTCTGTTGTATTGTTTAAAAGTAGACTCGTACATCCAAGTGTTTTACTAATAAACTAGTGACTGCATAATAGTATGCCTACATTATGATAGGATGCAATAATACATAGTGGTGTGAAAAAAATACAAATGTGAATACAGTATCACAGTGAAACAAAAGAAAGTGGAAGGAAATAGAAACAAACCGACTTGAATCCAGATGCATAATTGTTCATGCGTTGTTGACATCTAACACAGAAGTGAAACTATGCTTAATTAAATTCGAATGCACTCGCATGAATAAAATCACTCATTAGATTTGATAAAAAACGCTTTTTAGACGGATTTAGCAAGCTTTAAGAGCTAAGATAAAATTTTTAATGTGGATTTTTTTTTCTCCCCCTATAGATGGCTGTAATTGTTAATTGATGTTTTCATGACATGTATGGTTTTAGTGTTCAATCTCATCATTTCAAGCGCGGGGCTTTCATAGTTATGCCGTGTCTCTTCACTGCCACCTGTCTGATAAAGGGGGTTATTGCATAATGCAACTTCTAAATAGCATACTTAATTAATTTAAAGGTGGGGTAAGCGATTTCTAGTAGCAAATGTTGACATTTGAAATCACCTAAACAAACACGCCCCTACCCCAAAAGTGTCTCGCCCTTATTTTGATAGCTCCGCCCCACACATACGTACGCAACCCAGGCAACGATTAGTTCTGTGAAACAAAGCAAAACCAATGCTACACCGTGTCTACACCGGAAGAGAGTGGCGCGACGTGACAAAATACTATAGACCAATTTAGAGTAGACGTCACAGTTACGTCACTTGCAGCTGCACGCATAGTGGTTGCAGAAAAACACTGGGAACAAGTGGAGGTAAATGGGTCAAATCCATGGAGTAAAAGAAAAAAATATTTTTGTGCCTTTTGATGTCAAGATCGGAATGCAAATCATTTTTATAGAATACCGTTGTCATTTGAAGCTAAACGCAGATGTTTAAATGGACATACTATGGATGAAAACTGCTATGATTACTCTACTTTCAAAGCATAAATTTGATTTAATTAATAGGTCTACATAATATTCACATATTCTGTTCATAGGGGACGTATTGTATTAGCTCTACAGTTACAGCATGAAATATTATTTAAACCTTACTTTTAGAAATATTATATAAACATTACTATTAACATTTTTACATAACATTTTTTTATCTCACAATTCTGACCTTTTTTCTCTCAAATGCAAATTTATATCTCCTAATTCGTTCTTTATAACTCGACTTAACTCAAAAATAGGGAGTTTGTCAAAGCTGAGGGAAAAAAAAGCCAGAAGAGCCGAGGGGAAAAAAGAGAATGATGAGTTGTTTTCCTTATCAGAATTGTGAAATATAATCTAGGAATTATTGCAAGAAATACGCAAGTCTAATTTTGAAATAATTAATCAAATTACCTGGCTCCATAGATGCCCTTTTGACAAACCGTCATTTCTGCTACAGATAGGCTCGCCCACAAACAAAACTTCCACCCCTGTTACGGAATCATCTGTAAGACGATGCCCACGCGGCTAACGTCAATTTGTTTGAATACAGTGCTTATCTCTGGGTGAAAGCTATGGTAATCTTGCGTAGAAAATTTTGAAATGGACATCTCTAATCAATAAATTTCTAATCTTGTAACCTTAACTATTTGTACCGTTAATCCGTGAAAATTCTCTGCTGTTAAGGCTAGCTCTCCGGTTTTTTTCTGCAACCATGGATGCTGACGCGCCTCCTGGGAAGTTTACAAACCGATATTTGGTCTATAGAAATCATTATACAGTGATGCTGTCTAACACAGAGATATATTATATTATGAAGATCTATGGTTACACGGGGATGCGGTGCCCACCCGGGCCCGAACAGACAAATCCCAACAGGAAACTGCTGCTGCGTTATATGATGACATATTGCCAAAATTTCAAATGATTTTCAAACGCGCGCTTTGGCGCATCAGTGTACTTAGACAGCTGTTAGCTGTTGACGGGCGCAGAACACGTCTGCAAGGCAGGCTTCCGCTCTTTGAGTTCTCTTCAGCGCTGGAAAGCTGATCCGATAGCCTGAAGCCTTAAGCCTTCTTTTGTTCCGCAGACGTTTTCCTCTTTTGTTTTTTTATCCGCCATCTATATCTTTCTGTCGCTCAGCTCGGCTAAAGTCCGACCTGTGCACTAAGCGCTCTCTCCTCCACATCATGAGTAAACACACCCCTTACTGCTGATTGGCTAAAAGTTTTTTTTGCTATTCGGCCCGAATCAGTTTAAAGCGTTTTTGAAAAATCACTTACCCCACCTTTAAACTATATTTCTACAGAAGATACGTTTTGCTTCAGATTTGAAGAACAGGCTAAATTTATGTACTAGTATTTCGGATAAAATTACCTGTACAAGGTACAATGTCAAACGTCTTCTTTGTAGTATGCTAAATGAATATAAAGGGTAAATATATTGTGGAAAGAAGAGAGGAAAATGTTGAAGCTTACATTTTTATTTGTGAAGTTTTGTTCTTTTCCTTTTTATATTTTGATTAATGTTGTACAAATATGCTGATACAAAAATACTTCAGCGGAAGCAAAAAGAAGAGTTATAATATATATATCTATATATATATATATTATTCCGATTGGAATTTTTTATTAGTTTTGCTTTACACAATAAACACAAAACAATACATGAAATAATAAAATAATAAAAAAATAATAATAACAAGAAAAGCACACTTTTAAGAACAATTAGGGCATATAGGCAGTTTCAGTGGAAAATTAAACAAGCACTCAATAGTGGGCATGCAGCATACTAATTATTACACTGCTGGTCAGAGTCAACATTACACTAGGCCAGATGACCTAGAAATGGTTGCCATATACTGTAAAATGTATCAAGATTACCCATAAATCCATACCAGACTCTTTCCATGTGAAATATTCCAGTAAGATAAGTCAACCACGTCTTAAACTGAGGAACAATATCCGATTTCCACACCCTTAGAATGACAATCGTAACAATAATCATTCCATCAATAATGGTACTTTGTACATTGTGGTGCAACAGAATATCCATGTAACGTGATTTCTGTATCAGGCGGATAAACACAACCATACATGTTATACATACAATGACCAATTTTATAATCTAAAATACACTTCTTTGAACATGAAATTTACAATGTAAAAGTCCATATTATTTGTCAAAACCTCAACAGCAGATGGCAGCAAATCTCTATTCAAACTCATGAACTTGATACATTATTTAAAATGACCAATTTGCAATTTAAGCACAACTGTTACAGACATGCTAAAAGTAATGACAAATTTGAGTTATTCCCAACTATTGCATGGTCCCTGGAGGTGTACTATGGACAATACATATGTCATTTCCAAAGACAGTATTTTAGTTGTCCCATTTTTTACAGCACAAACGCTATCGATCAGATGTAAAATGTAAAACATACATGCTTTTGCAAAGAAATCTGGAGCACAAAACCCCATTCGTTTACGAGAATAAAGATTCTGGAACAATTTCGCCAAGTAATTGATTCTATTCAGATCAATTCTCATTGGATGACCATTATAACTCAAGACAAAGACCCTTTCAGGCAAAGTCCTGTCATACTAAAACAATGGCCATGACTGAGATGATGGATCCATTTCTACCTTTCCCACTCGTTTTATGTAGTTCACTGGATGATCTTATCAATTCCATCCTCCAGAGCAGGGACAGGTCTGCTCTCTCCGGGTCAGAGGTCACCGTCAGAGTTCAAAGGTCAAATTTAGTATTTAAATTGAAGACCTTACAAAACGCTGATGGATACGGGTACCTTTTATCATAATATCATTACACTGTTGGCTCTTAAATGATTGAACGATATATCTAATTATAATTTAAAAATTAAAATGACAATTCTATTGAAGTGAAGCATCCACACACACTGACTAATGTAGGTGAATGAAGATTTTACAAATTTACAGCACTTATACTTTTACCAATGTATTTTTAATCTATATC
The DNA here is from genome assembly GCA_018155175.1 of Sinocyclocheilus anophthalmus. Classification (NCBI taxonomy): domain Eukaryota; kingdom Metazoa; phylum Chordata; class Actinopteri; order Cypriniformes; family Cyprinidae; genus Sinocyclocheilus; species Sinocyclocheilus anophthalmus. The sequence goes on along the minus strand of JADLZN010000326.1, from coordinate 97,406 downwards.
ACCAATTTATTTTATAACTTTTCATTTATAACAATTAATTTACTTGTTTTTTAGCGGTAGGTTCAGTGCCTCGCCAAAGCATAAAGCTTCTTGGCTTAGGCTGGTATAATGTGTGTGTGTGTTTAAGAGCCATGATGTAATGTGAAGACTCAAGTCTTTCCCACACTTGGAGAGGGATCCCTGACAGCCTGGGAAACTAAAAGCTTCCATCTGTTCAACAGGTCAACAGAGGGTCCTATGACCTTTGACACAGATTTGTCCCCCAGTAAACATGATGGACCAAGCTGTTGACAGAGGGGTAAACGATACAGACCAGTTCTGTGTAATCTCATCTGAGTCAGACTTATCCGATATTCTGTTGACAGGTCGTACATCTAATTTGTCAACAAAGGAGGAAAAACAAATTATTTGGTAATTACATAACTTTTTTCCACCATTAAAAGTGATTTATGAAACACCTTCCAAACTTAAATTTGCTTTTTAAAATAACTTCACTATCAAGGTTGGAATGCTCATGGCTTCACAATGCCCAACATGAACTTTTCACACTGTGCTTAACTGTGCTTTTCACACTTGAAATAGTTAACCCTGGGTTATTGTAAACCTGTGTTATATTGCTTCAATTCCTAACCATGGGGTTAACGTTCTTATTTGCAAATTTGCAGTGTCAGTGCCATGACTAGACCAATAATGCAGAACGCGACCTGTTTACATAACAGCTCTAGCTCTTCGTATTATATACCGTACAGTAGGCTATATCTTTATTTTCCAGAATGGACTTTTCGGTGGACTGTCAAGGTAAACATAAAGAACAGCCTCTTCTTAACTCCAATTCATCTGTTTGACATTTTCCCAATCAAACACTAAAACTAATGTACAACGCTGCTACCTCCATGACTGTCCACGTGAATACGAAACATGCGATTGGGTGTCTGTTGCTAACCATAACATTCAGCACCTCATAATGGCTTTTCACACTACATTTGACTTCCAGTGTTGCCAATTTAGCTACTTTGTAGCTAGATTTAGCGACTTCCCCGCCCCTTTTGAGACTTTTTTCAAAAGTTTAGGGACAAATATAGCAACTTCTTGGACAAACCTTATCTAAGTTCTCATCTTGCCCACTGATCTACATTCATCTTTATATAGATCAGTGAATTTGCCATTGTGATGTCATCTAGTGACATTTAGCTACCAGTTTTAGCTACTTTCAATTGAAAGCAGTTGGCAACACTGTTGACTTCAGGTTATCGTCGTTCTAAACACTGCTTTTGACCCCGGGTAAAAGAACGTTTCACGCATGTAACGTAGAATCGGGGTTAGCACAGCTTCTTTCCTGGGGTTCTGAAACCCCGCTCTGGAGTAAACTTTGCCAACTTTGTACAATATGAAACGGAGAGGTGTTAAAATGTTATGGTTAAATGCTTAAGCAACATTCAATTGTGTGATTCATACCCACATGCTCTAGAGTAGTCACTGAAACAGCGCACGTTGTATAAACAGTATAAGGTAAATGTCACATTAACCCAGGGTTTAGGAACATACAGTGTGAATCCTCAGTTTATGACTGCCTTGATTAATTGTTATCCCCATCTAAATTATGAGCAGTGTGAAACATGGAGAAACCCCAGGATTCCCTTTGGTTGCCGTGATTTTGCCAAGTAAGACATGTCTCTGGATCAACATCTTTTGATCAACATAACTGTCCAAAAATATAGACTTAACTCATACCCCTAAACCTAAACCTACCCATAATTTATTCCTAAAAACAGTGTGAAATGATAGCTGATTAACAAGGGTGTAAAAGCACCTAACCCTGATTGTAAGCCTAAAACAGATATTTCCTGAAAAGTTATCCCTCAATTCTGATTGGTTGAAAGGAATGTTGTTCCAGGACCAACAAGGATGTTGATCCAGGAACATGTTGTACTTGGTAAAATCACGGTCACCAAACAGGTCTCATGCTGCATTCATCCAATCAGTGATACAGACACTGCAAATATGCAAAGGAGAATCACAAAGGTGTGAATCGCAAACTTAAAACCCAATATTAACTTGTAAACCCCAGGTAAAGTATGCGCAGTGTGAGACGTGAAGCAATTAACCCCAGGACTTCATTTACCCAGGTTTAGAATAATAGGGTACATGTTGAACGTCACCTGACCAAACCAGAAAACAGGTCTCATCTGTTGCTTGTCAGAGAACGTGTTAACAGCAGTATGAACTTATGGAGATATCCATGTACTTTTAAGGTAATCGATTAACCTAGCTATTTGTTTTTATTGTTGGCATTTTATTCAACATTAATATTCAAATGTTAGTGAAAGAAGAAAAAAAATTAGGCATCAATCTGTATATGTGATAGACATCAGTGATGCTCATCTTGAAGACATTTTGGTGAAAACAGCTCCATGTTTAACGAAGCACATACAAAAGTCCTGAACCAAAAGCTGCACGGCCTGTTTTACAGACTAAAGAGGTTTGTTGAGCTTAACCCCTGTTACATAGAACTATTTTCAAGCCCTTGACTGTGTTTAATGGTGGTATATTGAGGTCTTACCCCTATATGGAAACTCCCTTCCTTTAAATGGCAGTCAAGGACCCTCATATGTAGACAATCAATACTCTTATATACTGATCACATGGATATCTGAATCTCAAAGCTTAAGAAGACAGCAAGTATTGTTTTCCAATAGTCATACTAAGTACCTGTTACACATAGTCTTTGATTCAACACTAATCAATATTTCACAATCAGTCCAGGCTATCAGAAATAAATGAGTTCCATCTGGGAATGTGACATACAGATCAAGGGCCGTATAATGGAGGCTCTGAATTGCTTTATATCATCCAGGTGTGCTGGAGTACATTCAGTCTCTCAGAGATCCAGCTGCATGCATTTGGCTTCCAAATAGCTCAGTCCTTCCAGAGGTCACGAAGGTCACACATCTGCATGTGAAATGCGATGGCCTTTGACACCACCCGCTGCCCCTGAGCCAGTGTGGCCCTTCTTTTACATAAAGTGTCAGCGCTGGTGTCGACTGCTGCGATTTACACACCTGATATTTGCCTGGACTCACTGAACAGAAGTTACAGTGCAAAAATGTATTATACTATTTTAAAATATAATATCTATCTAGAATTTTTTATAATATATATTTGTATATATATATATTATATGTGATATATAGATATATATATAATATATATTCTATATTATAATAGTTGATATTCCTGGCAAAAATGTGTAGAAAAATTAAGATAATAATGTTTAAAAATTCTAGCACATTGTTTTTGGAGTAGTGACCCTTCTTTTGACCTCTGACCCTGAGCTTTGTCCTTGTCTTTGCTCATTGTATCGCTTTGACCCTTTAACCTGCGGCTCCTACAACCTGTTCACAAACATGCCACTGATCACGTGACTCTGCTCCATCCAGAGCCTTGAGGTTCACCAGCAACTCAAAGCAAAACGTTGACCCTTGAACTCACTGAATTATGCATGAAAAGAATAGTTGCTGCTGAAAGTGCAATCACTGTTGTTAATAATATTTTTAGAATAGCTGCTCCTATAAATACCTTGGTTGTTTATATTTAAAGCAAGACACAACAGGTGAATAGGATAACAATTTTACACTAATAGATCACTGTCCCTTTTTGATTAATCACAGTACATTAAGACACTTGTTTTGTTTTACAAGTGTCCAAAAAATGTATGTTTAAATATGCAAATTAGACATGATCTAATTTAATATGCGTTCATTTGCCTACATTTCCAGAACAGAAATCCAAACATTGGATAAAGCCAGTTTCAAAATTCTTGTTTCATTTTGTTCTCATATTGTTTTGCACAGAGGGGTTTGGATATTCTTTCTATCACTCCATAAATATAAGGAAAAAAATTTCATCATATTACTATTAGTAATCAAATGTAAATTATATATTAACAAACCCCTCTGTAAAATCCTTCAGAATATATGGAAAATAATAGCCCAAAATATCAAAATTGACTAGTCCCTGAAAAAATGTAAATATTATTTTTAAGTAATAAAATAAAAAAAGTATTTTAAAGTAATAAAACATTATATGTTATAATAGAATTTTTCTTTTTACACTAGGTGGCAGTCCTTCTATTTTTCTACACTCGTGAGCATCAGATTAAATATTATGTAGCCTACTACTAATCAATTGCAAAAATGATAAATGATCTTACATTGATTATCAGATTGGAGAATGAATTCAATACAGATACTGGTGAGGATAAAAAGCATAACCTACCTTTTGAATAGCTAAAACGTTCAATCCTATGCATGTCCAATATGAGAAAAAATACAAACGCATAAAAGCCTCAGTGTTTGGTAAAAGTGATTTGAAGCACATAATTGCATCCAGCCGCCTTCGGAAGGATCTGAGCTAAATGGCCAATCAAACAGAGCTTCCGAGCTTAAAGGAGCCGCCCACTTCTGTGCTTTAATACCTAATGGGGTCCATAATACAGACCATTCAATAGACCACCACTGAAGCGCGTATAAGATCAAGTGAAGGTGTGGTCATTTGGATCAGCATCATGCCAAAGTCGAGTCCGTTCAGCTCTGTTCTCACAGATACTCCTGTTTTTAGTTACATTTGAAGTCTTCCATTCATGCTCATGTCAATCATGCCAACAGAAGGCTGCGTTACGCCGCGTCTTTGCTCTCCTCGGATCTGATTCATTTGGGGTTTCCGATTGTCCCTTTTACGCACGAAGACACCACCAAGCACGGAGTTCCGGCGCGACTGTTTTATGTCCAATCTGGCTCTCTGATCTTGTTAGACACATCTCTCCAGTCTCATCGATGCGCTTTCCATATCAATTGGCTCTTCTGCATGGATAAAACACGACCGGCCTTCTTCATCTTGAATAATTCTGGAGAAGACGTGTAAAAGAACGCAGTCCAGCCATGGCCATGGTGGTGAGCGTGTGGAGAGATCCGCAGGAGGAACTGGCACCGGCGGGATCTCTGGATGATCAGAGCGAAGCGGGGAGAGACCACCACCGCCTGAACGCAGCCGCGCACTCTCCAAACACCGGACTGCATTCCGCGGAGGATAAAGGACAGAACTCAGCGCAGAACCAGCAGCACATTGAGTGCGCGGTTTGCGGGGATAAATCCAGCGGGAAGCACTACGGACAGTTCTCCTGTGAGGGATGCAAAAGTTTCTTCAAGCGGAGCGTTCGGCGGAACTTAACGTACACGTGCCGTGCCAACAGAAGCTGCCCGGTGGACCAGCACCACAGGAACCAGTGCCAGTACTGCCGCCTGAAGAAATGCCTGAAAGTGGGCATGAGACGCGAAGGTGAGTGCGCAGTGCATTCTTCTTTTGTAGCCCACTTTAAAAATGTAAAAAAAAGAAGTAGAAAAAAGGAAAGAGAAATTGGCCAAAATTAATAATAAAAATAAAGAGAGGTATTTAAAAAAAAAACTTCATATTGCAAATTAATATAACACAACATTAATACACTTGTATATAGCCTACACTAGCCTGAATACTGTGCAACTTGTAGCTCAAGGCCAAAAGCAATTTAATTAAAGGAGTTTGCTTCTGAACATAAAAATCTCTTTAAAACATTTTAAAAATGATTCTTCGTGTAATAATATAACCTTATTTACAAAGCAACTTTTAAGCAGGTATATTAACTAGACCGCTTATTTAGTCTGCATTCAATTACTGGACAGGAAAAGTTGCGTTATTGCATCAGTAGAACAGATTTCATATTAATATCTTAGTGTAAAATGCATAAAATATTAAGAGCATTACAGAGTATAGTTGCTTACAGTATTGTTTTCATATTCTAGATTGATTGCACTTGCAGTTAATTGTGTAAACAGTGTGTTAGATAGATAGATAGATAGATAGATAGATAGATAGAAGAAGTAGATAGATAGATAGATAGATAGATAATTCCCACGATTGCAGTGCATATTCACTTTCAGAAGAAAAGGTACAAAAACTGGTGCGGTACACTTTCAAAGGGACAGTTTGTCCCTAATTTATCACTAAAGATAGCGCATATTAATACATTAAAGATACATATTTGTACCTAAGGTGTACATATTAGCACCTAAATGTTAGTATATTTTGAATGATCTTTTTTTCTGAGAGTGTACATAATCTAGCCAACATACAGAAAGATGAGAGATGTGTTTATTCACGTTAACATTCTATGTTATTTCTATGCACATTTCTTCTCCATCTAATTCTGTTTTGACAGCGGTTCAGCGAGGAAGAATGCCGCCGAATCAGCCGAACCCGAGCCATTACGCGCTGACCCACGGAGACCCGCTGAGTGGCCAATGCTACCTGTCCGGATACATATCCCTCCTGCTTCGGGCCGAGCCATATCCAGCCTCCAGATACGGAAACCATTGCATGCAGTCGGGGAACATCATGGGCATTGAGAACATCTGCGAGCTGGCGGCCCGTTTGCTCTTCAGTGCGGTGGAATGGGCGAGGAACATCCCTTTCTTTCCTGATCTCCAAATCACGGATCAGGTGTCTCTCCTCAGACTCACCTGGAGTGAACTTTTCGTTCTGAACGCTGCGCAGAGCTCCATGCCTCTCCACGTGGCTCATCTCCTCGCCGCCGCCGGGCTTCACGCGTCTCCGATGTCCGCGGACCGAGTCGTGGCCTTCATGGATCATATCCGATTCTTCCAAGAGCAGGTGGAGAAACTGAAGGCCCTGCAGGTGGACTCCGCCGAATACAGCTGTGCCAAAGCAATAGTGCTGTTCACATCAGGTAGGCCCGAATCAAGATCAAGTAGCCTAAACGTATTGTACAGTTTAATGAGCTTGTCTATAGCATAATCCTATATCCTAATCCGATTTGTTCCGCGAAGTTTGTTTCAAATAATGGACCGTCAATCTTTCAAAAGTACCATCTGCGCACAATCAGATTAAAGACGTGCTTGTTTAAAAAATAATGTTAGTAAAATTTTGAATAAGAATATAAAATAAAACAAAATTAAAATCAGCATTAGGCTGCTCAGTAATGAAAGTTAAATTAGAGCTTGTTTTTGTCAAGTTAAATCTACACATAGGTTACCATATATATTTAAGCAACATTAATGTTTTAGGTTTAAATGATCATTTTAAATGTTCCTTTTTGGTGGTGACAAATTCATTTTAAAAGTAGTCCTACAAATATTTCATTTATAGTCCTTCAGAATTGAACATACAGATGTGTGAGCTTTCATAATTTAAAAGTCACACGCTATTATCAAACTTTTCAAAACTCTCCAAAAAGAGTTTTATATAGCCTACTTAGGCTTATATATACAGACTGGTTAAAAATACCGAGTGTGTAGCCTATAACATCACAGTGTGGCCCAAACTGTTATTTTGAGGAGTTTCTTCTTCTTAGTTTTAATTACGCTCTAAGAAGTTTCTATTAAACTTTCAAAATATAGCCTATTCTATACAAATAATGCAGCATTCAGAGCTTCAATCGTTTCGTTAATTCGTTGCATCCATGCGTAGCCTATTTAATCGTTTATTATGAGAAACATTCAGAAATTAAACTGAAATGCACACGGTATATTCGTTTAACATCTTGAATGAAAACATATCTGTCTACTGACTTGGCTAATTTAGGTTGTAGGTCAAGCTACTTTGAGACAATTCGATTTTCAAATGAATTAATTCTGTGTTTATCTAAGGAAATAAATGAAAGCTAACGCATTATGTAAATGCGCCTATGTAAACGTGTGACAGAGACGTTATTCTTTTGAATGATGTGTGTTTAATGGCTATATTCATTTGTATGCAGATGCATGCGGCCTTTCAGACGTGCCGCACATAGAAGGTCTTCAGGAGAAATCTCAGTGTGCTCTGGAGGAGTATGTGAGGAGTCAGTACCCGAACCAGCCCACACGCTTCGGCAAGCTGCTGCTGAGACTCCCCGCGCTCCGGATGGTGTCCTCCTCCGTTATAGAGCAGCTTTTCTTCGTTCGACTGGTGGGTAAAACGCCCATTGAGACGCTCATCAGGGATATGCTGCTATCTGGGAGCAGTTTCAACTGGCCCTACATGTCCATTCAATGAGAGGAAGATGAAGATGGGGACATTTGGTGAGCATTTACAGACATAAAAAACTAAACAGTCATGGATGATGCAGAAACTCTCTCTCGATGTCGGTTTATATAGCAATGCTATTCGTGAACATGTGAAGATATCTTTCCTCTCTTTCTCCTGATCTCTACTTTTAACAGTCAACCATGACATGTGCCATAAAAAGACTTTATAAAATAACTTTTGATTGACTTATTCAATCCATTTTAAATGCAAAACGTCTTAATTTAGTTTTTGGAACGAAGGGATATGCATTGATCCAAAATAACAGAAATAACTGGTGTTACCCTAAAAGCGTTCAGCAAAAATACACGTTTGTTTTAACTGAGAAGCGGAGACAATGGATTTAACAATTATTTATTTAGCTGTATTTATTTTACTGCTCATCAACTTCATGTATCGAAACAATCAACCACAGCACTTAAGGTTTTATTATTGGTGTATTTTCCAACATTTTTTCCTCGGTATAAAATAGTACACTTCAAACCGGGTTTTTTGGGGGGAGGTGGGGGGGGGGGCTTTCCGGCGTGGGCGAGGGGGACTGTTGGATTTGATGTAAGATGCAACATTTGATTAAACAATTTTCATTAATCATCTCGTGCGTAAATGTGCTTTTGTTTGTACTTTTGCTAATAAAGATAGTTTTCATAACAAACTGATGTTCATTTTCGTAAAGCTGCGGTCTTATCATGCTTGATGCGCTTCTCTCTGAAATATTTTGAGATCTTTTGAAGAAACTGTGATACAAAGAGACTAAAACAATAGTCCCTTAAGGTAGGAGACCGTTTTAGTTTTGCCATTTAGCTTGAAATATTTACACAAAATGGATTATTTTGCTTTATAAGCAGTAATTTAACTCACAGTTCAACACACGCAAAGCAACACAATATGCAGTTTAGTTATAAGCTATAGCTATGTTTATTAATTCATTTTATGCATGGATTAAAACTAAGGTATTAAGAAGAACTCAATCTGTGAATTTTATCGATGTTCTTCCCATGCATATAGGCCATTTTTAGACAATTAAGAAGTCATATAATATAGCCTATACATTTATAAAACATAAAATATGTTAGTGGAAACGTTCAATTTAAATCGAGTAAGAAATATACATTCGCAGTGTCATATCTTGTAAGCCTATAAATAAACAAAATGCCACTTTTTTAAAATAGGTAGCCTAACTCGCATATCTGGGCGAGTTTTGACGGATCGTTTGGCTGTAAATGCGTATGTTTACCAGAAATATTATAATTGTATCTGATAGATAGAGACAGACAAAACAGTTCTTAATTCCCAGACCGATGATAACCTGGACAGGTGAGATGTGTTTTGTACAGAGGTGTCAGGAAAGCGCTGTGATCTTATCACATCAGTCAGATCAGCCTTCAGAGAAGCCCGATTCATTGTAATTGGACTATTAAGTTTGTGTCCTTTTCTTGCGTGCTGGATTTCAATCTGTACTGCCATATCTCAAACTGGTTGTTCATCTTTCATATTCCAGAGAAAGGCAGCAAATAAATTAGTTTTTATTTATGATGGTATATACATATATTATGTTTTATATATAATAAATAATATCGGTGTACTGATATATTTGCAATATTGAACAGTGGTTTGATACAGACTACGTTTTTCTGACCAACTCACTTTATTCCTCAAGCATTTTCTTTCAAATTAAAATTTCCAGCCGTGAAAATGAAAGTCGTAGCGGGGTTTTTTTTTTAAACAAAAGCCCTGGTTCATCAGCTACAAAATACGTCAAATGTAGCCTATGATGTTGCCTATAAATAAATAGTTTTAGACAGAAATTCTTTCCCAAACCAAAAGGAATTTGTCGTCACTTAATATGGACTTAATAAGGCTTCATTTATAATTTCTCGATTAATTTTAAACTGATTTTTGTATTTTGACCTCTATGACAGCTCTAATTGTTAGGCACGTCTGTCATTCTAATGATTATATCGAGTATAGAAATACGCATGCGCGAAAATTTTTTCAAGAAACTCGTTTTTTAGACTTTCAAGCCCTTGCACTGAAAATTACTCGAACGTAGCACAAATATTTGGAATTTCACATTGTCCTTTCTCTAAAACATGCTACAAAATCCCAGTATTTTTAATCAATTTTGTTGGAGTTTCTATCTTATAACAATATTTAAAGCTTTTTATTTTATTGTTATCTCTGTGTGGATTTACTTAACGTAATCTGGGAACAAAATTGTCTTCAGAATTGAGCTAAACCTGACAAAACCTCTTTTTGGAGACAACTTTCTGAAAAATATCCTTCCAGGCAGTCTGTAAGTAAAACTTCATAGCTAAAAACAACAGAACTCTATGGCATCTCCCCAGTTATACAGCTAGAAAACAGTGTGTGTTCCTCCCTTTTTTTTGTGTGGAATCTGACAGACTCTAGTTATTGTGAACTCCGTGACCCCACACTTCTCTCATCATGTGCGGATTTTCTCCTGAGCTGAGGTGTATCATGAACTCGTGGCATCTCAGATGAATTGCTGACACTGTGCCTGGGTTAGCCATGACCCCGGCAGTGCCTGGGGACCCGTGAGGAGAACTGGAGCTCGGAATAAAGCACAGGCTCGTCCACAGGGGGATTCCTGATGGACACGAGGAGGGTCTTTGTTGGACGTTAGTATCATAGGATACGTGCTCGGATCAAGGGTACAGCTGTTAGAGGAAACTCTGTCCAAGCTGCTAGTGTGGGAATGCAAACATAGACACTTGTCAGGAAAATAGTGCTAAGAAAGCAATTGTTAATGCCTGCAAATGTGATATCCTGCAAATATGGATAAAAAAGTAATTGAAAGAAAAGGTCAGGTGGGCATGTAAATATGGGCGACCCCCATGAAGGCCTTTCTGTCATGGACAGCATTATAGTCTTACTGGTCTTAGTTGGATTATCAAGCTGTAAAGACACGACACTGCATACCAGGAAAGGACGATTACAGCACAATCTTGAGATGGGAGTGCTGTCTACCTGAATCAAGTTAACACAAGGTCCCCTATAGGGTCCTGGAGGCGTATTACAGAAAGTTTCTTATCTTAAGTCTTAACTTAAGATGTGATATATTAAATTAGGATTTTTCAGAAATTCGTATTACAGAAGCAAATCTTAACTTGATTTGGGATTCTTATCCTATCTTACAAAATCGTATCTTATCTCTAGTTAGGAAATCTTAAATTGCATTATCAAGCTGGACAATCCACTCTCAGGTCTATTACCAAGCAACCAACACTGCATGAGCAGCTGATGAGGTAAACAAAATAATAGAAGCTACTTCACTTTGAAAATCGCCTTTTGCAAATAACTGTAACACCGTGTTTACACCGGACGCAACAGCTGTCCTGTCGCGCCGCACCGCAACAGCTAAAGTCTGTCTACTGTACACTGGACGCAATAAATCGACCATTGAAAATCATTTGAAATTTGTGTCAGCACGTCATAAATAGAACGCTGCAGCAGTTTACCGCGCTGCAGCCAGTGTAGACAGCATCACTGATTATAATGAGTTCTATAGTATTTTGTCACGCCGCTTTCGCTCGAAGTCCCAGCTTGTATACCTGGTGTAGGCATTATCCACTTGCCAATATAATTCGCGGTAGAGCTCCGTGACGCTTTGTTGGTCTCTGTAATGCTGGTTGCAGCTCCTGTGCTAACTGTAATAGCATGCTGCATGGCAGTCTGTAATTACTTATAAGTGTTTTGTCATCAAAATGAAACACATCTTCAGGGTCCTCCAAGAGTCTTTCTACCATTAAACCTCTCCATTCTTCATTTTCAATTATTAGTATATGTAGTATCATTGTTGGAATGTGCAATTGTAAGCGTTTTTTCCGTTAGCTTTCAAATAATTTTGAAGTTAGGACAGCTGTGATGGGGTTGTCCTAAAGTTAAGTTTTTAGGATTTCAAGTTAGGAGGTTTCTGTAATACCCCCTTCCTATCTGTAGTTAAGATAAGATAACACACTTAGGAAACGCAGTTCTGTAATAGCTTTTGTCCTAAATGTGATCCTAACTGAAATTACAGTACCATGGTTACCAAACAGATAAGATAAGATTTTAAAGTTAGGATCTTTCTGTAATACGCCCCCCGGGATCCTTGGTAATGGACAATAGGCTTTCTGGAATGGAAATGGAGGGGAAGTCCAAATCCTGGGTTTAAGACTTTAATGCAGTCTCTGTTATATTGTAAGTGGATTTGAACAACACAGCCAATTGTCATCTGGCTTTTCAATTCCAGTTCAATTCCAGAATTTCTGTGTGAAGTAGCAAAACGGTTTTCAACATCGATGATAATAAGAAATGTTTCTTCAACAGATTTCTGAAGGATCATGTGACACTGAAGACTGGAGTAGTGATGCTGAAAATTCAGCTTTGAACCAAAGAAATAAATTACATTTTAAAAATATATTCAAATAAAAAACAGTCCTTTTAAATTGTAATAATATTTCACATTATTACAGTTTTTACTGTATTTTTGATCAAATAAATGCAGCCTTGGTGAGCATGAGACTTCAAAAATCAGACAAAACCTTACAGACCCCAAACATTCTGAATGGTGGTGTAAATATATACAACCGTTTATATAAAATTTGAATTGCATTTCAGTAAATTTTCCTGGTCACAGCCGAGTACCAAGCTGTCAAGCGACTGCTGGTGTTGTGGGCGTAATTCAACTTATATTACTTACGCGCGATCATCGCTACAAGCAGCCACACATACTGGAAAACCTGCCCAGCCTGCCGAACGATTTACGCATCACGGACCTACAAGCAAGCTTTGATCAACAAGGTTAATTTGTCTTTGTCTTTCTGAAGATCAGAGATGGTACCTGCTCTTTTGTTGCTCACTGATGATCAGGCATTGTCTGTTCTTCTCCCAGTCAATTACGTCCTGCTGGTGTAATTGCAGAGCACTTTACTGTCTGGCCCATTATCAGCCTTTGTTCCTCTGCAACCTGGCCTGAGCGCATTTGATACAGGTTTTTAATTGTCCAAGCAGTCTATTCAAACATAATCAGTTTTACAAGAAGTTGCATACATGAATATATACAGAACTGGGGCTAAGATTTTTGAAAGTTGTATACTAATAGAATATGTACAAACATGTGCATTTCAAACATGCATAAATAGTGTATGAATTCTAAATCAAATTTGGAATATTCAAAAATAGCACCCTTTGAATTCTGCAACTTAAAAATAAAAAATATGCTTGTGTGTATTCAAGTGTTCTGAAGATTAACTAGTGGTACACATAAACATGAACAAGACTGCCACTGATTTCTAAGTTGTATAATATAATTTAATATAATATAATTAATATAAACATATGCAAATGAAAAATAGTGTTCTGCAGTTTCAAATGACAATGACTAATGGGCCATTCTTGTTATGCAGCACCTTTTAAATTCTGTAATTTAAAGATTAAAATGAATATTATTTGGTTTAACCAAGTACTTCCATTATATGAAAGTAAATAAACTTTCAGAACTCACAGAATGTGTCAAATCCATTGTTAACAATTCCTAATGCTTCTGCTGTTGATTTGTCACTTCCTGGAAAATGAGATCATAAAGGTTTTGATAGTTATGTGATTTTACAACTAAACAGCTTAAAATCCAAATTATGAAGTTATTGTAAAAAAAATAAATAAATTTCATTAAATCCATTGCTAACACTTGATGTTTGTCCACTTTGCCACCAAAGTGATGTCACTTCCTGAAGGGATGATGTCATAAAGGCTTTTGTTAGTTAAGTGATTTAACAAAAGACTAAACAGCATAAATTCTGGCTAATTAATATTAACATTATTATATAAATTCCCTTGTCATTTGTCGTGTAACATACAGCTTACATAATAGAAAGCTGCGATTGTGTATGCAACCATCTGTGAATTATTCATTTGCCAAACGACTGTAATTTTCTGCAAATCTGTGCCAGTTATGTAGAGAAATTGGGGCGAGCGGATCCACAACAGCTTTGGCGCCTACGCTCTATTGCTACGAATCGGCAGTATTGCTCCACGTCCTCATTGGTTTGTTGGCATGTGGGTGATTTCATGCACAAGAAAAGCTGTCCGCAAATTGCTCCAAGCAGAAAAATGCACAGTTGCTGCCAGATCTCGATTACGGAAAATCACATCGTATTTGATGCAAATCTAACTCGACTAAATCAGATTTAAAAAGCCGTAACTATATGTTTTCTCAAGCAAAACAATTGTAAACGTCCACTGAAAATGCATCTTCTTATATTTTAGCAAGTCATCGCTCACCACTGTTAATACTGTGTATTACTCTTAAATACTGCACACTGGTAATAAGTGCTGATAGAAAGCTCTCTCCACAGACTCTAGTAATCCTCCTAATGAAGTAAACATGGATTTCCCCGTAATGCTCACCGTATTGCACATGAACATCGTCCCTAATCTGCTCCAGACGGCCTGAGGATGACGTGTTCCTATGGACCAATCATTCCAAGCACAAGAACATTCACAGTGAATTAGCTTCTAGGGTCTCCACAAACCATATAGAGTCTTTGTGAACTACACTTCAGGTACATTTGGCCACTTTTGGTCATTGAAATCAATGGTAAAAGCAGCTCAATTCAACTGAAGAGTCTACGAATGTATCAAATATGACACTTCAAAATCAGCATGTTTTAAAAGATGGTGTAGAGTATAATATTAAGGTAAGTGTGTTGTTGGGGTCATTGCAGGGTCATCATATCCAACCCCCCCCCCCACAACTTTTTAGACAACAGCTTGTCGACAGCCCACTCATTAGTGTCTCAAACACGCACACACGCGTGCACACATGCCCAGACATCAGCTCCAACTGACACCACCGAGAGGGTGATGATAGTGCACTGTTAAAATTTGCTTTTGATTTAATTATGATTCTCAATCTAAGCTGCAATCTGTCCTCATTATCACTTTATATTTAATACATTAGTATTACATTTTATTCCAACACATGACAAATACACATTCAAATGGATCATTTTAACACCTCTTTTTTTGACATTAATTAATTCCGAAAAACAAAGATCATGAAGTTTTTGGCAAACTTTTATAATGGACGTTTCACATTCACCTTTTCTGCTTCTCAGCACGGACATGTATTAATCCACTTTATGCTTCTTTGAAGTCGAATCTCTTTCTAATTAAGGAAGCACTGGCCTTCAGAAGACCTCATTCTGAAGTCATGCACTATCTTCTATGGGACTTGACTGAGAAATACCTTGGGAGTGATGCAGTTCTCTTTCTCTCAGAAATAAAACTATGTATGGTAGCAGTGCAAATTTATACCAATGCGAACACAAGTTGTAGAATGACAAAAGATCAAGGAGACATTTAGGTTACCAATTTTTAGGTTACCTACACTCTAAAAAATGCTGGGTTAAAAAAAATGACCATTGCTGGTAAAATGCCGGACAAACTTCGGGTAGAATAACCAGACTGCTGGGTCAAAACAACACAATTGATGGGTTTGTCCCTATTTTACCCAGCGCTGGGTTGTATTTAACCCAGCATTTTCTAGAGTGTATGAGATGCCTATTGAAGTCCCACCAATTTTTAAGTAAACTATCATGTTCTGGTGTTTTAAAGAACCAAAAAACAAACAAACAAACAAAAAAAAACACTGATTTGAACAAACCACTGAAATTTTGCATATGACTGCATACAACATAATGCATAATATTCCAACACTATAAAAGTAAATATTTTGCAGTACATCAAATATCCAGTACAAGACCTGGATTCTGGATTCTTGAGTTTTAAATGGAGCACTCAGACACGCAAAATAAAAATATAATTGAATCTATCTATCTTTCTATCTGTCTGTCTGTCTGTCTGTCTATCTATCTGTAACGGTAGCATTTAATTCAATGTGTTATTTACTGTTCCTTTGTAATTAATTGTGAAATTTAGTAGTGATATCTGAGTGAAAATAATTTCTATACCAAGAATCCAAGTCTTGTACTGGATATTTGGTGTATTATGAAGTGTTTACTTTTGTTACACATTATATTATATGCAATTATTGCATAATCTAGGTGTAATGACATTTCTAATACACCAGATATTTTTCAGTGGTTTATTCAAATCAGTGTTTTGATTTCCTGGGTTCTTTAAAAGACCAGAACATGATGGTTTACTATAGAATAAAGAGTTCCTGCTGGGACTTACTATAAATAGGCATCTTATATAACGGCAACCTAAAAATTGCATGTAAATTCTAAATGAACTATAGTCTAAATTAAGTCAAAAATAATGACAAATGGAACTCCATTTGGGTTCACCAATGATTCAATAAAGAGTTTTGCACAAATCTGACCAATACAGGCAATTTGTTGGTAGACTGGAAGTCTGCACATGCTCTGTGCGGTCGAGCTAATTCTTCCACGGGGTGAGGATAATATGGAGTCTGCTCTCTGAATGAACCTGTGCTGTCTGTTCAGCCTCAAGGCTCTCTGAAATGGATTCTGTACGACTGAAGCAGTCGCGCCACATGCTTGTCCTTGAGATAAAAAAGCAGGGGATTTTTTCCCTTTAAACCCATAGAGAGGTTATTATCAGAGTTTGTGCTGTTAATAGATCCGACAGACACCTACAGACCGATCCGCCTCATTTCCCGCTTGCCTTTTTGAAGCATCAGAAATGAAATATAATGTGATTTGATATGCGTTCTGCTA
This sequence comes from Sinocyclocheilus anophthalmus, assembly GCA_018155175.1. NCBI lineage: Eukaryota > Metazoa > Chordata > Actinopteri > Cypriniformes > Cyprinidae > Sinocyclocheilus > Sinocyclocheilus anophthalmus. The sequence goes on along the minus strand of JADLZN010000326.1, from coordinate 80,589 downwards.
CATCTGTCACGCAGGTACGACACTGATGTAATTCCCAGAGGAATGTTTTATACGTTTTATACAAAGTCAACATTATTTACTGTCTTAATACACATTCTCGGGCTTATTGTGAACTACTCATCGGTGCACGTTGGAAACAAATGATGATGAGGCATTAAAGAGATCTTAACTGTGATTGCTTTGTGTGTGAGCGAGCTAAATGAACAGCGGTTCGTCTCTGTGTAGTATCGGAGCTGTCAGGGCTGAACTCTGTGTGCCAGTGTCTGTGGGAGCAGCAGCAGTTTTCATCACACCGAGGTGAGCGGCCCAGCCAGATCCACGGATCACTGTCAGAGGGTAACTTTGCCCTGGGCGATGCAAATGGAAGACCCTCCAACAGTCAATCAAAATTTGTGTCAATCCACAAAAGACTTTGCAACACAAAATACAGTGTGTTTTTATACCTGACAGCACATTTCAATTTATTCCAGGTGAGTTTAGGAATATATATAATTTAAAAGTGTCTTCCTACATCTTTTGTGCTCAAATTGCGTGACTTATTGAAAAGGGTGCAGTTACTTTTCATTTTGGACTTAGTTTTTGTGGATGATAAAGCAGGTGAAAAGCAACAAACTCTAAAACTCTAGCAACCACCCAGAACACACTATAAACCATTCACAGCAACATCTTAGCAAAGACCATTGGCTGAAACATGTTGAGTCACTTAAAAAACAGAGCAATGTTCAGATAGTGCCATAGAGTCACAGTATCTATACATGACCTGCCGTCTTTCAATTAAAAATGTGATTTTAAGATTCTTCAACATTTTTGCGCTCAACAACAAGTGGGGACTAGACTATATTAGAAAGTGAAATGAAATCATATATCACCATTCATGCACACATTCCATCATCATCTGAATACATATTCTAGCAGGTTCACACACACATGCGACTTTAAAATAATGTCCTGAAGGACCACCTGTTGTCCATTATTGTGAAATATTTTTAAGGCATGAATCATAAGGGTGAGTAATTAATCACGGGCTGTCAGAACGGAGCGCAGGGGTCTCGTGGGAGGGTGAAGAGTCACATATGGGCAGATGGAGGTCAGAGTCACACCACACACACGCCATCGACAGGTTAACATGAGAGAGAGCCAGAGAGCCAGCAAGTGTGAAGACAAAAGTAAAAACAGATGAGATGAGGGGAGGGGAGGTGATAAATATAGGAAAATAATGTTCATTTTTACTAGTTTCTATGTATCTCTTTATCTATATACACTTATATTATTGCATTATTTTGAATATATACTGTTTATGTAGAATTATATATATATATATATATATATATATAGATCTACGTATTTAAATGAAGAGTTCAGATGCAAAAGCCTAAGTGCCGTTTGTAGTTCCGTAATTTCACTTTAATGGCAATGAATGCGTTATAAAGTGAAAATACATTAAGTGAGAATGCCATTTAAGTGAAATAACTGAACATAAACATATGAGCCTGATAAAAATGCTAATTTTAGATGAAAATTTCAGATGTCACTTAGAGGCTTTTGCATCTGAACTATTCATATTAACACACACACACACTTATGTATTATATGAAATAATCTTAATAATCAACTAATATCTGCATCCTCACAACTAAATCTGAAAATTAATGGAAAGAGATTTTAGCACCTTGAAATTATATTACAAATAAAATATTTTTAAATATTTAATAAAAATATAATTGTATTTAATGGTTTCATATATAGATTAAAGATATATCTTAATTTCTACATTTAAATGCTGTATTACACTAAGGTGAATGACTAAATCTGCTAAATGCAGATTGATCATGAGATTTAACCATTAGAAAAGATTCTGTTCTGTAAGATATTATAATATTGTTACCCTCCAGGCAACATTCTAGGTCAGTTTATGGTTTTGAAATTAACCTAAAATGTTTGACAACTTTTGAAATTAAACCTGAAATTACCCTTAAAATGACCATTAGAGAATGTTCTGTATCTGTTCCTATTAGGTTGTCAAAAAAAAAAAAAATCAGTTCTGCACAATTTATGGTTACAAAAATAGAACGTTCCTGGAACTTTAAGTAGCTGATAAGAAGGGAAACCATATGCTTTTGTTAAGAGAACATTTTGTGTTTGATGGGATACCATTTGATGAGAAATGTTTGCGTTCAAATTGAGATCTCTTTTGAAACTTGTGAGATTTCAGGAGTCTCTTTCTAAAGAGAAAAACATGAGAAGCAAGAGATAATGACATTAAATGATAGAACTCCTGATTTGATCTTTTGCTGTATGAATTACTACAACAAAACAAAACAGCAAAATTCAGCAAACAAACACGAAACAACAGCGTGTGTACTGTTTCAATTCCAGATAAATCAGCTGAATTACATGTTTAAAGGTTTTGACTAATTGAAGTCGTCATAGAGCCTGAAGCCAGCATGACGATCCTTCACTCCTCAGTAAACTCGTGCACTGTCGCCCTCTGGCTCTCTCCACTCAAACACTATTGGCTCTCAGACAGAGATAATTACCACAGGCTGTAGGCTATAGCGCGTCCCATTTTGATCTCTAGTACAAAAGATCTGAAGCCACTGTTATGTGTTCCTTCTCTCCGTAGACACTACCAGAGTATTTCAAGTGTGTTTAGAGCCACTTCAAGCATGTTTATTCTCAACCGCATGTCCCTTTCTGTTTCTGGTCGGCAGAGAAGAAAGACATTTTCTCATTTAGCAAAAATGTATTCATCCTGAAATACAATCCATAGTGAAGAGCTTCTTTCTACAGTTTTCCATGAACTTTCGTTGTGTTTATGAATACAACACCTACAGTACAAGTTACTCAGGAAGGCACTTTTAAAAATAAAGGTTCTTTGTTGGCATTGATGGTTCAGTGAAGAACCTTCATCATCCATGGAACTATTCCACTGAACAAAAGGTTCTTTATAGTGGAAAAAGGTTCTTCAGAATTTTAAAATGTTGTTCACACTAAACAAAAATGGTTCTATCACTCAAAGGTTTAGGGAACACCAAATGGTTCTTCTATTGCATTCACTCTTAAAAATAAAGGTTCCAAAAGAGGGTTCAAGGGAACTTCGAACTGCGTCCTCCAGGTTTCCTATAGCGACCCCTAGAGGACGTAGTGTCTCATTCCCTTCTCAGGGAACCATGGTTACATACGTAACCTGAGACGCTCCCTTTCAAGGGAACTTCAAACTGCATCCTCTAGGTTTCCTATAGCGACCCCTAGAAGACGCAGTGTCTCGTTCCCTACTCAGGGAACCATGGTTACATACGTAACCTGAGACGTTTTGTATCAATGCCATAGAAGAATCATTTTGGTTCTTTAAAGAACCGTTCTTCTTAGTGTGAAGAACATTTTAATTATCTAAAGAAACTTTTTCCACTGTAAAGAACCTTATAAGGTTCCATGCATGTTAAAGGTTCTTCATGGAACCACTGAAGCCAGTAAAGAACCTTTATTTTTAAGAGTGTTTGCTGTGAAAACCCCCTTTTGGAACCTTTTTTTCCCCCCTAAGAATGCATATAAAATAAATCAACATAACAATGCAATATGGTTGATTGTGCCCTTCCTTCAATATATTTATTTACTATTTACGGTATCATTCATGTATGTGGCAAAAACTATAATCTATATAAAAAAGTATTTTTACTTTTTACTCTTTTTTACAAAATAAAAGCAAGAGTTGAAATAAAACTTTCGAATCTGTTATATGCTTTGGTTCACTCATAATGCATTTCATATCATAAAGATGCGCATGCAGTAATGATTTGCCCCAGAATGCGACAGCATTTCATATGTCTGAACCTCCGAATGACCCACTTAAAGTGGCACTGATGCCATTAATACTTTCTCAGGTCATGGCACCTTAGGATATTCAAAACACTCAAAGAGAAAGAAAGAGAGCGAGAAAAGAGAGAAATCTTGTGTGTCTCTCAGGAATGCCCTCTATATTAAATCTATAATAGAGTCAAATGCCATTGGCTATATCTAAAACACGCTCATTTTCTTGCGAACCTCAATATCCATGGGAAAACACTTTTCTCCCAAAGGAGAAATCCAGCTTTAAATAGGAAAAATGATCTAAAGTTTTAGTTTAAATCAATCCAGGGTTTAGCATGGAAAAATGTTACAATTGATTAAAAGACAAAAACAAATTGGCTCATAATCATACAGCAAATTATGAATTCTCAAAATATTCAGACTTTCAGCTGTTTCCCATTATTCTCAGTGGTGAATCTCATTACTGTAATGCAGTATTATTTTAGTATCACTGAGATAGTATTATAGTTTTAATTAATATTTTGAATCAGTTTTTATTTTTATATTTTCCTTAATGTTAGTTAAAGTTTTAGTCATTTTGTTTAGTTTTTTTGTCATTTTTAGTAGTTTTTTATATATGTCTATGTATATTTTTTTTTTTTTATATAGTTTCTGTTTTCATTTTTAGTTATTTTAGTACATCAAGCTAAACTAAATTAAAATGTTGCCTTGGCAACTAGCTGAAATATTAATATTAATGTTTATTTTATAATAAAAAATGTTTTTAGTTCCAGTTTTAGTTAACCGTCAATAACAACCCTGCTGTAATACTTTTTTGGGGTAAAATAAAGATTGTTCTTTTATTTGAACAGGTATTAAATATTATGTGAAGACTCGCTTCAGTTATGCATATTTTACAATTCAAATAATGTATCTTTTTACAGAAATGAGAATGAGGTTTTATCAATGGGGTAATGAAAATTGTTGGCATTATTTGACATTAATTCAAAAAAATTCAAAATAATATTGGCTTTAAAATGGGCTTTATTTTTTTAAATGCAGAAAATAATTTAGTATTTTTCGATTTTGGGTGAAATATGAGCAAAAACTGTTATGTTTTTTTTTTATTTAACCATGTATTCTATTTCAAATTCCAAATGCTCAAGAAGAATAATACTGAAGTTAACATGTAAATAAACATTTTGAGATGTCACATCACAGCAACTATACTAGAAACCTAATAATGACACAAAATAGGGCAGAATTAGCTGTGAAGGCATAACAAATTAGTCATGCATTTCTGTGTTGTATGCTGATTTCATTGGCCAGTTGATGAACCAATGAAATGAAAAAGAGCCTCCATGCTCCTGCTCTGCCTTTCCAGTCACGTCTCAGCGTGGCATCTGGAGCGTTGTGGCAGGGTCAATGTCAGTGAAACGGCTCGAAACTCAACACAAGCAATCAGTTTACCAGAGAGATGCTAACTCGGCGATGAGAAGAGAGGGAGGCACATCAAACTATGCCTAATTAGCCACTAGCATGTTCTTTTTAATAATGAAGCATTAAAAAACCAGGAGGACCACACACACACACGCGCATGTTCACACTTCAGTGGGGTTCATGCTCATTCAAGTCTCAGTGGGCCCCAAAACTCCACAGCACCAGCAGAAGGAGTCCCAGCAACTTACCGAACAATGGTAATGAATAGAGAGAGAGCATTTTGTTTGTGCACATTTTCTGAATTCGTGACGAGGGAGTTGTCAAATGACAACTATCACGCTTGTGGCTGTATGTCAGGCGCAGTACTCACTCAGGGGTGGACTGTCAGCGAAAGGCCCCGTCTCATTACACAGAAGCTGTGCGCTGGTTGGCTCCCTGCATCCACCGCTGGGGCCAGTGTGAGTTCCTGTGGGGCCGGCATCTGCGTATTGACAGCTGGCCCTGAGCTCCAGGGAGTGTGTGACGTCTACGATCCCTGGAGCTCAGTACTGTAAGACTGCATATGCAGACAATACACAGACACAGACCTTGAAATAGCATCATGCTACTGAATTACATTTAGAAGAAACAAAGTTCTGTGTGTTATCTTGTTGATCTATTTATGTATGAATTAATATGTTTTTGGAAGAAAATAAAACATGAAAAACAAGTTTAAAAATATGCTATCACTAAAATAAAGTATAAAAGTAAAAAAAAAAAAACATGAATAACCACTGTAAAAAAAAATCCGTAAAATTTATGGTAAAAAACAGCTGTGGTTGCCGGAATTTTACCGTAATAAATACGGTAGCAACGTTTTACGGTTTTAATTTAAATGTACAGTTAATTACCGTAATTTCATTAACTGATATAATGTTAATATACCAACCTATTGAAGTACTGAAATCTGTTTTGTACCTTTGTAATACACTGATAACCACCAAATGCAGGTGGTGATGAGAAAGTCACATGATGAACCAAAGCCCATCACAAGCAGCTTTTAAGGTGCACAGTGTCATTCACACAAACACTAAACACCATCATGGTAACACACATGAAACTGAAATATTGCAATAAACATTCATTTAACAACATTAGGTGTAACACACAACCCTAATATACAAAACTGATAAGAAAAAACTAAGAAGAAACATGTTTTTGTGTTGAAATAACTATCAAATTTGAAATGTAACGCAGGGAATTCTGGGAATGTCAATTTACGGTTATTCACTGTAAATTATACAGTCTTTTTCACTTTCAAAAACGATATACTACCGTAAAATTTATGTCCAATACATGTAATGTCCAATACAGTTTTTCACCGTACATAGTAGGGGAATTTACCGTTAACCATTTAACAGGTTTTTACTGTAGCATTTTTACAGTCTTTTACCGTTAAATTCACGGTCATTTTTTACAGTTACATAAAAATATAAATAATGTCCCATGTTTTTTTAGTATTCAAATTTTTATATATCAAAGACATATTAGGCTTATTATCTTAAGATATCAAACGATTTTAACATGGTTTTTATTAAAAAAAAATAGCAATGCCATAGTGTGATGTGTTGACTTGGTTTGTAGCTTATACAGAGTTATATTATATAAATAGTCAAAAAGCTATGTCAATAAAAAATATAATATAGTTACATAAATATTTATAATGTCCAAAGCTTTTTAGTAAAAAAAAACAAAAAAAACATAAGCCTAAAAGACATAAAACGTATAATCTTAAGATCTCAAAAGATCTTAATATGATTGATTTTATTGTAAAAGTGATTACATAAAATTGTATACATAAAAGACAGATTAAAATAGTTATTTTACAATAGTGATGTCATCGTGTGAGGTGTTGACACGTGGTTGCCTGTACAGCCATACTAGAAAACAATTTAAATAAATAAAAATTATTTAAAGAAATGTATTGTATTGTAATGTACTTGTTTGACTCAAACTGCTTTATACTTATAATTGAATGTAAAATTATGAGCATTATTTATAGATGCGGTCGTCCAATGGGTATTTTAAAAATAACCGTTACTTTTTACCTTGCGTTTACGATAAAGCTGCTGTCAGATTCGCGCGCGTGTCTATTTTTTAAATTGGCGCAAACTGACTGTAAACGAGGCTTTATTTGTAGGCGTGAAGTTGAACTATATCCAGTGAACTATATCCAGTATACTATATCCAGGTTTGTTCAAACCATAGACTGTATATAGGTCCAAACCAACACCGCAAGTGTTTATACCATCTGAAACAACCATTCGTGAGGTAGGCTACACTCACCTGCTCTGGCATCACTGACACTGAAGACCAACCGACTCTAAAGGCTACATGACATGCACAGAACGGATTTGCTCTCCATCCTCAGTTCTTCTGACAAACTTTGGGCAAACATACAGGCTATCCACCTCACTACTGAGACGAGGTAAACAGCACTAACCGGCAACAATCATGTTCGGAATGGAATGCTAGCGTGCTGCATACTGTGCACTGTAACGTCCCTTACCAAAAAGTAGTATACTTCAAGTTTATATTAGTAAGTATACTTAAGTAAAGTTCAAGTATATTTTTAAGTATACTTTATGTAGTAAGTATACAAATATCAGTGTACTAGTAGTATACTTGTAAGTGTACTATTTCAATACCCCTTGGGACTAAATTGGCCCACTTTCTAGTATATAAAAGTATACTTTAAGTATAACAGTAGTAAACTTTGAGTACACAACTAGTTTACATCAAAATGTTTAGTTTGTACTGCAACTATACTAAAAGTGAACTTATAGGTATACTGATAGTTTACTAATTAAATACTTGTAGTAGCATTTTTAGTACACTTTGAAGTATAGTCTCAGTAAACTATTAGTTTAGTAGTTTTATACTGCAAGTATACTCGTAAGTTTTCTTTAAGTGGACTTTACATCATACTTTTTAGGTTTATTTATTAATTTGTATATATTTTGTTACATGAATATCTGAAAATACAAAACACCAAAAGAATGAACAGGGTATCTGCTTGTAAACAAAACATTTTATTCTAGCTTCATGCACTCTTTTTTTTAAACACTTGAATGTGGATAAGTTTCATAAATAAAAAAAATAAAGAAATAAACAAAATTTTGAACAAAAAGCTGAAAAAAGTTTATGAATTGGATTCAGAATGATAATCAAAACGTAGATAAAGTCGATCAACACCCAAAGCTTGACAGTTATTTACATTGGTTCAAGCATTTTATCCATATTTACACATTTTGATGCTGTTTTTGTCCTAATGACGTTTTAGTATCAGTGAAACATCTGTTGTTTCGGTGGCTTCTTCACTGTGTGGTTTTTTGGAATATGCAGAAAGTTACTACTAGGCCTCTACAGTATCACATGCAACCAAGAGTCTAGTCGCACAATTATTTTTTCTACTTAAATCAAGGATACTTTGTAAATTCATTTTAAGTATATTCTGATAAGTACATAAAGCCCATTGCTGAAGAAACATAAAAAGTCAAACTAAAAGTAGACTTTTCCTATTTTATTTTAAAAATTTACTAATATCACACTTGAATACACTTCTTTTCGTAAGGGTACCTGCATACGTGTCTTAAGATGGAAGTAACATAGCCTACTGTTGCAGTAACAACAATACGTTTTACACCGTTTATGCTATATTGCATGGGTTGCGGTACATATATCAGACTCATAAAAGAATATGACATTTTCGTCCATAATTTCAACGTGGTTTTAATCAGTAAATGGACATTTTCTATAGGCTGTGATTTTGGCTTCTGGCTACTACCACATGGTGAGAGGGTTCACAGATTCAGGGTTTAGATAGTTTATATAAGCTTAGGAGAGACACCAACAGAATTGAAAGAAAAAAATTGTTGTTTCAAAGTTGTAAATAACTCAAAGATTATGAAGTATGTTTTACAAGAAACCACAATTTTCAGTTGTTCTGACTTTACACTTCAGTAGGTTTACTTTTGACATTACGTTCTAAGGCCATATGTATTTGTTTTTGAAATTGAGCCCATTACTGGAATGAAAATTTGTGGTCTACAAAACACACCAAGATGTAGTAACGTTTTTCACCCTCGTTTACGGTTGACATGTTAGGCCTCGTACATTAAGGCACACTAGGTAGGTTCCGCCTCTGAAGGCACATATTCCAATAAACAAGAGACAAAAGCGTAGTGTGATGAGGCCAAGTGACTGAGTGTGGAATCTGGGAGGTGTCGTCTTCATACCCGCCAGGCCGAGTGCATCCGATGGACTCGTGCGGGCAAAATCAGGTTCATGGATGAGTCAATGATTTTATTATGTAGTATAATAAGCAGGTGAGCTGAAAGCTGTCGAAGCTAAAAACGAGGCCCGCTTAACGAGCGCGACACACGGCTCGAAAGCAGCGGAGCTTTTATCGCCACAGTTGGCCCACTCCGATCCTTCCGGGCGTGGTGTAATGTGGAAAATGCAGCGCTGTTTGAAATCATACTAATACTTGAAAGTGCTGTTATAATGCTCACTTACTATTGCCCCACGGGGGTGGGGGTGGTCGTCACCGGTCTATTAAAACGCACAACATATTAAAGCGTCTTTGATGTTTCCATGTTTTCTACAAAACAAAAACGGAAATCGAGGGGTTATGACGTCACGGTCCGTGTCACTAGTTCAAATTGCTTATTTCTCTGGATTTAAACATTCTTCGAAACATTTGGGATAATGTAAGTACACAAGTCAGCAAATTATATAACACTGTTCTAGTGGTTTTTGGATATTTTAATAAAAAAATCGTACGTATTGTGCCTTTAAGGCACTTGAAGTTTTCTTCATTTATTCAATAATGGTATTCCATATGATGCGATTTTCTTGGTCCTATGTTAAACACCATAAATTATTTTTGCTTTGTTTCTCATGGTTGGCCTCCAGTAGATGGGATGATTTTTGCTCATGTAAGCTATAATATTCTTCAGCAAGCACACAGTGTAGTTACCCAGGTTCTCGTGATGTTAGAAATTAAACGGGTCTATCAGAAGTTCATCTACTTTAGTAACATAGAAAGAGTTAGCAGAGAGCTCTCCAGAACCCACTGCCCTCGCCATGATCCGCACCTTGTGCCACCCTATATAGAAACATTCTTTCTCTCACCATTTTTATACGCCCACAGTTTTCATTTTGCATTCATTTCATTGCCTGGAGTCATGAATTTTTCATCACTGGTTTCATGATGAATAAAAGATGAAAAAGGGAAGGACATAGAGAGCTGGAGTAACTGTGTGTTTGTGTATTGCAACTATGTGAGTCCACAAAAGGTACTGATAAAAATCTGTCACCACGCTGTATCGCTCTCTAGAGTGATAAAGTACATCAGAGTATTTCCTGTACAAATGTGACTCTGATTGCACCATAACTGAGACTAATGGGAAGTTGTTTATAAAATTAGTTTAAGAAGGCAGTGTCAGCATTGTGAGGAAAGTCTACTTTACAGACAGAATGGCAAAAAACTCACAACACTTTGATTTAATGTAATAAAAAGTAACTTGGAAACAAGTGTTTCTTGTTACATTAGGATACAATATAATTTCCCCCATGTAAATAAAAATAGCAATATATTTAAAGGTGCAGTAGGAGATCTTGGAAAATGCTAACTTTAGCCTGATAGCACTGAAAGCGAACATCCCACCCTCCCTGCAATCGCCGTCCAAACCACGCCCCCTTACGCCTAGCGCTCACAGACCAGAATACCAGAGACAACATTACTACAATAAGCTACATCAGCCGTTCTCAATTCCAGCCCATAGGCCGAGTGAAGGAACCTCGCTCCGGGGAGAGGACAATACAACGGGTCATGGATCAATATCGTAATCAAACACAGGGGTTCGATCACATAGCGACGTCGAACAAGTGTTATCAGAATCGGGTGTGTTAACTAAGCGAGACATGCAAAATATGTGCGCGAGGACTGGACCACTGGGCTTCATCATATGTCATTCACCGGCGAGAAAACTTTAAAAAGTTACTCACAAACAGAAGAAAGTCATGTTTGTTGTGTCGGTCTGCATTCTCTCTCCCAGCTCATGTCGGCACAGCGCGCGTTAACGCTGATGTACTATCCATGAAGTGCTTCCTCTACTGATGGCAGAACGTTTTCTTTCAATCTATTTCTGCGCTGAAAAAGATTTTTCACAAAACACTTAAATCACAAAAATAACTTAATCCAAAGTTCGGGCATGAAAACTCTAGATGTGCGTCCGCTATCAAAACACTTCAACTGACGTGATGTCCATCATTATCACATTGCTACAGCTGAATTGGTTCTTTTTTTGTATCCCTGCATCATGAGCTGCATCTCAACAGTCACAGACTTGACGATGCTTGCTGTGTAGCCGTTACAGCCCGCTTTAGAAACCCTCCCCGTCCCCACCCACCTGTATCTTATGGGGGTTTATTTATACAGTTGGGTACGGAAAGTATTCAGACCCCCTAAATTTTTCACTCTTTGTTATATTGCAGCCATTGCTAAAATCATTTAAGTTAATTTTTTTTCCTCATTAATGTACACACAGCACCCCATATTGACAGAAATACACAGAATTGTTGATATTTTTGCAGATTTATTAAAAAAAGAAAACTAAAATATCACATGGTCCTAAGTATTCAGACCCATTGCTGTGACACTCATATATTTAACTCAGGTGCTGTCCATTTCTGCTGATCATCCTTGAGATGGTTCTACACCTTCATTGAGTCCAGCTGTGTTTGATTATACATATTGGACTTGATTAGGAAAGCCACACAACTGTCTATATAAGACCTTACAGCTCACAGTGCATGTCCGAGCAAATGAGAATCATGAGGTCAAAGGAATTGTGGCAAGGCACAGATCTGGCCAAGATCAATTTACAAAAAAATTTCGGCTGCACTTAAGGTTCCTAAGAGCACAGTGGCCTCCATATTCCTTAAATGGAAGATGTTTGGGATGACCAGTACCCTTCCTAGAGCTGGCCGTCTGGCTAAACTGAGCTATCGGGGGAGAAGAGGCTTGGTTAGAGAGGTAAAGAAGAACCCAAATATTACTGTGGCTGAGCTCCAGAGATGCAGTCGGGAGATGGGACAAATTTGTAGAAAGTCAACCATCACTGCAGCCCTCCACCAGTCGGGCTTTAATGGCAGAGTGCCCGACGGAAGCATCGCCTCCGTGCAGACACATGAAGCCCGCTGGAGTTTTGCTCAAAACATCTTAAGGACTCCACGATGGGAGAAATCAATTCTCTTGTCTGTGATGCGACCAAGTAGAACTTTTTTTGGCCTTAATTTCTAAGCGGTAATGTGTGGTAGAAAACAGCACTGCTTCATCACTCACTGTCCAATACGTCCCCACATTGGGAAGCATGTGTGTACTCATCAGCTGTTGTGGTGTTTTTCAATCTGCACTGACAGGACTGACCTGTTTCATCGATATGGAAAGAATGATCGCCAAGTACAAGGATTATCCTGGACAAACTTCTCCATATGCTCAGGACCACGCAGACTGGCCGAAGGTTTACCTCCAAGCAAGACAATGACCCTACCACAGCTAGCACATAACGAAGGAGTGGATCACACAACCTGGTGCTGTTCTTGAATGGGCCCAGGCCAGAGCCCTTGACATTAAACCAATTGAGCGTCTATCTGGAGATAACCTAACCATTGGCTGTTTCCACCAACGTTTACCATCCAACCTGACAGAACTGGAGAGATCTGCAAGGAGGAATGGCAGAGGAAATCCCCAAATCCAGGTGTGAAAAACTTGTTGCACCTTTCCCAAAAAGACTCATGGCTGTATTAGATCAAAAGGTTGCTTCTACTAAATACTGAGCAAAGGATCTGAATCTTAGGACCATGTGATATTTCAGTTTTTCTTTTTTAATAAATCCTGCAACATGTCCCCAATTCGTGTGTTTTTTCCTTCATATGGGGTCTGTTGTGGCGATAATGAGGAAACAATTAACTAGAATTTTAGCAATGGCTTGGCAATATAACAAAGATTGAAACTTTAAGGGGGCTGAATACTTTTCCCGTACCCCTGTATGTTATGTGCGCAATCTAATTTCTACATGCTTACAGCAGCCATGGTTGTGGATGTGTTGGCAGTAGCACTGATTCAACGTGCTGCCACCAACAGCAGCAGCTTAGCATATCTATTCCGCAAAGACCAAACACATTAACATTGTCATGTACCATGCCAATCCCTCTGAGAGTTGTCATAACAGAAATTAGTTTTCTTAAAATGTATTATGTAAATTACATAGATTTTAACGTAACTCTTGACTTTATTAATATACCTGTTTTAAACGATACATTTACTAATAAGAATAAATGTAAAAATTTCCCCAATGTGGTAATCACAAACAGTTCTGTAGAAGGAATCCAAGCAAGAATCTCAACGGCAGAAGTGTTTCAATCGAAACTACTTATTTTGTACAGAGTCATCGTCCCTCTACAGTAATGTTGTCAACAATTTGCTTTGCAACAAAGGAACGCATAGGACCCACCTTGACTCTCAAACCTAACTGCGTTTCTCAGACTCTGCCAGAAAAAGCCTTCTGCTGCCGAGTTTCTGGGCCACTCCAACACACTGTGTGCCCACAGGCAGCGCTGCAAGTTTAGGATTCTCGACTGCCGAAGAACCGGTTCCAACAAGACCAACACCATCACATCCACGCCCTCTTCCAACAGCCTTTTTTTGCACTAGGAAAGCTGCCATCTTGAAAATCCCACTTTGAACAAATCCCTCCATCAGGACAAATATCGTCTTCCTACTCCGGTTTATGCTCTGATTTAGGTTATCCATGATCGGTATACCAGGAGTCCAATCTCTTTTCGCCAGACAGAGTGGACGAACTCGTCTTCCTCTATCTTCCAGTTCAAAACGCAAGTGGTTCAGTAACCATTCTGCCACCATCGGATATTTGGTGTCGTACATAACAAAGGCATCATATGTGCAGTCATTCGTTTTCAAGTAATAACTTTATATTTTGGCTCTCCAGAAATTATAAATGTATGACACGTCCCAGTAGAACACATGTATCACAATAGTTGTAGACATCATGACAGTGATGATGGATGACGTGAGTACATATAGGATTTGAGCAATACTGTTGTTGATGGAGGCATTTTTAAAGTCTAGACTGACCATTGGATGCCCCCTTTTGGATTCCGGAAGGTCGCACAAGACGACTGTTGCAAGACGAGGAAGGACAATCTCACTTTTCTCTAACCAGAGAATGAAGTCCAGAAAGTCACAGGTACAGTGGATAGGGTTTCTCTGCAGATTCAGCATGTGAAAGTGATCACTACCTGTCTGGAAGGATGCATCGCTGATGTGCTTCAAGCGGCTTAAAGCAAGACTGAGGATCAGCAGGCTTTTGACATCTTTGAGAAAGCTGTGATGCAATTTGAAGATAAGATTATGGCTCAAGTCTAAGACCTTCAACGAGCTTGTATGCTTTGATAGTTTTCTAGTAACCTTACTCAGTTTGTTCTTACTTAGATCCAGAGTCTCCAACTCGGGTAAATATTTGAGCTGTTCCCCCACTCAAAATTGGCCAGAGTGTTCCTGCTCATGCTAAGATATGTTAGCGCCCTTGAAAATAGCTGAATATATCGTCTGGTATTTCACTAAGCTTGTTACAGTATATGATATATCAAGGTGTGTTAGGTTCAAGAGAGACTTAAAAAGACTTTTGAATCCACGGTCCTTCTTCCACATTATATCCAGTCGATTGGCTTGAAACTGCAGTTCCTTCAGTGAGTCGGTCTTCAAAGTCTTGTTGGTTAGTGAATTTATCTCATTCCAACTGAGGTTGGGCACTTTGAGGAACTGTTTTCCAGGAACGTCAGACTGTTCCTGACACCTGCCACCTCAAAGTAATGTTTTTTGTGACTTAAATCCAAAACTTGTTATTCTTTCAGTTCATTAAAGGCAGAATCTGAACGCATGTAGACACTGTTGTGAGACAAGTCAAGGTACTTTAGCCTGGGGAAGTGAGTGAACTCTGTACTATTGAAATATGAAGCAATAAAGTTGGAGGAAAGATTGAGGCAATTGATGTTCTCTGCTCCTGTGAAGAAAATTTGATTGATATCGTAAATGTTGTTTCCTGCTGAGATCCAAAACTGGTCCTGTTGCCAGGCATTCAGCTTTGGTAAATGGAGGATAATGGCGGAACTGTTCAATTGTGTGAATGTAGGGGCCTTCACGGCGGTCTCCTTCATTGTCATCAGAAAGGATGTCACTTCTACACTCCTGTCTCCGAAAAGGACTTGTGAATGTTAGCCTGTTGTCAATCAATGAACTCAAAGACAGGTTGTGAAAGTTCCTGAACACCGGTAGATTGAGATGTTGCAGAAAGTTGACTCCCAAGTTTAGAACGAATAGGTTTCTCAAACCAAAAAGAGGTCTGAGATCTTCCTCACAAAGAATGTGGGAAATATAACCTTCTAGGTGAAGTGTTTGTAGTGATTCCAAACTAGCAAAACCTTTCAAGAGTTTCATTCTATGGTAAAATCTTTGAGACGGATTATTGTATGAGAAATCTACAACTTCCTCTTTTGGTCGAACACTGAAAAATTGTCCGCTTTCAAATTCACTTATCAATGAGTTACTTTAACATAGTAAGGTTCTGGAACCATGATGGGTTGATCGTTTGTAAAGAATTCCCAGAGAGTCGTAGGTCTTGTAGTTTGGATAGTTCAATAAAAGCATCCGGATGAGTCTGTAGAGCGCAGTTTCCAGATAAATCAAGAACTCTCAGGCTTGTTAGGCTGTTCAGGTCAGAGGCATTACCATCGTCATCCTCTTAGGAGAGTGAACGTTAACGGGGGATCAGGTTAAAGTCTTAGGTCATTTTTTTTCAGAGGTCCATGTTTAGCGAAGTTCTAGCTCATTAGGGCTATCTAAATCGTTTGAGCGCCACTCTTGCTTTCGCATAGTTGTGAGCATTCTCAGTGTCTCTTAACATGACATAACTGCCGAGCATTTTTCCTATTAATGACAAACGACTGTGAGTATGCTTTGTTCCTGCAAAATCTGATGGTCCAATTGTCTTGATATGGTTAAACGGAACTGACTCATCCACTTGTCGTCCAGCGGACGAATCTCGTCTTGTACAATATCTCATGTGCTCTCTAGCTCATCGCTTATTATTCAGCCAGAAGCAAAGTCTCAAGATTAGCCAATCTTGAAAAATCCCATTCTCAAGACACGTTTGGTCAATCGATTTCGTTCTTGAGGTTTTACTGTGTGTAAGATCCATCAGATTCCAGAAAGCGTCCTTTTGGGAGGTATTTTATTTTATTGTCTGCTAAATCTAGTTCAGTTGTATTCCAGATCCCAGAGAGGTAAGCCAACATGAACGTTGTGGGCTGCCCATTTATCCTAAAACCATGACCAGAACTAACCAAAAAATT
The DNA here is from genome assembly GCA_018155175.1 of Sinocyclocheilus anophthalmus. Taxonomy (NCBI): domain Eukaryota; kingdom Metazoa; phylum Chordata; class Actinopteri; order Cypriniformes; family Cyprinidae; genus Sinocyclocheilus; species Sinocyclocheilus anophthalmus. The sequence continues at coordinate 63,885 of JADLZN010000326.1, read as the reverse complement.
TTATTTATTTTATTTAGCTAATGAAACTAAAAAATAACAATAAAATTTTTAATGGTTTTGAAGCGTAATGTTTTTATGCTCACCAGGCGTGCAGTTTAAATTTGATCCAACAGAGTAAAAATTAAATTTTGGGAAATATTTTTTTATCGTTTTAAAATTCAGTTACTATCTTGACTATATAATTTAATGTACTTTATGTGATAGCAAAGCTGAACTTCGTTCAGCAGTGTTTTCTGTGTCCACATGAATCATGATCAACGTTTAAAGTACAAAATTATATACTATTTTTTACGTTTCGTTTACTTACGTTTTTCCCAGGTTTCTTTGATGAATAGAAATTCAAAAAACACATTATTTGAAAGGACATCTTTTTTAACCATTCGAAATGTCTTATGTCACAGTTGGACATGAAGGTTGCCTTACGGTGACCAAATATAGTTATAAAAAGGTAACTGATCCTAAACGGTTGTGTAGTAGTATAACAGATCAGAAAGTGTGCTTACCAGAGCAGTCTGTAGAAGAGAAGGGCATGGCTAAGGAATATCTGTCAGCTTATATGGATTCTTTTTTTTTCTTTCCTTATTTTCCTTCCAATTAACCAAAATAAATGCACAAATTTAATCTGTGTGGCTTAAAGGGGTAGTTAATTCAAAAATGATGAAAAGAATGAAACATTTCTCAAAACGGTCTTGTTGGGAAAATATTTTCGATAAAAGATACAACAAGTCCTACGGTTGGAAACCACAGACATTGTATCTACTGTACGCTGCCATTTTGAAAGACACTTTTTGTAGTTAGATGGTGTAACTTCAAAATTGTGTTTATTATCTTCAACAATATTATATGTTACAAGAACATGCAGAAAATAATTGCAAAGGAAACATAGGCACTCATATTGTGTGACTGAACCAAACCAAAATATCAAAAACCTAAAGAATAGTAAGCACTCAACTCAATAGCAGTCCTTTCTCAACATTCTAATCCTACTTAATTCAATGCGTCAGATCTACCATCTTCGATTGAAACAGTGACATTGTGACCATTGCCGGCAGATCTAAACAATAACCTGGTCTGCAAACACTCAGCAGTCTGTTTCTTCTGTTTACACAGCTCTCCAGCAATGGCTAAAATCCCCCCTAATCAGCTCTACAGACACCAGGAGTATGCAAGGCCAGACTGGCACTCATCGCATGCGGAGCCGCGAGTACATTAGTATGCCATGGAGAAACACGGCGACTGTGAGTGGACACTCCAGCAATTAGATGCATAGCACTTTGTGTGAACCCGCAGAGGTGCCAGTGCTCATATTCTGCTCAGCACCTGGGGGCAGCTTTCATGCATTGCTTTCCAACCACTGTTACGTGTTCCACATACAGATCGGACCATTATTAATTTTAAATGTGTTGCATCCATGCCACAGTCTTTGGTATTTCTGATCAGTAGGGATGAGGTATGGAGATGAACAAGGCACGGTTCATTATGTAGGCGTGTTTTACTCTGTAATTTGTTGTTTTACTCCTTTCAGCATCGTGCATTGTGTCAGTGCTGGTGTTTAGTTGTCATTACGTGTGGTGGAAATCTTGAGTTTGAAATTAAAGTGTTAGGACTTTGTTTACTAGAAATTCTTTCTGATTGCACAAGAGTGTGTAAGAGAAGTGGTCTGCCTGGTCTGAGACGCAAACAAAACTCATGAGATGTGCTTCTGCTACTACTTCCTTCAACATATGAGCAAAGCCTTACACGTAACAATGTGAGTAATGAGACACAATAAGTACAATCTTTCTTGACAATGGTTTCCAGGTTGCATCCTGCACTTTTCACCTTTTCCACCCTTCATCCGGTAGGGTATCTGAGCCTGAGGGGAGTGTTGAATTCTGCCCGGGGCGTTATGTTTGAGCTGCGAGGATGAGCTTCAAGCTCTTGAGGAATAGTGGACTGCAGTTCAATAGTATTGGTGATTTGCACAGGAAAAGAGTCACTTTTGCTTGCATAGAACTTTGTTTTTGTATTGTGTGTGACTGGGTTTCCAGATAGCATATGATGATGAATAAACGTGATTGATGACTGCTGCTGACTATTACAATGTTTACTATCTGGGTTGTCTTTTCTCTTGTTTGTAAACTGAAGGTTAATTTAGATTGCGTGGCTGGATGGGAGAATCTCACAAAATGCCTGGGTCATATACAGTGGGTACGGAAAGTATTCAGACCCCCTTACATTTTTCACTCTTTGTTATATTGCAGCCATTTGCTAAAATCATTTAAGTTAATTTTTTTTCCTCATTAATGTACACACAGCACCCCATATTGACAGAAAAAAAAACACAGAATTGTTGACATTTTTGCAGATTTATTAAAAAAGAAAAACTGAAATATCACATGGTCCTAAGTATTCAGACCCTTTGCTCAGTATTTAGTAGAAGCACCCTTTTGATCTAATACAGCCATGCGTCTTTTTGGGAAAGATGCAACAAGTTTCACACCTGGATTTGGGGATCCTCAGCAATTCCTCCTTGCAGATCCTCTCCAGTACTGTCAGGTTGGATGGTAAATGTTGGTGGACAGCCATTTTTAGGTTTCTCCAGAGATGCTCAATTGGGTTAAAGTCAGGGCTCTGGCTGGGCCATTCAAGAACAGTCACAGAGTTGTTGTGAAGCCACTCCTTCGTTATTTTAGCTGTGTGCTTAGGGTCATGGTCTTGTTGGAAGGTAAAACTTCGGCCCAGTCCGAGGTCCTGAGCACTCTGGAGAAGGTACTTTCTAGGTCCCTGTACTTGGCCGCATTCATCTTACCCTCGATTGCAACCAGTCGTCCTGTACCTGCAGCTGAAAAACACCCCCACAGAATGACGCTGCCACCACCATGCTTCACTGCTGGGACTGTATTGGACAGGTGATGAGCAGTGCCTGGTTTTCTCACACATACCGCTTAGAATTAAGGCAAAAAAGTTCTATCTTGGTATCATCAGACCAGAGAATCTTATTTCTCACCATCTTGGAGTCCTTTAGGTGTTTTTTTAGCAAACTCCATGCGTGCTTTCATGTTTCTTGCACTGAGGAGAGGCTTCCGTTTGGCCACTCTGCCATAAAGCCCCGACTTTTGGAGGGCTGCAGTGATGGTTGACTTTTTTTACAACTTTCTCCCATCTCCCGACTGAATCTCTGGAGCTCAGCCACAGTGATCATTTGGTTCTTCTTTACCTCTCTCACCAAGAATCTTCTCCCCCAATAGCTCAGTTTGGACGGCCAGCTCTAGGAAGGGTTCAACGTCTTCCATTTAAGGATTATGGAGGCCACTGTGCTCTTAGGAACTTTAAGTGCAGCATAAATTTTTTTGTAACCATGGCCAGATCTGTGCCTTGCCACAATTCTGTCTCTGAGCTCTTCAGGCAGTTACTTTGACCTCATGATTCTCATTTGCTCTGACATGCACTGTGAGCTGTGAGGTCTTATATAGACAGGTGTGTGGCTTTCATAATCAAGTCAATCAGTATAATCAAACACAGCTGAACTAAAATGAAGGTGTAGAACCATCTCAAGTTTGATCAGAAGAAATGGACAGCACCTGAGTAAAATATATGAGTGTCACCGAGCCAAAGTGGTCTGAATACTTAGGACCATGTTGTATTTCAGTTTTTCTTTTTTAATAAAACTCCAAAAATGTCAACAATTCTGTGTTTTTCTGTCAATTACGGGGTGCGTTGTGTAATTAAGAGGAAAAAAAATTTAGTAACAAAATGATTTAGCAAGGGTTCAATATACAAAAGAATTATGGTGAAAAATTTAAGGGGGTCTGATAATTTCCATACCCAGCGGTAGTTATAACATATACAGTGGGGAAAAAGTATTTAGTCAGCCACCAAGTGTGCAAGTTCTCCCACTTAAAAAGTTGAGAGAGGCCTGTAATTTTCATCATTTGGTATACCTCAACTATGAGAGACAAATGAGAAAAAAAAATCCAGAATATCACATTGTAGGATTTTTAAAGAATTAATTGGTAATTCCTCGGTAAAATAAGTATTTGGACACCTACAAACAAGCAAGATTTCTGGAAAATTTTCTTAACTTCTTTAAGAGGCTCCTCTGTCCCCCACTCGTTACCTGTATTAATGGCATCTGTTTGAACTCGTTATCAGTATAAAAGACACCCGTCCACAACCTCAAACAGACACACTCCAAACACCACCATGGCCAAGAACAAAGAGCTGTCAAAGCACAACAAAAACAAAATTGTAGACCTGCACCAGGCTTGGAAGACTGAATCTGCAATAGGTAAGAAGCTTGGTGTGAAGAAATCAACTGTGGGAGCAAATTATTAGAAAATGGAAGACATACAATACCACTGATAATCTCCCTCGATCTGGAACTGTGATCATTTTGACCCCACGGGGTGAAAATGATCACAAGAACTGTGAGCAAAAAATCCCAGAACCACACGGGGGGAAACTAGTGAATGACCTGCAGAGAGCTGGGACCAAAAGTAACAAAGGCTACCATCAGTAACACACTGCGCCGCCAGGGACTCAAATCCTGCAGTGACAGACGTGTCCCCCTGCTTAAGCCAGAACATGTCCAGGCCCGTCTGAAGCTTGCTAGAGAGCATTGGATGATCCAGAAGAGGATTGGGAGTATGTCATATGGTCAGATGAAACCAAAGTATAACTTTTTGGTAAAAACTCAACTGGTCGTGTTTGGAGGAGAAAGAATGCTAAGTTGCATCCAAAGAACACCATACCTAAAGCATGGGGGTGGAAACATCATGCTATGGGGCTGTTTCCTGCAAAGGGCCAGGACGACTGATCCGTGTAAACGAGAGAATGAATGGGGTCATGTATCGTGAGATTTTGATTGAAAACCTCCTTCCATCAGCAAGGGAATTGAAGATGAAACGTGGCTGGGTCTTCAGCATGACAATGATCCCAAACACACCGCCGGGCAACGAAGGAGTGGCTTCGTAAAAAGCATTTCAAGGTCCTGGAGTGGCCTAGCCAGTCTCCAGATCTCAACCCATAGAAAATCTTTGGAGGGAGTTGAAAATCTGTGTTGCCCAAAACATTACTGCTCTAGAGGAGAACTGCATGGAGGAATGGGCCAAAATACAACAGTGTGTGAAAACCTTGTGAAGAATTACAGAAAACGTTTGACCTCTGTCACTGCCAACAAAGGGTATATAACAAAGTATTGAGAGAATTTTGTTATTGACCAAATACTTATTGTCCACCATAATTTGCAAATAAATTCTAAAAAAATCCTAAAGGGATTTTCTGGATTGTATTTTCATTTTGTCTCTCATAGTTGAGGTATACTATGATGAAAATTACAGGCCTCTCTCATCTTTTTTTAGTGGGAGAACTTGCACAATTGGTGGTGACTAAATACTTTTTTTTCCCCACTGTAAATAAAAAATAAAAAAAATAAAAAAGTGACATTAGTATAATTATATTATATATATATCTAATATATATATATATATGAATAATGGTTACATAATTTAAACTACTATATACAGTTTCTTTTTTTACTTTTAAATGCTATATTCGATAATGTATAAAGTGACGGATAAACTGATAGCAGTTACAATGATTACAATTCAAAAATAAATACAAATAATTTACATTTAGTCATTTAGCAGACACGGACAGAGTTGAAAAATAATAGAGCAAACTAGTATTAGAGGCCTTTTTGCTTTTTGTTAATTGTATAATAAATAAAAGAAAACAAATAGACAGAATAGAAAAAGAGTAGAGAATCTAGTGTGAGTTATTTTTTTTTATAGAAAACAAGCAGTTAGTAAATGAATAGAGTGCAAGTCTAAAAGGGGCAAGTTTTTTTTTATTTTTAGTAAAGTAATGCAATAAATACTCTATTGCAATAATGAAAAATTCTTCATTTTCTTGATGCAAAATACATCTATTATATTTCTTCAGTTTTGGGAGGAAATGTGACTTGAACATTCACCACAGATCCCTGAAAATGCAAAAACGTTCATATCAGTCAAGTCTTTAAATGATGATCTGTTGTTATAATCAAAATTGAGCAATTGCAACTTCTCCAATTTTAGGGCAATCATAGCTCTGACTGTAGATTAAAACAGACATTTGTTCTTTTGTTTAATGTACTCGTTGTACAGCTATAGTATATATGTTTACTCAACCATCTTGTTCTGGATCTTGCACCATCAATGGGAGCACTGTGGAGAATTACATCGGTCTTTCTTGAAGTGAGAAGGGAAACCCAAGACCGTTTTAAATTCTCATTAATCTCTTTTAAAAGCCCAGGCCATGGGAGAGACTGCTCTTTTGCTACTTTAAAAAGATGCCCTTCATAGCTCAATTAGTCTGTCCCGATTCCCAAAGAAGCATTTATTTAATAAGGCAGAGATTAAAGAAACTAATTATAAACCTTTCATTTGTAACTGGGAGATGGACCTTCCAGTTGCCCATATGAACGTGTTAATGTAGACACAAAACTCCACCTGATGACTCAGTCATTATCTGTTACTGTCCCTCCCCCATCCCGAGAAATGCATCACTTCACACATACTGTATCTCTAATCTGGATTAGTTAATTGGATGCTCTTGGACAAATGATTAACAATCTACATTTTACACAAGGAGGAAATACTGGATTATGCAATGCCATATGCACTTAAAACCCCATGGCACCATGTTTAATTGCATGCATTAATTTGTTTTTAATTAATGAATTTCTTTCTTTCTGTGGGGTGTGGTTAAAGTCATCCTGAAATCAAAACTGACCCTTTTTTCTCTTGTCTTATTGTGAATGATTCATTGGTGCACATTGTCCCAAATAAAAAATAGTCATAAATAAATCCAATCAATTCCTGATGGATAAAATCAAGTCCTGCCCTACATTTTATTTAGTAAATTACAAGTACAGTGCAGAAGTAAAACGGATTGCAAATGTGATTTCACGTTTCATCTTTTGAAGACCAATAAATACAAATAAAACCAGCAACATTCAGAAAAAAGTCTATTATTTCATAGTTTTGGAAAATAAATGACCAAAAGATCACAGAGAGAGGTTTTCATTGGTTGGTTTCAGCCCTGCATAAACATGCCTTTTTCATGCCTTTTCTTTTTCTCCAACTAATAACAATTTATGTCCTTGAGTATATCCGCTTAACAGTTACATACTCATAGACCATTGACGAATCGTTAACAAGCAACACAATGTACAAATATTACAATTAAACACCATTTCATCATTCATCATAGCATATGAACAGTGATCATAGCATATGACACCTGTCATGGGTAAACATGTTCAGAACAACAAATGTTTCCACATTGTATATTTACAGTCACTTTTTTTACATGCACACATACATTCTTTCGCTTTAGATGCACAGCATGCAGTTTCTCCATATGATATGTGCTTGTAGATAAAAATAATTTTCTAAGGAAAATGCTTTGAAGAGTGACCTCAAAGGTGCAAAGTTCACTGTAAAGTTTTGGTGTGTTTTCAAGAAAAACCGCTGTGGTCAGACCAGATGCATTTAATACATTCAATTATGCAGACGAAAGACATTTTCAGGCTGATATTTTTGCACCAGAATCTACGTTATATAGTCTCAACTGACTGTTGGAGCTGTGGCCAAGTGTTAGGCACATGTTTTTTGAGCTATGGTGCTCACGTGGGCGACACAAGTTTGAATCTGGTTTGCAGGATTTTTCTTCACAGAAATCTCTTTGAATAAAAATGTTCAAGACACATTGTGAATAAGTGACACAGAATAAAAATGGGAATAGCTATAAATAATCAAACGCACATTTTATGAACAGTTGAGTTTTGCGCTATTATAGTTGTGCAAGTTTGCATAAATAATGCTAGAAATATTTCATTCTTTTTAAAACAATCTCCTTTTGAAAGTCTTTGCAACATTCACAGTGTTTTGTACGTGAACGGTGCTTTGGAGGCGGTTGATTTAGAAACGTAATGTCACAGTTCAAGATCTATCCGGGGTTGTTCCTCCTTTTCTTGCTGGGACTCTGAGAATTCTCTGGTTTGAGATCTTTGTACTGAACCTGATGAGCAGATTTTGCACAACCTTGTTTTGTGAATCATGCAAAAGAATGAAAATACGTCACTTGTTATCATTGATCACTTACCAACTGGACATCTGATGGAACTCTAGACAGGAAGTCCAGCAGCTCATTGTTCTCAATGATGTAGGGGTCCCGAAGTTTTTTGATGAATTTATTGATACCTATGTGGGACATGCATGTTCATATCCTACTAATTTCCAAAATATTATACCCTAAATCATTACAATGCAAGAACACATCTTGTGTACAAAATCAGATTATGCATTTCAACAAACTAAGAAATAATCTGAATAGTAAACCATTTGGAAAGTGTTTAACGAAAGCAATAGGATTTCTCACCCCAGACCAGCACAATGAATCGTAGTGGGATAAAGTATATTAGCGTGGCACCGGCACATAGCACCGTTATGGCTAACCAGCTCAGAAAAGGCACAGACCAGTTAAACGTGCTGAAAGAGAGGAACAGCATGAGAATGAATATATAACCATGCATTCATGACACAAAATCAATGCTACTAAAAAAGGAAGCGTCGAACGTTTCTCACTTCTTCACTCGTTCCCCAAAGCAGGCCACTTCATCCAGAGCGTTTTGAACCGTTATGATCACATCTTGAACCGCATAGAGTTTGTCCAAGAAGCCCTTTTTCTCTGAGTCCTGTTGCTGAACACACAAGCATGCATGGCAAGGTACACAACAGAATTTTGAAACAGAAACATACACAGATTTTGAACAGCTGTGCTTTGGTCTGTAGAAAATCTTCTAGTAAGGGAACACAAGTTATTTGGTTGCGTTATAAGAAATGAAAGACGTGGGGGTGGGGAAGCTTTTGTTTGCTGTCTGGTGTCTCTTAGACTAAAAGGTTAGTTGGTGTAGCTTAACACAAAAGCAGCAAGTCTCCAATCCCAACCGCAGCTTCATTAATATGGAAAAGAGGGCCTCTGAACGGAATAATGTTAAACATTAGATTTAAATTCATCTCAATCAAATGTCAAAAGTTGTATTCAATGTATTGGCAAGTCAAATTTAAATTGAGAGCTTTCCATATTCTGGTGCTCGTTTTTTTTAAATGTTCTTAGCGCTTTTGAGAGTTAAAATTTACAGTTTTCTTACTGTATAATGGAGCATAAATACTAAAATCTTCACATGGTGCGTACGTAAATAGATTTTCAAAAGCAAGTAGCAAAGTAGTCAGGCTGATTCTACTTTCTAGAATGTCCATATAATAAAATTTCCCAGTCATTTTATAACAATAAACAACTTACTATAAGTTACTATGATAAATATATCTGCTAATGAAGAAAAATAGTTAATTGTAAAACCATGAGAGGCAGTTAAGGGATTTCATATAATATATACTCAATATTTAATCAATAATTACACTATCGTTTAAAAGTTTGTTAAAAAAAGGATGCACTGAATGTAGCGAAACTGATGGTAAAGACATTTGTCATGTTACAAAAGATTTATAATTCATTTCAATTTCTATTAAAAAAACTGTATCAGTTTCCACAAAAATATGAAGTAGCACAATTGTTTCTATTAAAAAAACTGTATCAGTTTCCACAAAAATATGAAGTAGCACAACTGTTTTCAACATTGATAATAATAAGAAATGTGTCTTGAGCATCCAATCAGAATATTAGAATGATTTCTGAAGGATCATGTGACACTGAAGACTGGAGTAAATTCAGCTTTGCATCACAGGAATAAATTACATTTCAAAATATATTAAAAAAGAAAACAGATATATTAAATTGAAATAATATTTCACAGTATTACTGTTTTTTACTGCATTTTGATCAAATAAAAGCAGCCTTGGTGAGCAAATAAGACTTAATTTAAAAACATTAAAAAACCTTATCAAACTAAAGTCTTTTGACTATTAAAGAAGGGACAGCCCTTCAATATGTCCCATCATAACTTCCTGTGTCAACAAGAAATACAAATTTCAATTACACTTTTTTTTGGAGTAGGTTATGTTTGATCTATTAGATTGACATTTTTCAATAAAATACTGGCGATTCAAACCATGCCAGCTTGTGTTTTTCCCTTGTTTGATCGTGCCTGACAGCCTTTATTCTGCACCCCAGGCTTCACCTGCGTCGGGTCGGATGGAAAATCAGTGGGACGGCCTGCAAGTTGTGTTATTCTTTCCCCAACAACTTACAGAGTTGGGGTTCAACAAATCAATTGTCCCCATAAATTAGCGGGAACAATTTCTGAAAGCTTGGAGAGTGACACCAACCCTCGGCGTATTTTCATGACCGGCCAGCAGTAAGCTAAGTGCAAACATATGTCCAGGCTTAGCCCAGGCCTATGATGGGTCCTTATGAATGGAAAACAGGTGTCTGGGTCATTTGTGCCAAAATACCCAAGTTAGCTCCCAGGGTCAAAGGTCAGGCCGCTAATGGCTGCCTTGTGGCGCACAAAGGGTTATGGGAACGCGAAGAACGGCTGGAGTTAAACATCTGGGATATGTTGAATATATTTGGCAATGCAAGCCTCAGGTGCAATTAAACTAAAGCACTGACACATATATTAAACTGTGTGTCCGTACGCCAACCTTTCAGCTGTCCCTGAAAGCTCCAGCAAACACGCAAGACCACAAACGATAGAAATGGTAGATTTCCTTCAGCCATGCATGTCACCAAGTGGAAAGAAGAGTCTTAATGAGTTGATAAGGAAATAATGAGGCTACCTTGTCATCTTTGTCATATTCTTCATCCGCATCCTCAAGAAGGTCCTCCATCGCTTGCTATAAAGCAACAATAAGAAAATTCTTATTTCTTAAAATGTGATCTTTTTAATATCTCAATGGATTATCCTAGAACGAAAGCCGTAATGAGATCAAATGGAGAGCAAATAGAAACTTTGCTCTCCTGCTGCTATACCCTAGAAATCTCACACTTAAACATTTCTCATTAAATTCTTACAAAACGAAATTATCGGAGCTATGCTATCCGCATTAATTTTGTAGTAGGAATCTTTTGACAAATGCATTTTCATAACATTTCCAAGTCACTCCTGATTACTTGATAATATTAAAAAACTTGGATTACTTGATACTAAAAAACTGAATAAAAATAATTACATTTAAAGTATGTTATCTGAATTTTATCAGTTACAAATTTTCCATGACTTTTTCATATTTTACAAATTTTTCTAACTTTTCCAGGCCTGTAAATCACAATTTTATAACGATGATAACCCTGTTTCAAACTCATACTCTATGTGAAGAACCATCTCATTTGTATTTTTCTCATCAGTTTTAAAAGAGACATCAGAGAATGAAGTTGATATCTAAATAAAACAACCGAGAATTCCATTAAGTCTCTTAAGCGATGAAAGATCAACCTCTGAGAATGTCATTTAAACACTCACATTATTACATCACATAGATGACAATCTAATGGCAACTCTTCTGCCATTTATTAGCCATTAGGCCACATATGAAAACATATGCATACGGCTCACATTGGTCAAAGACTGTATATTTGTGTCAATCTCCTTCTCTCTCCGTATCTGTCATGTGTCCGTCAACTGAAATCCAGCTTAGAAAAAAAGTTATACAAAAAATGCTGGTCAATATGATAATTCCATATTATAATTCGCAAAGTAGTGGAAAATTATTATTTTATTGTTTTGAGATTTATCTGATGCACATCGCTACTGACTCTTTGACTGGATACTCCTGAATAAAAATGTAATTCAAATTTTGATGGCTTAATTAGGAAGCGAACACCCTCTCCAGAAACGCTGCGCATTGAAAGTCATCAGCACTCATTCCACGCCATTTGAACAATTAAAATGGAATCAATTTTCAGGGAGTTTTGCGTACACACTTAGTGTGATTGGCAACATTTCACGATGGCATGAAATTAGTTTGACACAATTTAATTGGAAAATGCGATAAGTAAATACACCAGGTAAGTGGAATGGCACGTTTAAGAGCTCATATATCTGCGCTTCTTTTAATTACCTGAGGTAATTGGAATAAAAACATTCAATTCCAGCTGTGCACACACCTTTAAAAAATAAACATGCACAATATAACCTAACTGTTTATTAACCAGGAATTGCTGACAGTTAGTTCAAATAATCAAAGATAGTTTTTGGGTAGGATGAGACATTGCGGTTTCCTGTGACGGCCTACAGCAATCATGTGCTTAAAATGAGCTGGAGATAAATGTCACAAATTTAGCCCTCATTAGACTGGAGAGTCAACATCCATAACCACACTCACCACGCTCCCCTCGCGCGACTCCTTCCCCAGCAGGAAGTAATTCCAGGCCAGCAGCAGCAGCAGGGACAATGGAACCATGTAGATCTCGAAATTCCAAACCACCACCACAAAGATCTGACCAATCGTAACAAAAATATGATATTTTTAGATCATTTGATCAACTAATAGATGTCTTGCAATTCCATTTTCATGATAAAAATCCCTTCATAACAATAAGTTACTACAATAAAGATAATGTTTATAACTAGAGTTAATATTAAATATTCAATCAATATTTAATATTAATAATCACAATAAAATATTCTAAAATAGTTCTATAGTAATAGAGTTAATTATAGTTGCTGTGTAGTTTTATGATTTGCAAATATGTGACTATGTGTATCTATCTACACATCATCACGCCAAAGTTTGGCTCTGTGGAATTTTTTTTTAAATAAATGAATACTTTATTCAGCAAGGATGCATTCATTGATCAAAAGTGACAGTAAAGACCTTTAATGTTACAAAAGATTTATATTGGAAAAAAAGAAAAACTGGACGTCTATTCATCAAAGGAGTAAATTAATTTTTGCCACCTTGGAAATAAATGACATTTTAAAATATATTAATATACATTGTTTATGAAACAAAAAACAGCTATTTTAAATTGTTTAAAATATTGCCGCTTTTACTGTATTTTTTAAATCAAATAAATATAGCCCAAGTGAGCATAAGAGACTTTTTCACTTTTTTTAAACTTTCGAATGTTAGTGTATATATACGTTAGTGTATATTAGTATATATACACATTTTATATGTGTGTGTGTGTGTGTATATGATGTTCACAAAGGCTTTGAATGTGGTTCATCCTATCAGATATTCGAGCTGGAACGGATTTATAGTTTTTGTTACTGTATTGTAAATGACTTTTACTTTAAGTTTCCAGTCATAGCCGTAAACCAGAGCTGAACTTCACTGTTTAAAGAGGGAGGTCAAATCTCGGTCAGTTAATAGTCATGAACAGGTACGGATGAAAATAGCTGAGTGAATCTATTGTGATGGAGACTCAGAGTCTACAGCGCCTCTTTCAGGTACAGGAGGGAAGTGTGTGGCTGGAGTGTGTGAAAGCGAGAGGGAACAGTGTAAAGGGCTCTTGAGGTGTTCAGAGCGGAGCAGGCAGGGGCGCGGGGTGAGGTCGGGCTCCAGGTCACAGAGGGACGGCGACTAAGAGATCACATCTACTCGTTTTAGCTCAAGAGTGCTTCAGCGCTAAACTACGAGCGCACTTCACACATCAAAGCCCTTCAACACACAAGTGTCACCAAACACACTCAATCTATAATATATACAGTGTGTACATCTACTATCTAGGCCTATCTATCTTTAATAAGTGAGTTTGAGTTTCTTTGAGTTGTGTGTATCATATCAACACGGTATTTGTTTCTGTGTATATATATATATATATGAGAGAGTTTTGCCACCTACCAAGAACGCACATAAACTCCTGCGGGGGGACTCCCATTGAAAACAGCTGTTGATGTAGGAGCCCACGTTAATGAGGAAGAGAACGCAGCGCTTCACTCGGTTAAAATTCTGCTGCAGCATCTGACGTGAGAATATGAGACCGAAATTCCAAACAAGAGCTGTTAGCCATAAACCACAATATAGCCTCCTCAAAAAGAATGATCATTATTAGAGAATACTCCTGAATACAAAGAAACTGGAAATATTATTTCAATATATACTAGAAATGTTTTATGTTTATATAATATAAATATATTTTTATGACATACATTCAAACCAAAAGAATATTCATATGTAAAACAAATAAATAAAAAAACACCCAAATTTTTACACAATACATTATATAATAATCACAAATAATTTTATAAGTCATATGCAGATCAAGTTTTTAAAACTTTTTTTATAATTTTATAATAATTATATTAAGTAGTACGATATATTCTCAAATTATATGATCTACTTTTAAACCAATACAATGCCCTAAAACCGTTTCAAATTTTGGGGTCAGTACGATTTCTATGTTCTAAGTTAATATCGTAGATTCATATATAACGTTATATCTTATTATAAGTTATAGTAATATATAGTTTTTTATATATATTCTCAATAGGTTGCATTTATTTATTTGACACAGTGAAAATTCAGCAAAACTGTAATATAGAGAAATATTATTACAATTCACAATAACTTTTAAATATGACTATTTTAAAATGTAATTTATTGCTGCGATCAAAGCATCATTACTCCAGTCTTCAGTGTCACGTGGTCCTGGGTCAGCAATAATTTTATATGCGTTTGCTGCTTCATAAACATAAAATAATTATTTGATCTCATTATTATCAATGAAAACGTTTTTGCTGCTTAATATTTTTTTTTTTGAAAACATGCTAAATTTTTCTACATTGCTACATTCCATGTTATGGAATGTAGCAAATCCATGCTACATTCAGGATTCTTTGATGAATAGAAAGTTCAAAAGAACAGCATTTATTTGAAATATAAATATCTTATAACAATAAATGTCTCTGTCACTTTTGATCAATTTAACATATAAGTTTTCACCATTATTAATGTTATAATGTAAAACTGAATCTTTACTGTCACTTTTAATCAATTTATGTATTCATTTAAAAAAATCTTCCTGACATCAAACTTTTAAATGGTCTACATCAAAAGAAAATAAAAACTTTTACACAATAAACATTCAAAAATTAGATTTAGCTACTTTATGATTTTTTTTTTTGTAGTTGTTATAAAACATGAATATTATTCTCTTTTATCAAAGGCCGAACTAAAGAAAACCAAACAACTTTGTTCTATTACGCATGATTAACACAAACCACCCCAAAAGGTGCACAAAACTCATGGCATGCATTATCAAAAAACAAGGTGAATGTAATCATCACTATAAGTGACGGTGTGACTGACAGCTGGGGTTAGATATACGGCCGAATCCACGGTTGAACTCTTCACTGAGACGGGCATAAAGGACTGAAGAATCGGTCTGTTCTGCTCAATGCGCAGCTTTGTGACAGCGTCTGATTCAGCCCAGCCCCTCCAATTCAGTGCTTTTGTCACGCAGGCACATTGAGAGAGAGGACAATGAGCAGGCACAGCCGTAGAGCCGCAGCCGGGCCCTCTGGGGTGGCCCCTCTCCTCTCAAGAGGGCTGGCTTGACATTTCTATTCAACACCTAGAGCGGCAGGGCAAGGGGGAAAACACAGCGATTCAGCGCTTGCGCCCCCTGTCCCAAACACGTCGGCCTATTGTGTGGCGGGGCATGGGACCGCCGGCCATCGTTGGGGTGGTTTTGATTTGATTGCAGCCGTTGGATTAAAGGAACAGTTCGCCTAAAAATTTATATTTTGTTATTATTTACTTGCCCCTAATATGGTTTCACACCCGCGTGCTGTTATTTTATGTATGGAACAAACATGTAGAGAGTCTCCAAAAAAACATGCCAACTGGTCTGTAGGACTTTTGCGATATGTTCAATTCTTCAGCTGAAAAGCAGAGTTATTATAGTCTACTAAAACTAAAACCATTACAAAATTTTCATTACTTGAAACATTTGAGATCATTTTAATAATAACAAAATGAATAATTAAAATGAAATAAAAAAAAACATTTATAACTGAAACTTCAACTGAAAGGAAAATTAATACAATTATAATTAAAAACAATTATAAAAATAAAAAAAAAAGTTTTATTACATTTTTTTAGTAAAAATGACTGAAATGAAATAAAACTGTAAAAGAAAAATAAATGATAACTGAGGATGAATAACTAAAATTAAATAAAATCTGGAACTATTTAATTTTCATAATAGGTGACAAGGAAACATTTCTCATTACTCAATCAGTTAAATGAGGTACTAAAATATTCCAACTAAAACTGAAATAAAAACGAAACAACATAAATAAACTATATATAAGTAAAATAAACTATATTTTAAAAATAGGTCATAATAAAATAAAAAAACCATCATAAAACCACACAGACACACATCAAAATGATTAATGCTTTTGTATCCAGAGTAAAAAAGATGCAGACGCTTCAGAAGTCTTTGAATGTATGACACAACACGAGGCATTTGAACTATTTTTGGGGTGTTTTGGGCCACTTTGAAGAGTCATTTTTATGGAAACATCTATGTAATGATTTTTCATGTAATGTGTGTTTCACAGAACAAAAAAGCAGCATGTGGTTTGTCATTACTTGTGAACTATTCCTTTTAAAGAATAGTTACATTGTTGTTATTTTACCTGTTTAGAGACTTTGGCCTCCTCTTCGATGTACTTCTGTTCTGGTGGAACGAACGTCCGCAAACTGGCTTTCACCTTGAAGTGAAACGAAAAACTATGATTTGTTTTAATTAGCGCTGGAGTTCTCTATGCATCAATAATTATTGCATATTCCAGTGTGGAAACAAAAGACACAACATCCAGCGCTCCGGGCGCAGCGCACACTTACGGCGTTGAAGATGACGTCTGCTTCGAGAAAGATGACCCCCTTTGTTGGCCCTGTCAGCTCCTTGTTTTTTAAGACGTAGGCCTTCTGTTCGCTGTTGCGGATCTGTGTGAAGAAGACGTGACAGCCTGCTGTCTGGCAAAGCCCCAGCGGACCCCCCTCCTCGTCTGACCCCTGATCTCCCAGCGGCAGCATCAAACAGCCAGCCGCACATTCCCTCCCCGTCCCTCCCTCCTTCCAGCACTTCCAACTCTGACAAGTACCTGCTCATTACCAGCATCCCTCTGTCACCGAGACATTACCCAGGCACCGGGAGGCCCAGCTGTGTGCGCTTTTAAAGACGCGCCGCCATCAATCTCATTCGGCGAGTCGATTAGTTTCAAACGCGCCTTTAAAAACACACGTGGATCTAAGAATTTGGGCAAACTGAATGGGACGAGCTTACGTTTAGTAACGGGATGGCCACTTTACCCAGGAAGTCAGCGCTGCGGTCTCTGTCCTCGTCGTACACGGTGATCTCCAGCACCGAGTGAATGTCTTTCACGTTACTGCAGAACAAGAGAGAGGTTTTCATCAAACACAAAGCAAAGTATGCCGAAGCATTTCGATTCATTTTGACTGTAACCTTGCATTTACAAATACTGTACGAAGTCAACATCAAACAGAATTTGAAACACATCTGAATGCCATAATGGGCCCTATTTCTGTGGGAAATTATGTAGGGCGGTACTTGACTTCAGGATTTTATTGGATGATGAATCATATCTTATGTCATGCAGGTTTTTTTTAGATCAAGGTGTGCAACAAATTATGCAGAATAATTTCTGTTTATATTGACTATAATATGGCTAAGTATATTGCATTTACAAATACTGTATGAAGTCAACATGAACAGAATTTGCAACACATTGAAATGCCATAATGTATGGAAGTATTATTCCTGCAAGGAAAAATTGCAACTTTTTATGTCTCAATTCTGACTTTTTTCTAGCAGTTGCAAGTTTACGTCGCACAATTCTGACATTTTATCTTGGAATTCTGAATATACATTTTGCAATTCAGACTTTTTTCCTCAGAATTCTGAGCTTGCGTCTTGCAATTCTAACCGTTTTATCTTGTTTAACCGTTTAATTCTTAGTTTATATCTCACATCTTGCAATTTTAGACTTTCTTGGAATTCTGAGTTTATATCTTGGAATTCTTGTTCGTCTCCTCCACACCACGGAATAAAAAAATAAAGCAATTTTGACTTTTTATCTCGGAATTCAGAGTTTACATTTCGCAATTTTTACGTTTTCTTCTTTGAATTCTGAGTTTACATCTTACAATTTAACTTTTTTCTCAGAATGTGGAGTTTACATCTTGCAATTCTTTTTTGTTTCCTCCATGAAAAAAAAAAAAAGTTAATTGACTTTTTATCTGACAATTCTGATGCTTCTTTTTAAAACTGCAAGTTTTTTTCAAAACTGAGACAAAAAAGTTCAAAATGTGAGATATGAACTCATATAGGCGACATATTTCTGAGAGAAATTATGTGGGGAAATTATAAAAGGCGGCAGGTCTGATACCTTGAATCATGTGGCTTTTTTTATTTATTTATTTTTTTGTAAAAAGGTGCACTATAACTATTCTAAGTGGTCGACTTTCAACTAGCTTTTAAATGACAGACACATAAAATGGCCAAAAATAAAAACGCCTTAGACTTGCATTGAATATACACCATTTTTTTTTGTATCAATGCATTGATTTCTCAGTTAAGGTTCATTGTATCAGTATTTTTATTCATGTGTGCTTTTATATAATTCCCTACAATCTGATTAATTTACGCTATTGGAAAAAAGTCAAGCAAACCATTTAAGAGACAATGTGATGTAATATATTGGAATCATGTCGTCAGGTAATTGGTGATAGTCTCATTAAATTACAGAAACCAAGTCATATAAACCATGTCATTAATCACTTACCTCCATGTCGTTCCAAACCCGTAAAAGCTTCATTCGTCTTCGGAACACAATTTAAGATATTTTGGAGGAAAACCGGGAGGCTTGTGACTGTCCCATTGGCTGCCAAGTAAATGACACTGTCAAGGTCCAGAAAAGTATGAAAGAAATTGTCAGAATAGTCCATCTGCCATCAGTGTTTCAACCGTAACGATATGAAGCGACGAGAATACTTTTTGTACGCGAAGAAAACAAAAATAACGACTTTATTCAACAATTCGTCTC
Organism: Sinocyclocheilus anophthalmus; assembly: GCA_018155175.1. Lineage (NCBI taxonomy): Eukaryota > Metazoa > Chordata > Actinopteri > Cypriniformes > Cyprinidae > Sinocyclocheilus > Sinocyclocheilus anophthalmus. The sequence goes on along the minus strand of JADLZN010000326.1, from coordinate 44,876 downwards.
CTCTGTGTCTCAAACTATTCACTGTAGCACCATTTTGGAGAATATCCACTGAACGCAAGCAGCGTACGCTCTTCTGTGTCAGCAGCGACACAAGGATACGTTTTCTACGTGTATTTACGCTTTGATTTGAACGAAAACAGCGCATCTGTGCAGCACGGCTGACACAGAAGAGCGTACGCTGCTTGCATTCAGTGGATATTCTCCAAAATGGTGCTACGGTGATGCGGACAGACACAGAGGAGACGTATTGTTGAATAAAGTCGTTATTTTTGTTTCTTCGCATACAAAAAGTATTCTCGTCGCTTCATAAAATTGAGATCGAACCACTGATGGCAGATGGACTATTCTGCCGATGTCTGGGGGGTGGTGGGCTGGGTACTTTTCTGGACCTTGACCGTGTAATTACCTTTGGCATCATTGGACAGTCACAAGCCCTCCCCGTTTTTCCCCTCCAAATATTCTTAAATTGTTGTCCGAAACGAACGAAGCTTTACGGTTTGGACGACATGGGGTAGTGATTAATGACAAAGTTCATTTTGGGGTGGAGGTATGCCGTTAAGTCGCTGGGGTATATTTGTAGCAATAGCCAAAAATACATTGTATGGGTCAAAATTATAGATTTTTCTTTTATGCCAAAAATCATAGGATATTAAGTAAAGATCATGTTCCATGAAGATATTTGTAACTTCCCCTACTGTAAATTATCAAAACTTAATATTTTGATTAGTAATCACATTGCTAAGAACTTCATCTGGACAACTTTAAAGGCGATTTCTCAATATTTAGATTTTTTTGCACCCTCATATTCCAGATTTTCAAACAGTTGTATCTCGGCCAAATATTGTCCTATCCTAAAATATATTAAGCTTATTTATTCAGCTTTCAGATTTGAAAATTGACCCTTATGATTGGTTTTGTGGTCCAGGGTCACATATTTCCTTTAGAAAATTGTTGGTTTTTGTTAGTTACTTGTGGTTATGAAAGTAATTGGAGTTTGATTAAAGATAATGAAATATTTTTTCCCTTTACAATGAAGTAAATGGGAGACATTTTCATTTCATTTTTTCTATAATATATTACACAATCAAGCCAAATTGCAGCTGATAGTTCAATCCACTTGAGTCCAGGTGACAGAACAACTTGATCAGCTGTGAATATTTGAATTCGTCCTCTGCTGGGAGCAGCGGTGGTTGTGCATAATGAACTCACAAGGTGAAGACTTTATTCCACTCGGGGTTCAGTGTCTTGTAGACCGTGTGTGTTTGCAGACGGTCGTTACACAACTCCGCAATGCAGAACGGGTCGCTCTTTCCTGAAACACAGTGTTGCGTTCAAAAGCTTTTAGGTTAAAATACCCAAGTGAGCTATGAAAATGATATGAATGAAATGGAATCTGGAATGTTTCTAGTAAGTCATTTTTACTTAATAACAACACATTTTTTAAACAGTTTGTTATTGGTATTGCTGCAATGCAATTTCTTGTCCCATAGTTCAAGATTTAAGTGTGGTCTATGATGTTTTACAATCCTCTGCTCCTTCCAGGATTTCAGTCCTCGACACTACCCCTACCGGTCAAACATTTGGGGTTAGTAAGGATGCATAAATTGATCAAAAGTGACAGTAAAAACAGATTTCCATTGCTGTTCTTTTGAACTTGTAACATGTTTCTACAAAAGTAATCAGCACAGCTGTTTTCAACTTTGAATATAATAATAAATGTTCCTTGAGCAGCAAACCAACATATTAGAATGATTTCTGGAGGATCGTGTGAAATCCCACCAGTACAGTAATATAAATAATAATTATCAAAGTTACTCATGCACGTTTATTCCTATCTGGTGATCACACAACTTCCCTGAAATGTTGCCAAGGTGATTAGCATAGAGAAACTGATATTGGCCTTTAATTTTCATTATAATTGTATTTTATTTTAAAGGATAATCATAACATGCATGTTGTTTTATGAAATAGTTGGCTAATTTTGGAAGGCTTTGTGCTAAAATAAATACAAATGTGTACACAGAATCAGTGTGGGCAAATTTTGGAGGGAAAAAAGTATAAAGGAGCTAAAAATCAAGTCTTTTTAAACCACAGGCTGAGAGAAAGGCACAGAAAAATGTGTGTGTGTGTGTGGTTTTTAAAAGCCTTTGTCTGTCCACCACGGTGTGGTATTAGAAGAAGGCATGAAATCAGAACCCATGAGGTGGGCCGCTTTTGAGAGAACAGCAAACCTCAAAAACTAGATCAACTTATGAGTGAGAAAAAATGAAATTAGGAGACTCCTCTTTTTCAGACGGTCATCTTTCCATCATACACCTCCAGAAGAGAAACCGAGGTGTTAACCACTCCAAAACATTCAGAAAAATGCCTGGAAAAAGTCTTATAGACCATCCAGAAACTAAGAATCCTGGTTATCGTTCCACTGGGCACAAATGAATACAGGAAGTGACATATGATTGTACCTGTGACATCAGCAGCCATCAGCCCCTCGGCCCGCAGGATCTTCACCTGCACGATTCCGACATCCTTCAGGTTAAAGAACCACCTTAATGGACTCTGAAAAAGAACAAAAACGCATCACGGAGGCCCACGGCTACATTCAAAGCGCATAATCTGCCGAGCAGCAATACATCCATACGTTTATGACAGCTCTATTTTGGCCCTAACTTTCTCTAATCCCCTGTCAGAGTCGGCGAGCAGTTTTGTGTCCACGTCAAAGCCACTCGGCCGTGGACATTGAGACAAAAACACTGAGCCGCCACGCCAGATTATCTGGTGGCTCTCACGAATACATCTTCATTATGCAGCTGTTATGAAAGAAGGTCAGTCTGCATTGGTGGTGAGTTTCTGTAAGCGGTTCAGTGACCGGCCCTCCGGGGGACAGTGGCAGGACAAAGACAAACCGTGAATAGACAGGACAGACAGCTCCGAGAGCAGCGAGATGTCTCTCTCTCTCTGTCTTTGTTTGGTGTGAGTTACTCCACCGTCGTCCAGTTGTGAACGAGGCCAGTGTTAATCCAGTAGTGCACTGGAATGTGATCATATTACGCCCCCTTTTGGTCATCGAAGTGTACTGCAGAATAGAGCATTAACAGTTTCTGCTGTATTTTGCACATTTATGTGATCAAAAATACAGTAAAAACAGCAATATTGTGAAATATTATTGCAATTTAAAATACTTGTTTTTGAATTGAATATTTTTTTAAACGTAATTTATTCCTGTGATGCAAAGCTGAGTTTTTAGCATCATTACTCCAGTCTTCAGTGTCACATGATCCTTCAGAAATCATTCTAATATGCTGATTTGTGCTTAAGAAACGTTTATTATTATTACCAATGTTGAAAACAGCCGTGCTGCTTAATATTTTTGTGGAAACTGTTTTTTTTTTTTCAGGATTATTTGATGATTAAAAGTTCAAAAGAATAACATTTATTTGAAATCGAAATCTTTTATAACATTGTAAAAGTCTTTACTGTCACATTTGACCACTTTAATGTGTCCTTATAATATCCAAATAAAAACATTACTTTCTTTCAAAAACAAAAATAAATAAAAATGTAAAAAAAAAAGAAAGAAAGTGGTGCTCGATCACTTATCATTTATTCACAAATATTAGCACAGCACTTTATTTTATATTTAATAGCTAATAAAGTCTTAATATCAAGATTTCTATGTTAATTATTATCATTCTGAAGCATCACACAGATTGTGTTGTCATGGTTTTTCTCAGCGCAGGAAGGGATAGGCCAATCACAGATGTCAAAACTGAATAAGAAATTAATTTCAAGACATTGTTGAGCCAGATTTTTATTTATAAGTGCCAAATACTATAAAAACCATACTGAGATTTGAATGCGGCTCAATGGAGGATATAGTTGTCAAGTGCCCTCTAGAGGAAGACAAGTTAGCAGTTAAAAGCAACACTTGCTGTACAGTGACAGCGAGTGTCAAAGACCACTTTTGTGAAGAAAAAAATCCTGTTTGGCTGCAAGGACGTCACACTTACATATCTCTTAATGATCTGCTGGCGTTCATGTGGGTCATCCAGTAGGTTGACAGACAGGTCAGAGATGGAGACCGCAACTGTGGCGGTCAGAGTCACCAGCAGTACCAGCATCCCTTTATCCTCCTCCAGCTCAAGTTCCATCTTATGTGTCTTCTCTCTGTTCAACTTGGACAGGTCCAGCTGACACCTGACATGTGTTAAACACATGCACTTCTTGTAAATCAAGCATCTAGCAATGGCGTATCGATGGGTTTGATTTCCAGGTAACAGACATACTGATAACATGATATGTATGTAAATAATATGTAGGAAATTGTACGCACTGGCCGATGAAGTCGTCTCTCCTTCCAATGTCTTTATCCCAAACGGAGATCTCCAGAATGCCTCCCTCCTCGTCATACAGATGCAAGTCGAACTGCTCCCTCCACTGAGGGTTGAGGGTCTTGGGAATTGTCTGTTTGTACAGAAGAGAAGAATAAGTAACAGAGAAATAGTTTTAGCAGACAGTATTCTTATTCTGTCTGCTGAAACGTATACTGAAATATGACAAGGTTGTCATGATGATAGGCACATGTTGAGATAAATAAATAAATGAATGAAAAATGTATTAATAAATTTAAATATTATTTAATTTGAACGATATAAAAACAAATATACTTTTTACTTTGTTTAATTTCATTATTATTTATTGATGACAAGAAGTCAATTAAAAGACAAAAAGCATTATTCAATTAATTAGTATATATATATAACATTAATATATATTCAGTATTTTAATATGAATAATTTATGACAAAAAATGTTGAATAAAATAAATAAATATAGTTTATTTTTATTTATGACAAAATGGTATATCATTTAGCTGGACTAATGCAAGCTAGGGTTAATTGAGGGAAATATTTTCCATCTTGGTTACAGTAGCAAAGAAATTCTGTAAGAGGTGGGAAAAAAAGATTGTTTCTTTGGAATAATGGCGAATCGGGACAGTAAGTCCAGAGATATTAAAAAGAGATCACACAGTGTCAGGCCATGTTGAAATGCCACAGTCTCATACCTACTCTTAGTACTAAGAGGGCCTAGTTTGACTTGACGTAAGGTCACTCAGGCCGTTGGTCCATGGGGCTGAGGTCGACCTCCAAAGAGTTGATGCTAACGATGCCCATCCCTCAGCGAGACTTCTTGCAGGTCCGACCCGCGAAGATCTGCCTGCTGTCTGCGCTCCGCACACACGTCACAGACTTAAAGGTACTTACAGTGCAAAAGGACTGACTACTCACCCTCATGTTGCTCAAAACATGATTTTTGGACACAAAAGGAGATTGTCTATACAGCAAAAGTGGTTGGTGAGCGTGGCTACAAAGCTCACAACAGGAAAATCTGAGCATCAAGTACACTTAATGTTTACGTTTGGCCTTTTTTTTTTTTATGAAATTCAGTTCCTTTAATCAGTAAGGATGATTAAATAACAAAAATTACAGTAAATACATCTATAATGTTACAATTTACATGTTACATTTCTATTTCAAATCGATTCTGTTTTGAACTTTCAGTTCATCAAAGAATCCTGAAAAGAAATGCATCTCAGTTTTTACAAAAAATACTAAGCAGCAAACTGTTTTCAACACTAATAATAATAAGAAATGTTTCTTGAGCAGCAAATTAGTGTATAGAATGATTTCTGAAGAATCATGTGACACTGAAGACTGGAGTAATGATGCTGGAAATTCAGCTTTGCATCACAGGAATAAATTACATTTGAAAATATATTCAAAAAGAAAACTTGTAATAATATTTTACTGTTTTTACAGAATTCAAATAAATGCAGCCTTGGTGAGCATAAGAGGCAAATCTCACTGACCCCAAACTTTTGAACAGCAGTGTACAGTACATGATGACAGATTTTTGGATGAATCCCTTTAAGACAATGAAATGACTCCTCAGTGGGGAAAGAACTCAGAGAGTGTGGAATGGTTTCACATACACCATGAATGACTGGGTCATCACCAAAGCATAAAAAGCAAATGTCTACAAAAAGGTATGGCCCATCACCCCCGAGAGATGCATGACTGCCGCAACTAATGGAGCCGTACTGATAAAACTCATCCTCTGACCAGACTGCTGCAGTGCTGACATTTAAAGCATTTGGCACACAAACCAATTTCTCTTTGAACATGTTGCATAAGTCACCCTGCAAAATGTTCATCGCTAATTAACCCGATAAAGTGTGTGGGACAATTTACACAGCAGCTAGTCAGAGAATCTGGGGGCAGACACTCTTGCTTTTTTACCTTACTGCATTGCTTCCAGCTTCTCCTCAATAGCATGGTCTACAAAAACAACAGAGCAGGTTATATGCGTTACTGTATATTCAGGGGGCCGGGATGGAGGTGGGTGCGCTTTGATTACCGCCAAGACTACTTTTGTATTGGATGAGAAGCTAAATCTCTAAATCTGATCAAGAGACGCATCTTCTGTTCTTACGCGATCAAAGCCGCCCATCAGACTGCTGTTTCATCTGTTGGTGGAACACCACGTGAATTTCGATGTGTTCTCCGCCCGCCTGCACACTGCAGCAGGTTTCTAATGTCTAATTCAAAGTCATTTCATGCATTATGCAGACAGCACAAACGTCCCATCATCCCAGTGTCTCTCAAGAGTCATGGGTTTTTTGGACTAGGCGAACATAACACTTATACTATTTTTGCACAGTATGCGATTTTTCTGTAAGCCAACTGAGCATGTTGTGCTGGGCACAGTATCCCACAATGCAATGAGCTTGACTTAATCATCCGTGTTTTGTTTTTTTTACACAAAATAGATTAAAAATAATAACCATTTTTACTGCATAACTGGACTTCACAAACCAAATTAAATGCAACATAGTAGCTCACGTGACCACAGTGTAGAATAGTACTATTTGAAATGTACATTATGCATAATGCATACTGTTTTAAAAAAAATAGTACGCTAGGCAGTATATACACTACCATTCAGAAATTTGGGGTTGGTAAGATTTTTGAATGTTTTTGAAAAGAAAAAGTCTCTTAAGCTCACCGATGATGCACTAATTTGATTAAAATACAGTAAAAACAGTAATATTGTGAATATTATTGCAATTTTAAATAGCTGTTTTCTATTTGAATGTATTTTAAAATGTAATTTATTCCTGGGATGCAAAGTTGAATTTTCAGCATCATTACTCCAGTCTTCAGTGTCACATGATCCTTCAGAAATCATTCTGATGTGCTGATTTGCTGTTGATTAAACATTTATTATTATTAATTTTGGATTAATTTTGAAAACAGTTGTGCTGCTTAATATTTTGGTGGAAACTGTGATACTTTGATGAACAGAAAGTTCAAAAGAACAGCATTTATTTGAAATAGAAATAGTTTGGGACATTATAAATGTCTTTACTGTCACTTTTGATCAATTTAATGCATCCTTGCTGAATAAAAGTTTTATTTTCTTTAAAAAAAAACATCATAACCCCAAACCAATCAACTTCAGTTGCATGATTCACATGCTTTTCAAAAACAAGATGACTGGATGTGGTTGCTAAACACTTCCTGAGAGCTAAAAATAGTTTATACAGTCTCATGAGAAAGGTGTGAAACAAATTTGAGGTCTGTAAACATGTCAGAATGAAATATTTTTGGATGCATGCTGAGAATTTGCCAGCAGATTGAATCTTTTCCAACTTTTACAAGTATAAAACAACATAAATCTGCCAAATGAGTCTTACCGCCTGTCGGAGGGCCTCTCTGTCCTCTGTACTTCTTTGGAACAGAGTGACCACCAGCTCCAGAGACCCCAGGTCCTGATCAGGGCAGTGTGGATCTTGAAGGTCTAACCGAACATCAAGAGGCCTACAACAAAAACATGAGCTGTTATGACCACCATTAAAAGTAGTGTTGTAGTTTATCACTTAAAGAAGTGAATAATCTTTTTGATAAATATGTTTAAACTTAATTATTAGATCTACCTAAAATGATAATGACCACTTGTCAATATAATACTTTTATTGGTAACCGAAAACTTTTGCATTTGTATAATGCTTTATCCAAGGCACTAGGTGTCAGTATAAACTCTAAGATCACAACAAAACATTAGCAAAACTGCTCTTGTCAATGTTAATTTCATGAAACACCTTATACATTTAAACACCCGTTTATGCTGATTGAAAATGTATTCTGACACTAACTGTTAAATTGTTATATCTTTGCAGTAATGATGAAAACACGATACCTCTGCAGTTCCAGAGAATCAAGGTACAGGTAAGCTGAGCCCATAAAATCATCTTGAAGGCCAAAATCATAGTCAAACACCTAAAATAGATTGCAAAAGGGAAAATTCTTTAGGAAGAAATATCAGAGATCATTCTAGACTTCTTAACGACTTATTGATTACTCTTGCTGATTCAATAAAAAGAACCAGCTCATAAGAGTCTGTTGTACTGGAATCAGTCTACATTGTTCAGTCTGTAATGCTTTTGTTTCACTAATGAATTCATTCATTCAGGAATCAGAATACATCGGTCCCACATTATGTTTTTGATTCACTAAAACAAACTGGCTCATGAGTCATTCATTTTGAAATCAGTCAAAAATTTTCATACTGTAATGTTTTGGATTTGCTAAAAAGAACCAGCTCATAAAGAATACTTTGTCCAGAATTGGCATATACCAGCGCAGGTAGCGTTGTTCACTAAAAAGACCGGGCAGTTACGAGTAATTTGTTTTGGAATCGGTCTTCATTGTTCGTGCTGTAATGTTTTTGATTCAATAAAAATCACTGGTACATAAGAGCAGTTTGTTCAGGAATTGGACTACAGCGGTCATGCAGTATGTTTCTGATTCACTCAAATTAATCATCTTTTAAGAGTCATTTGCATTGGAATCAGTGTATATTGTTTGCGCTGTAATGTTTTTGATTCTCTAAAAAGAACCGGCTCATAAGAGTAATTCATTTGGGATTCGGACCGCACTGGTCACACAGATCACACTAAAATGATTCGCCTCATAAGAGTCATTACTTTGGGTTTGGACTGTCAATTGGTCAGAAAATATGATTGATCCTAAAATGAATGACTAATAAGAGCATTATTCAGAAACCAGACTACACCAGTCGTGCAGTAAGTTTTTGATTCACCAAAATGAATTGCCTCATTAGAATCATTCATTTGGGTTTCAGAATACACCGGTCAAGCTATATGATTCTGATTCACTAGAACAAACTAACTCATAAGAGTCATTCATTCAGGATTCATACTATATACTATAATGGTAACAAGCATCCATAAACACTGTGAATAAAAGCGGTAATTTTACCTTAATATACAGAGGCTCTTGTAAATTGTCCACTATCAGACAAACACGCTCGTCCCAAATTGGGTTAAGGTTCTTGTGGATGATTTTACTACGGAAAACTTCTTTGCCGGCTATTTTGAACTTCACATATGGGTCACTTGTTCCTGAAACATAAGAGCATTTTGATCTAAAAAAAAAATTGATTACACATTTCAGCAAATTTCTCAGTGAAAATGCTAATGTGTTGCTAGGGTGTTCGGGTGTGTTCCATGTGGTTGCTAAGGTGTTACTAGTGTGTGTTCTACAGTATGAGGTTGCTAAAGTAATGCTAGGGTGTCCTGTGTGTTCTATGTGGATGCTAAGGTGTTGCTAGTGTGTGGTCTACAGTATGAGGTTGCTAAAGTGTTGCTAGGGTGTCCTAGGTGTGTTCTATGTGGTTGCTAAGGTGTTACTAGGGTGTGTTCTACAGTATGAGGTTGCTAAAGTGTTGCTAGGGTGTCCTGGGTGTGTTCTATGTGGTTGATAAGGTGTTACTAGTGTGTGGTCTACAGTATGAGGTTGCTAAAGTAATGCTAGGGGTCCGTGGTTTTGTTCTATGTGGATGCTAGGGTCCAGTGGATGGATAAAGTTTAAGTTCCGGAAAGAGGACCAGAGGGAGGGGGAGAAAATTAATTTATTTCACTCCGCCAGCCTGCCAGTTCTTGAAAGAACAGCTGAGGAGAGCAGGATTAAGGCAGCTGTGCTTAACGTGAGGGCTCATCTGTCAGATTGGGGTGGAGCGCATAGATCATTGATTAAAAAAAGCCTTCTCCAAATCCAGCGCTTCACTGATACCGCCGTCCTGCCCAGGCTCTTCAGTGTGTGCGTGTGCATATGCATGCGTGTCTGAGTGCCAGCAGAGAGATTCAGATACACGGCAGATTACACACGTCAATTATACACTTAATCTGCTTCTGGGAGAGATTGCAGCCTACCCTCATTGATTGATTTGAAGTATTCCTGTTGACCTTGGCCGTTTTAGATCGTCGAGATTGCACTTTACTGTGACAGTTAATGCGGTTTAATCGTTCTGCTGCTGGATACTGCAAAGAACAAGTAGGGTTAGGGATACTGGAAAACAAGGCGGGTTTAGACTGAGCTGCTGCTTGTGTTGCATTTCACAGACCTGTAATACCACTTCACTGTCTGGGACACTTAACCACTTTGCAGGTCCGGCTGACCCAAGTGAACCCCATCGTAACAATTTCATTTTGAAAATGTTTTTTGATTCTTGATTATAATAGCCAGAACAACAACAACCAAAAATGTGTTTTTGTTTTATTTATTTCACTGAAGCCTCTGATTGCGATTAGATAATCATGCGATATGGGAGGCGGATGTGTGCTTATTGTTTTTCTCCCCAGTTAATCCTTTTATTTTAGAGGTAAACCAATTCAAAAAGGAGATTTAGATAAATAATTTGAACGCTAGTAGGTCAGTATGAAAAAAAAAGACTAAAAGGGACCCAACAGGTCCTTTCACGGAAACTGTTCAAAACATGTTAAAGGGGTTTGGCTCTTTTAGAATGCAGGGCAGATGTTAGAGGTTCAGGTTTCTGATAATTACAGAGGCCGAGGTGCTTTCTTTGTCGCTTAATGTGAGCCGAGACTAATTTAAATAAACCCGCAGCAACAACACTAACGGCTAGAGATTTTAGCAAAGTAAACGTTCAGCAGCAGAAGTGTATTCGAGCGCTGTTGCTCTCAACTGGCTCTATTAGCCGTCTATTGGCTCTCTCTCCATCTCTTGCTCTCCCCGTGACATATAAGTGAGGTATGGTGGCATTTGTTTGATTAACTTGTCTGACAAAAGTGACATCTGCTAGCGGGTTCATGTATACGAGAGGCTCAGCGCGGGTCCGCCTTTGTACATCTGTCAGCATAGAGGCAGGGGAAAAGGGTGAAAAGAAACAAATTGGTCCCAAAAAGCAGCCCATTCACCTTCTGCACTCCCCCTCCCACCCCTTAGCCATTCAGGTGCACCGCGGGGCTCTCAAGTGCTCGCTGGTTTATTCCATTTCGTTCCCCCCATTGATGCCGAACCCCACAAGTGTTATGCTCCTCATTCCTGCTCGGCTCAATCCTCCCCTAAGCGTTCCTTTGTGAGCAGAATGGCTCACTTTGCCCTGGGACCAAACTCTCTCTCTCTCCTGTTCCGTATTTTATCCCTCATCCCCTTTTCTTCATTGTGTGTTTACTCAATGACACGATCACAGACTGTAAATTCCTGCCGTGTAGTTCATCTCAACGAGCTCCTTCTTTCGGAGCATGTTTTTCTAAAGAAAGGCCCTGTTTGGACACTGGGCGCACACAAGTGCCGGTTTCCATAGCAGAAATGCATTCTTTGCAATTATACTTTTTGATCTGCTCGTTCATTTTGCGCCCCGCCCAAAAAATTGCTCCAGACACCGTTCCGTTCAGTAGGTTATTCCTTGATTCGCACACACAAAAAAAAAAAACGAATTAGAGACACTTAAAAGTGTAGCANTACGTTGATGGCGACGCCGTGCCGTTTGGCGAAATCCACCAGCGTTGCGAAAAGCTCGTGTCTGCCTTGCTTGGCCGCCCAGTGCAGACACGTGAACCCGGTGACGAAGTCCTTCTTGGAGATGAGCGTGGGTTCACACTCGAGCAGCCGCTGCAGACTGTCCCACTCGCCGTCTGCCGTGCACATCATCCACTCGTGCTCCAGCGGGTCTAAAGTTACTGAAGCACAATCCTCATCCACAGACGACATTCTGAACTCACTGCTTCTGGCTGACATGTGCCCTTGGGAGTCACGGTGCACCAGCGAGCGTCTCACCTGCATATGCATTACATATTATATGCATTATGTACATTTGGATTATATATTATATGCATTATGTACATTTGGAGTATAGATTATATGCATTATGTGATTTTGCATTATATATTGTATGCATTATGTACATTTGGATTATATATTATATGCATTATGTGATTTTGCATTATATATTGTATGCATTATGTGCATTAATACATGCATTATGTGTATATGCATTTGGAATATATTACATACACTATGTACGTGGATTACATATTATGTGTATTATGTGCATATGCATAATATATTATATGCATTATGTGACTTTGCATTATATATTATATGCATTATAAGCATAATCCTTATTACTTGCATTATATTATTTAGTATTATTTATTACATGCATTATGTGCATAATCATTATTACATGCATTATGTGCATATGCATTATAAATCATATGTATTATGTCCAGTTGGATTATATGCATTATAAGCATAATCATTGTTAGATGCATTATGATTTTGCATTATTTATTATATGCATTATGTGCACATGCATTATATATTATAAGCATTACATGATTTTGCACTATATATATTATATGCATAATGTGGACCTCGATTATATATTAAATGCATTATGAGCATATGCATTATAAATCATATGTATTATGTCCAGTTGGATTATATGCATTATAAGCATAATCATTGTTAGATGCATTATGATTTTGCATTATTTATTATATGCATTATGTGCACATGCATTATATATTATAAGCATTACATGATTTTGCACTATATATATTATATGCATAATGTGGACCTCGATTATATATTAAATGCATTATGAGCATAATGTGCATTTGCACTATGTGCCTTATGTGTTTCCCTCTCGAGCTTTCACGAGACATCACGGAGAAATTTCTCCGTTATGGGAACTCCTTCCATTCCAACCTTTCTTGAAGTCCTATTGGCTAACGCCAGTCCAAATGACTGGCCAATTGACGCGAAGTATGCCAATCGCATGCAAATACTGACGAGCTCAAGAGGCAGTATAAAATGCGGTGCACGCGGACATTACGTCAGAATCTTAACTAACCTGTGGAATTCACTATGGCAACAATCTGCAAGATCTGCGCCGGACCGATAGAGCCGCCGGATCAGCAAGACTACTGCGTCGCCTGCCTGGGCCAGGCCCACGCCGAGGCGGCGCTGGACGATTCCAACTGCGGGCATTGCGCGGACCTCCTTGCCCGCGTGCTCCGGACCCGCCACAATGTGGCTCGCGGGCATGGTTGCTAATGTGTTACTAGGGTGTTGTTCTCAGTATGAGGTTGCTTAAAGTGTTGCTAGGGTGTCCTGGGTCGTGTTCTATTTGTTGATAAGATGTGGCTCGGGTTGTGGTCTACGTAGAGGTGCTAAGGTTGATAGGGTGTCTGGTAGTGTTCTATGTGGTGATAAGTTGGGGGGGGGTTTTTTTAATAGAGTGTTCTACAGTATGAGGTTGCTAAAGTAATGCTAGGGTGTCCTGTGTGTTCTATGTGGTTGCTAAGGTGTTACTAGTGTGTTCTACAGTATGAGGTTGCTAAAGTAATGCTAGGGTGTCCTGTGTGTTCTATGTGGATGCTAAGGTGTTGCTAGTGTGTGGTCTACAGTATGAGGTTGCTAAAGTGTTGCTAGGGTGTCCTGGGTGTGTTCTATGTGGTTGCTAAGGTGTTACTAGGGTGTGTTCTACAGTATGAGGTTGCTAAAGTAATGCTAGGGTGTCCTGTGTGTTCTATGTGGTTGCTAAGGTGTTACTAGGGTGTGTTCTACAGTATGTGGTTGCTAAAGTGTTGCTAGGGTGTCCTAGGTGTGTTCTATGTGGTTGCTAAGGTGTCACTAGGGAAGTTGTTTACTGGCCCAGGTTAAATAATATTCTGTGATAGTCTGGGCAGTTTGATCTCAAAAAAATTGATTACACATTTCAGCAAATCATAGAAGGAACATAAGTTTTAAGTAGCATATACTAGATACATCTTATTAAAAGTAAAACACACATTTCCTGACAGTGGTATTAATGGAGACAACATGAGCATCAGAGATGCAGGTCTTACCGCCTCTGTCTCGAATGGCAAGGTTGTTTCCTTTTTTCAGCACGATGTCTAACTGGTACATTGCTGAAGTGGGCAGTGAAGGCTGTGTTCCACCATTACCAGCTGCATTAATGCCCTGAATAAAACAGACATTGTCCCAAATACTTTAGTGTGACTGATTGACAGGACCTCCTCAAACATTTCATACACCCAAACCATTAATGACAAACCTTTTAGGGTTTTACTAACTCAAAAGTGCTCATATGAGAAAACAAGCTCCTTGGGAATTTATGATTGAAATTTTGACAGGACGTTGCAAAATGCTTACAACTGATAAACTGGTGCTCTAAAACCAGAATTAAGAACATACCACTGAGCTCTTGTTATACAGACTAAGTATTATTCTGTTCTAATAGTTTTATTAGAATGGCCATTTGCACTCTGCATTCATTTAACTGGACTCATTACAACATATTTGCTTGTTTCAGTCATGTTTTTGGCTGTTATATAGAAATATTATAGCAGTGTTGCGTCATATTACGCCATGACAAGTGTCCTGCAACAAGTCATTTATCTGTCCATACTACAAGCAAAATTGCACAAGGCACAATATGAAGCAATCACAGTTAATCAGAATAATGGGATTCCACTTTGTTTTTATACTTTCACAAAGTCAGCACTCATTTTCTACCAATTTCTTCGTTGTACCCTTTTGTGGAGATGTTCAGTAGTGAAATAAGCTTCTACTTTATTGCATACCGCTTAATTACTTCGTCTTATCATTTGTGGTTGGTCACATGTCAGTCAGATGATCTCATCCAGTCTGAACAGAATAAGCCACAAATAAACTAAAAAGTGAGTCACAGGAGGCTAAACTAGCTATCTGTTGTCAATGTCTAATTTCTGCATAGGAAGTGAAACACTGTGTGTGTGATGTCAACTTCTTAAAAACCACCTGTTAGAGTCCAGAAAAAGTCATGTGGTTTTTCCAGTGGTGTGGCCTAGTGGTTAATGGTTTAGTCTGAAAAGTTGTGTATTCATAAACTACCATCATTGCGCCTATTTAAGCCACCAACTGGAACACATGCTGCAAGTCATTTAAAGAAGGTATATCATGGAAAACAGGTTGCTAAAGTGTTGCTAGGGTGTCCTGGGTGTGTTCTATGTGGTTGATAAGGTGTTACTAGTGTGTTCTACAGTATGAGGTTGCTAAAGTAATGCTAGGGTGTCCTGTGTGTTCTATGTGGATGCTAAGGTGTTGCTAGGGTGTGGTCTACAGTATGAGGTTGCTAAAGTGTTGCTAGGGTGTCCTGGGTGTGTTCTATGTGGATGCTAAGGTGTTGCTAGGGTGTGGTCTACAGTATGAGGTTGCTAAAGTGTTGCTAGGGTGTCCTGGGTGTGTTCTATGTGGTTGCTAAGGTGTGTTCTACAGTATGTGGTTGCTAAGGTGTCACTAGGGAAGTTGTTTACTGGCCCAGATTAAATTATATTCTGTGATATTCTGGTGTAGATATGGGCTCAGATCGATTCTTTAATAAGTCATCAAGTAAAAACAGCTGGTCTGATCACAGGTCTGAAAATATTAGCAAACCTCTCTCCTCAACAATCCTCTTGATTTGATTCATATCTGTAGTACCAATGGTGCAGAATGAGTTGCATGACAAAGTTGACTATTTTGGGGCTTCGGAAAACACAGCACCACTATGTAACACACAGACAATATTTGATGAGCACTACACACATTCTACTTCCTCTTTTTCACCCTTGAGTGAGAGATGAGGTCAGAAACACATTTCTCTCACACACTAAGTGTGTTTGCAGTGTCAGCTAAAAGCAGGTGATTTGCATTGTGGACCTTTAAGGCCTATTTAACATCCTGTTATGACAGGATTGGCAAGAAGAAGGATATAGGATATTGTTATTAGACCAGGGATTCCTCTAACAACATCCTGGTGTCATGTTTGAGATAAAGAAGTTCTTATAGCTGATTTACATTTAGAGATGCAATATTTATCTTCCTCCATCATTTCTGAACAAACAGACTTCCAAATATAATGAATGAAAGGTTTAATTTCTTCGTCTGATAATTGGTCAGTCCCGCCTCAAACTCACACCTGAATGTCCAGTTTATAATGGTTCCACCTAGAGCTGCACGATTTGACAGGGTAAATTTTTTTTATTATTTTTGTAAAGAAATTTTAAAAAATGTGATTGTGACTTAAAATGTGATTTTAAAAAAAACTCAAATATTTGGCTAAAAGATTATACATCAATTTGATTATTACTATTTTGTATGATTTATTATATTGTTATACTTAAAAAAAATATTCTATTGTAATTCAGTAAACAAAATCAAGTATATAAGAAAAATATAATTAATACTAATAATTTAATTTACAGTACAACTGTAAATAGATCACTTGATTATAAAAGTATATTTTTATTATGATAATTAAGAATGGTTTTATTATGATCATTTATTATTATATTATTAGTATAAAATAAACAAACATATTACTATGGATAATTTATACGTAAAATAAACAAAAAAAAAAAAAAAAACCAAAAATCAATTATTAATAAAATATAATAATAATTAATATTAAAAAATTACACTACAACTACTAATTACTAATTTTATGGCTGCCTTATTTTCTTCATTTTCAAACGTTAACCCATCAAACAAACTTTTTGACAGAATGCCACAGGGAGCCTTAGCGCTTCTGTTTTGTTGATAAAACTCAGAGCAGGTGCAGAGATGGAGTTTGTGTGAAGAAGCATTAACTGCGAACCAAGCCGCACTGAGACCCTAAAAACACTGGTCCATGAGCTGCTCACGAGAAGATGAACACAGTGCCAGGCTCAACTCTGAAACATGCAGCGCACATAGTTATTTAATTATATCACAGCCTTTGCGATTTGATAATGGCACTGCACGTTAAGATTGCATTTTGATTTCAATTCAGCCCTCGTTCCACGCTCCCCTATAAGACCTGTCTAAGATGAATTCACCTTTCTCTGTACTGTTCAGAGCATCTCTGTAAGCAAAGACACCCGTCGTCTCACCTCCGCTGTGAGGTGATTACATCAAGTCTCCTAAGGAGAAAGACACTGACATGGGGAACGGTGACAGCCAATGAAACAAGTCAACCACTGCACTGAAAATCTTTAGTGAGGTTTGTACAAGTAGCTCATGTTGATTGTGCCTATAAATCAAAGTCTCGTTATAAGCTCCCTCCTGCTCCATAAAGTAGAAACGGTGTGAGCGTGACAGCAACCAATACTAGAAACATCTGTAGTCATGATGATTGAACTTTAGCAAGAGACAATATTTTTGATAACTTGCCAAAGGGTTCAACAGGAAGACGTAGCGGTTGACGGTATGGTGGTTAAAGTTATAGAACCACTTCCTGTTTGCAAGAAAAGCAGCCTTTAAACAGAAATTCTGGGGTCCATTATAGGGGCCTCAAGGGATGTGTGCAAATTCACTTGTATTAGGTGTGAAGTTGTAAGACAGGAAACATGTGATCTGTTTAATGTTGTTTTCATGCGTGTCTGGTCTGATATGTAGCATTTAAGCCCTGAGCAGTCAGACACCGACGTCACTGAACGTGACCTGCTTCTAGAAAAGTTGTAGCTACGATACTCAACCCACAGTCTCATTAGGACCTTAACGTGGCGGTACAGCTGTATCAGAGCAAAACCACCCTTTTCATGATTTCATACCTTTTCCAGTTGATTTTTCCTAGTTTTTTTAAAAATGTTAATTCTAATTAATAGTAAACGTTTAATTTTGTCAGATTTACTTCATTTCATTGAATTTTGCAAGGCTATTCTCTACCATTTCCAGCTTTTCCATGACAGTGGAAACCCTGTAGGTAGCTCAGCATTACTGTAATTCCCACATACCATGACTTTACACAATCAACATGCTCACCGAAATCAGCGCCTATGACACATGTAGAGGAGTTGATCTGAGTTGTAAAGTTACTCCTGAGCAGATTAATAATCTCCACTGCCAGATCCTGAGTCACAGATTTCTTAAGAAAGGCATGCTGCTGTTTATCAAATCTCATACCTTCCCAAATGCCTTTCTCATCTATCCACAGAGACAACTCACGCAGCTCCATACCAAAACTGTTTGTCAAGTCCACACATGCAGTGGAGTAAAAATAGCGCCAGTATGATCCAGAGGAACCGTGTTGTTTGTTGGACTCTAATCTCTGCTGCACTGTTGGTGGCTGTTAAGCCAGTGATGTAATGGCTTTAAAATTAAAGTCCTATCATCATTTACACATCTTCACATCAGACTTTCTTTTTTCTCAGGCGAGGATTCCCGAACTTGGGAACTCTCAGTGCTTGCAGAGATGGAGTTCGTGAGAAGCAGCATTAACCATGAGACAAGCCGCTCTGAAAACACTGAATTATATGCTGCACGCGTGTAAATGAACACAGTGCCGCTCTTAATTCTGAAACACGCACCTATTCACTTTCATAAAATACATTTTTCAAATATCTTCTTCTGTGTCATAAAGAAGAAAGAAAGACATACTCTACAGGTTTGTAACAACCTGATGTTGAGTTAATTCTTATTTTTGGGTAAACTATCGCTTTAAGCAAAACACACCACTGGCGCTACCAGAAAAACAACAACAGAAGATCTCATTTGTTTGTTTTTTTAATCTATATGCGAGTATGCAAAAATATTTTAATCTGCATTCATGGATCTCAAAAATCTGATGCACATAGACAACCAATAATATAAAATGTACTATTAAAGACAACAATTCACCTCTGCAACCTTACTCAACACTTGGCACCCTGTTTGGCTTTAAGCCTGTTATATGTGTTTGTGTGTCTTTACTCTTAGGCAAGTTCCTCTTCTTGCAAACCAGCTTGGCAAACACCCCCAGGAACAGAGAGAACTAATTGTACAGTGCCAACATGGCTGAAACTAACAGTTGTAGACAAAACTCAATGCCAAGACCAAACTTTACAGTTTTAAAAGAAAAACTTGTGGAAAAAGGCTGACACAAGCTCGTTCTGGCACATGTCCTTGTGTGAATGGGAATCTGACATGAGTTTGACTATGCAAACACATCACTTTGCATCTACAAATGTAAAAATGACCATGTACAAAAACACCCGATTCAAGTAAATCTTGGTGTGCATACATTAAAGGCTTAAAATGTGTATGTACAAGGGCAAAGATATTCACATGCATGCATGCCAAAAAAAACTACTGTCTACCAGTGTTGGGGAAAGTTACTTTTAAAAGCTAATGCATTACAATACTGCGTTACTCCATAAAAAAGTAACTCATTACGTTACTTGGTTACTTTTTATGGAAAGTAATGCATTACGTTACTTTTGCGTTACTTTTTAAAATCTGGACAGGGCGGCTTGTTTGTTTTTAATATTAAAAAAGTTATTCTTTTACAAATGTAAATACGCTTTCACACCAAAAGTGGAATGAAAGAGTCTCAGGCTGAAGGAAATGTAAATTTATGACCATACAGTAGAATGCAGAAGAAGAAATTTCAACACACTTCAGCAATAAAAAAAGACACACAAATGTTTGTCTAGAGTAATTTGTGCTTATTAGTACGGTTGAACTGGATCATCGAAACTCAGAAGCAAAGACATTGCTTAATAGAAAGGGATTAAATACATAAAGAATATTTGTATTATTTAACATATTTAACTATTGCAGCTTTGAGTCATATTCTGAGTTGCATTTTTTGTTCATTCTGAGGAATACTGAATCTGTGTGTTTTTTTTTTGTGAGTGAGATGAATTAATGCATATTCATATTTATTTTAGAACTACAGTAACATCTTCTGATTTCTCTCAACCTGGGGACAGGAGAGCCGTCAATCAATAAACTGGAAAAAAAAGTAACATGCGTTACTTATTTTAAAAAGTAACTCAGATATTCTCT
The DNA here is from genome assembly GCA_018155175.1 of Sinocyclocheilus anophthalmus. Lineage (NCBI taxonomy): Eukaryota > Metazoa > Chordata > Actinopteri > Cypriniformes > Cyprinidae > Sinocyclocheilus > Sinocyclocheilus anophthalmus. The sequence continues at coordinate 24,721 of JADLZN010000326.1, read as the reverse complement.
TATAAATTAAAAAGTAATGCATTACTTTACTAGTTACTTGAAAAAAGTAATCTGATTACGTAACTCGCGTTACTTGTAACGCGTTACCCCCAACACTGCTGTCTATTGATAATTGGAGGAGTTCTGACATGATATCTGATTTGGACTTGCAATGTAAAAAATATTACAGTGTCAAAATCATTCTGTTCTTATTTGATTGTATTCAAAGCAGTTGGTCGGGTGGACTCGGCAAAAGTTGGACATCAGGTCAAATGAGGCAAATGGGCTTGATGGTCGATTGCCCTTTAAACCCAATCAAAGTCATTCTGGAAATGTTTGACATCATCCTGGTGGATGTGATCAAGCTTCAAGATCTAACGGATCTCAGCCAGTGCATTAATCTGGTTTTATATGGTGTCTATCTGAAGCATGCTGCTCATTTGTGGTTCGCTTTAAGCTGGGATGCTTGAGATTGACTTGGTGGTACACCTTGATCAAGTTTCGCCTATAACAAATCAGCTACTTGGTTATAAAAAACAGCTTAAACTAATATAACATGGCTTTTCCAGCTGGAGCTGGGCTGTAATTCTGTAATGTTTCTTATAAGAAAATGTATTTGTTGTAATATTTTGTAGCAAACTGATTTTCTATAAACCTAAATTCAGTTTCACGTTTGCTGATGACTCGTTTTACCTAAAAAAGTTAAAAGTCTATCACTATCAAATAGAAATTACACTAAATATGTTTTAATACATTTATATTTAGGAAGCTGCAGCATCACAAAACCCTATAGGCTTAAGTTATTATACAAATGTATCAAAAAACAGTTCCAGTTGTGGATAGTTCACTGTATTTAAAACAAAAAGCATCTATTTTTTACGTTCTAAAACATCTGCAAATGTTAAGGCAGAGCGTAAACTATCTGTATGAGATAACTGCATCCATCACATATTACTGCGGTGCTATGACAAAAACGTCTGAAAGATTATAAATCATCTTACCACACTTTTATTGATCTCTTCCTCGTTACCATTAATCGCAGCATTATCAGTGCATGTGGACCCTTGCAGAGCAGGTTTATGTTGAGACTGCAACACCTGGGAGAGCGTCGGTTTGGAGCTGACGGTTCTTTTCAGCATCTGGATCTCCGCACCGAGCGACGCTGCTGCTACGGCCGCCGTACCGACACCCAGCTCGGGCAAGCCGCGGCGCGTCTTCCCGCTCTCACCACCATCCGGAGCGGCTGCCGCGCTGTGCAGATTGGGTTGAGACGAAGACACCGCTCGGTCCAAACCATTTGATCGTTTCTTTTTAAATATCCAAAACCCGCTTTCTTGCTTTCGGTCTTTTTTGCCCAGTTTGGGGCTGCCGGTGAGTTTGGGTCTGCCGTGGAAGGATTTCCACAAGCCCCGCTGATGCTGATGATGGGATAGAGAAACATCATCCATGTCCAGTTTCCCCTCCATATGATCTCTGCAGTCCGCTGCTGCGTCTCAGGCAGATGTTTCTTTGAGGTTAATGTTGAAAACATGCAAACCGATGCAAATAGCATTTACTTCAGTGTTGTTGTGCTCAGCAGGACATGTTGAGTGTTAAACGCATGTTCGATGCGGAAGTAGAGTGATGGAAAGGCACGTTTTTCCAGAGCACATCTGCAGACCTTTCACGGTTTTAACGAGACAGTCCCCCAGTCTGTGGTCCTCATCTACGCCCAGTATCTAAAAAAAAGTTGCTTTGGTATCCATACTAAATAAATATGCCATATGTGATCACGCAACGCATCGTTCCTGCCCACCATGCTCTTATTTACATGCACTTCTGTTAAACTCCTTCTACGTTGTGGTCTTTGTTAATTCGACACGACGTGATCGAAGAATGTAATATGCAAATATGTATGCAAATACGATTTACCATAAGACAAACCTGTGGACTTCAGGCAATATACAAAGTTTATTATTTGCACACATTGGGGAGACGAGGTTTAGTTCGTGATTTAGAAGCAATTCTTTAATTGAACAAATTGTTCTCGTTCAAGTTCAAAGACTGACTTCAATGACTGATTGTAGCATTAACCAATAGCATTCGAGTGCGGTCTGCGGAAAGAACATTTCATTGGTTGGACCTAATGAACGAACACGCCCTCTTTACTGAGCGAGTCTGTAAATGTGTTCATGAATTAACTAATTCAACTCTAATCATCTCATTCGTGAGAGCTTTCTATCTACAGTTAACATTTTGTAAAATATATAGGCTAGTTTTACTTTGTTGTAATTTATGAGGAAAACGAATAATGTCTAAAATCTTAGTAGATTTGCGGACATTCGTTCCCTTTCATAGGTTCACTTCAATGCTGCGATGGCGTCATCACTTTAATTACATTGCTTTAATTAAGGCACGTACATTGATTTGGCGTCCATGGTATGCGCGAACGGCTTACCAACTGGCTGTTTTTCCCTTGGATGTTATGAATGTTTTTAGGCACGGACTCCACAGCTGACGTTTGTCCTGCACTATGGTTTTTGGCGCTTCATGCGAAAGCAAGAAAGCGGGTTTTGGTCTGCCCAACTTGTCGTACAACTTGCATTTGGCGTGCAACATGGTTTTTGCACTTCATACTACCCCCACTATTTGCATGACTAATCTTCTTGTCATCCCAACTGAGTTTAGCTACTAGGGGTGCAACGGATCGTAGATGATCCGTAATCCATACCCCCAGGCCACAAACGTCCGGCAGACGCATGTGATTCGCGGATTAACTGTTAAAGGGGTCATATGATGTTGCTAAAAAGAACATTATTTTGTGTATTTGGTCTAATGAAATATGTTTATGCGATTTAAGGTTAAAAAAACACATTATTTTCCACATACTGTACATTATTGTTTCTCCTCTATGCCCCGCCTTTCTGACTGGTTTATGTTGATTTGGATTTGCATCACCTACCCTTGTGCTTGGAGTAAGCAATTTCAAGATGCTGATGCAGAAGTTCATCCTGTCTTTATCTGAACCGGAGATTGGTTTGTGACCATCCAGATCCGTACTTCTGCATCCAGATCGTCAAGAGACACAGGAAGTTCCTCAGGCTTGCTTTTGGAATAAAGCTTGCCAATACTGTATTCTTCCATTTGAACTCCTCGAATGCAAGGTGAATGGATGCGTCTCTGACCCTGTTGTGGCTCCAGGGTGTCTGAGGTTTTAGTTACCTTGAGGATTGGCTGATATTAGCTCAATCACACAAACTGTTTGGAGCAGCATTTCTGGCACTCAAACGATTCTTACCCCAATTGAGTGGTTGTCACATTTAGGTCAAGGACAGCTGTGGTCTCATACATGGATGGTCAGAAAAGGATTACGCTCTCGCCCCCTGTACAGGTTGGTGAGACGTGCTCTTTGGACGCAGATCAGAGCAGTTCATTTCCCAGGTCACCTGAACTCAGGAACGGACTTACACTTGAGACAGAGTTTGGAGGCCGGAGAATGAAGATTGCACTCTCAGGTGGTGAGTCTCATATGAACTTATAAAAGGGAACGTCTCGTTTATGTATGTAACCTTGGTTCCCTGAATAGGGAACAAGATGCTGCTATGCTGGCCCTTCCGTACCTTCAATAGCACTTCCTTCGTCTTTGGAAATCTGATGAATAGTGGTCGCACATGGCATATATAGCATTTAAAATTTTTGTTTGGTTGTTTTTTTTTGGAAACGTATGCTCTGGGCGGTGCTAAGCGATATTGGCCAAAGAATTGGTGTGATGGTATAAGGGCTTCAGATATTCGTCACACCGGAGGTGTTCCCATAGCAATGACGTCATCGTAGCATCTCGTTCCCTATTCAGGGAACCAAGGTTACATACGTAACTGAGATGTTTCGGTTGGTGGTTTTGAATCTTTCAAATCATTCTAGTCACTGGGGTGATTCAAAATCCCCACCACTTGCACACAAGCATTTTAGATTCAACCTTTATGTATACTTTCAAAGTCACATATTTTAATACCTGAACCAATATGTCATGGAAAATATAAAGTTGGCTATTAATGACATGAAAGTGGAAATATATCATGAGAAATCTAAAAATATATATATTTACCAAAGGTGAAAAGATGTACAGACCAGACAGGTTCACCACAGAAGATGTGTTTATTTTTCAAAAGAATCATGATAAATGGCAGATGGTGCATTTGTCATGCTTATAGGAATAGCTTGAGTAAACACATACAGGGCATATTAATCAATATCTCAATGCACCCATCTAAAACCAACAACAAAAGGTGATATAAAAGATGTCGGCACCTATTCACTGATACAGATTGTCTGATATCCATTTTGTGAAATATTATAAATAATTAGGTGTTTTAAGACTGGATCAGTCGTCCTAAGTGGCATATTAAAATCTAAATTACATAAAACTGTCATAAAGAATCAAATTTATATGTTCAATCCATAAGGTAGACAAAAGGTTGCATGGATCAGTGAAAATTCTCTTCAACGTACAGCAAAGTTTGCAATTCAAGGTGCTCTGACAAGGCCTTCAGAGACAAATGAATGATGAAGAAGAATTAAGGTTAAAGTATTTGCTTTAACACTGCAAATGTTTTGTTACTTCTAAACATTGTTCAAGATGTAATAACTTATTGGTATAGCTGTTTTAAAAGTAGAAAATCACTCAGATATTTAGTTTTCCACTCATTGCTCTTGTTTTAAGCAAATCGGCACAGGCGCACAAACTTGCGCGCGCGCGCACACACACACACAAACACACACAACACACACACACACAAAAAAACACAAACATGGGATTGAAACAGAATCACAAAAACAGCAAACCAAAAACAATAGAATAAGACAGAACATTTGCCATGTCTACTGTGAATAAAGCAGCAGTCTTTGCCATGGAAACAGTCATACAGCATCACATGGACTGTACAAAGTGTGAAAACAACTTTTAGTGTTGCCAAATATTTTAACTTGGAGCCTGGTTTTAGATATCAGGCTCAAGTGAAGTGACCCTTTTAACCGTAGTGCTCGACACATGCATTCATATCTTTGTGTTGTGTTTGACATACAAATACATCTGTTTGCTTATCTGAAAATCCTTCAGTGTGATTATGTTAAAGTGTTATGTGTGTGTCTGCTTGTGTAAAAGTGCAGACAAGTTGATCAGCGGTTTTTGCTCAGGGCGGCATTCACAGGTCCTGTTCGTGCATCTGCTGCTGCATTTTTTGAAGCATCTCCTGCATCCTCCGCAACTGTAAGGGACAAAGTCAGCAATATTAGGCAGATTCAGCATTTAGGGTTGCAAACAATGCCTAAGATTAACACTCGCCAAGCACCAAAGGTGAATAAAAACCAGCGTTGGGGAGTATATGAATATTAGTGAGATTTATGGCAAAATGATAGCTAACATTGTAAAGCAAAGAACAAAATCAACACCATCCATATATATTGTACTTGTACTGTTTTATATAAAATACTACTATAATAATAATAATATTAATAATATTACGATAAATTGTAATTATTATTATGAAATACTTTATAGTTCAGTAGTATTGTAGGGATATTTCTTTATTGATTTGTTTACTTTTTATATCAATAACTCAAATCAATTATTATTATTGTTTACTAAAATAATAATAACAATACAAGATGCAATTGCTATTTGTTCTGCCTGTTTTTTAATGAAATAATGCACATACAGTTTCATGGCAGGTAAATAAATATTTATGGCAGGTAAATTTTCTCAAGTCTCTTTTGATTTTCAGGTGCAGCAAAATGTTTTAGGCCCTGATTGCAAATGTCTCGAGAACACTAGTTTTGTGCTCAATGCCACATTTATAAAGTAACAGCTAAGAACTGAAATGACTAGATTAAGCAGGACAGCTGACTGACCTCTTCATCCTTCATCTTTATCAGCTTTTCTGTCTCTACGTCCGGGGTGGACAGTGGTAGTATCGGGATGGGGCTCTCCACACGATTATCCTGGGTCAGTTTGCTGGTGGAAACAGAACATCTCATAAGCGATAAAGTCAATGGCCAAGTATCTTTTTCTATGATATTTATTTAGTAGGAAAGCATTGTGACTTACCTTGTCATTTGCTGTATGCACTGTGCCCTGTAGTTTTCATAGTGCACGTCACACGTAATGTCTTTCAGGTCGTGCATGTGTGTGCGAATCAACATGTTCCTCAGCTTGACGAAATCACAATGGGACTGATTCTCCACTGTGACAAAAATAAATAAATATGCACACAAATCTGTTTAAAAACCTTTTAATACATTTATGGTTAGCTGGCACATGGTTGATTAAATCTTGTCAGCATAGAGTCTGTCTCATGCAAAACAGAGATATTCAAGTGCAGATCCGTACTGACCTTCCACAATGCCCCATGGGTAAAGTCTGCCTCTCACCCGCTGACCTTTGACCTCAACTATTGTGTTGCTCCCAATCACAACAAATGGAGTGCTCTCCTGAAACACATAACATAAAACATTTAAAGATTACGTTTTTAAAGATGACATAAGTTAGTAAAGTTCTCTAGGAAGAGTTAAGTTTACAGTCGTCTTTCCAAAGATGGTGATTTATTCTATTGTTCGGGTGAATTATTTACTTAAAATTTTATTTTATTTTAAATTTTCCATTAGTTAGTTAACAGTTATTTTTTGAAGACTCCATTGTTTGGGTGAATATTTGTAATTTTTTTGTACATTAGTTAGTCAAGTTCTCCAAGATGCTTTTAAAGTGTACATTAATTAGTTAGTTGGAGTTGAGTTTAAAGCTGTTTTTTTTTTATTATGATGGACTCCCTTTTAAAGGGTTAGTTCACCCAAAAATGAAATTCTGTCATAATTACTCACCCTCGTGTTGTGCCAACCTGTAAGACCATCGTATCTCTTCAGAACACTTTAAGATATTTGGATGACCTATATGCTCTCTGACGCTCCATAACAGCAAGGTACCTACACGTTCATGTCCAGAAAGTACTAATGATCGACAAAGATCCGTTACATCATGGTTCAGCTGGAAAGTAACGAAGCTACGACGAAACCCGTTTTTTGTTTTTTGCGGCAAGAAAACAAAAATAACGACTTTAAGGCTTGTTCACACCGGGACGAAAATCGATTTAATCGCGTGATTATCGCCGACGTTTAACGCCTCGTGACTAAACAAAGGACGCCAATGTGAGTGTGCACACCGACGCCAAAACGCGAGGCATAAAAGCGGCATTTTTTAAAAACCGCCTCGTCTCATTTTTTTTTTGGGTGTTTTACGGACGGGGCGGGCGCACTGCGTTAAAAACTGGCCAACCAATGAGATTGGCGCTTTTGTTCACGTGCCTGGAGCTGCTGACGTTAAAGTAAAACACGACTTGGTGGTGCTCAAGCACAAAACGGTCTTGACGAGCACACATTGATACCTAATGATGAAGAGGAAGTAAGTAGACGAAGAAGGAGCATCGAGGCAAGATGAATTTAGAGCTGCTGGTCTCATTGGTGTCTGAACACAAAGGGCTTTATGACAAACGTGACAGCGACTACAAAATCTCGATAAGAGGGAGTTGTTATGGAGAGGAATTGCAGATCAAATAGGATTCGATGTGTCCGGGGTATTTCTGTTTTTCATTAAGAGCCATCTAATGTCAGGGAGTGAATTTGCACGTTCACAGGCACCCTAAGCCGAATCCGGCTCATCGCCTGCGAAAATTGCTTGGGTATGAACACAAAAGACGCGTCGAAAAAAACGTCGGCGATAAGCACGCGCGATAATCGTCCCGGTGTGCACGAGGCTTTAATATTCCACATTTTTTCTCTACTGGTACTTTTCTTGACCTTGAACGTGGTAGTTACCTTGCTGTCTAGGAGGGTCAGAGAGCTCTCAGATTCATCAAAAAAGCTTAAATGTGTTCCGAAGATGACCAAGTCTTACGGGTTTAGAACCGACATGATGGGAGTCATTATGACGAATTTTCATTTTTGGGTAACGACCTTTAAGGTAAATATTTTTATATTCATTGTTTTTACGTGTTATTATTATTATTTATTTTTCTGTTTCTTTTTATATTATGCATGTGCTTTTAAGTTCTGCAGGAAAGTGACTTACAGAGTTTTTCAAGATTTTGATGGATTCGCTTACAAGTAAAATTTATTTTCTTTTCTATTTTTTATTTTATTGAGAGTTTTTTTTTAATATTATTTTTGTTAGATTTTTTTATTATTATTATTATTCCGTTATGTGTGACATTTATTATTTGTGAGTAGTTACAGCATCTACCAGCAGTCAAACCTTAAACCCCTTAATGGAAGCAGCGCATTTGGTTTTGGATGAGTGACTTTGATTCTTCGTCAAACTCCTAATGGTTTTAATCTGGCCTGGACCCTATGAACCAGACATCAACCTTGGATGGAACAGCGAACATCACTTTTCGTGTCTCGAGTCATTAAGTACTCCAGCATCCGTTTACGAGTCATAATACTGACCTTTAGCTCTCGGTCCTTCTGCTTGAACTCCTCGTCCTCATCGGAATCACAGTCTGGAAACTGGTACACTTTGATTCCGAACTTCTCGATCTCCTCCCTCACCTTGAATAGAAGGATGAAAAACATTGGTTACGTCAGAACAGAAGCCTTGACACATGGAGCGAGGACGTGTCTGTATAAACAGGCTGATCCACGTTACCCTGTCCTTCATCTTCCTCATCTCCGCTGGCGTCAGACAGTCAGCCTTGGAAATGAGTGGAACCACGTTCACCTTGTCCTGCACTGCTTTCATAAACTCCACGTCCACGGGCCGCAGCCTGAGGGGGACAAGAGAGAGTGAGGGGGCTTATTCGCTCTGAGATACTTTATTCACTTTGCTTTAAAAAAAGAGACATTTAGAGTCTAGAGGCCATATAACAATAAGATTTGTTGGGGAAAAAAAAAAAAAAAAGAAACATTCATAATCGAGTAGTATGAAATGCATATTACTATTCAAATACTTGGGGTCAGTAAAAAATTTTTTTTAAATGTTCTTGAAAGAAGTCTCTTCTGCTCACCAACGCTGCATTTATTTAATTAAAAATACAATAAAACAGTAATATTGCGAAATATTATTACAGTTTAAAATGTTTTCTGTTTTTAATATATTTTAAAACATTTAATAGTTTTTTTCCTGTGATGCAAAGCTGAATTTTCAGCATCATTACTCCATCTTCCGTGTCACATGATCCTTTAAGAAATCATTCTAAGATGCTGATTTTTTTAATGACTTTTTTTATATTATTAATGTTGACAAACCGTTTTTTGGGCGGTTAGAATGACTATAAGTTCAAAAGAACAGCATATATTACAAATGGAAATCTTTTTTTATTTTTTACAATTATAAATGTCTTTCCTGTCACTTTTGATCAATTTAATGCATCTTTGCTGATTAAAAAGTATTTATAAAAAAAAAAAAAAAAATCTCACTAACCCCTAACTTTTTAAATGGGATTGTATACTTAATTTATAAAGGAAGCAATATGATGGTCACCGATTTTTGCTCATTCATATTGTTTATAGGGGTCATTCAGGATGCCCATTTTCCACCCGTTGAAATGAGTCTTTCAGGGTCTTAATTAAAGTCTGTACCCTCGTTTGGTTTTTGTAACAACCTTTTTTTAAAACCGGCTGTCAAAACATCCTTTTCAGAGCAACGTCATGTGGATCAGCATTTTCCTTAAATGTTAATGAGCTCTGCTGACCCTGCCCCTCTCTTCCGAGCCGCTCTCAGAGACCGTTTACTTTAGCTGCATTCATCGTGAAACTTGCTAATTAGCACATTATTAGAAAAGGCGATTTGCAAAGATTCGTTAAAAACCTTACACACTTCTTCTGTAGGTGAAGCTGGATCACGAATGATTCGCGCGAACAGACGCATTTATGTAGATCGGGAGCGCATTCTCTTCAAAAACAAACATAATCCACTGCGTCTTTCAGCGGCTCAGATGTTGGGAGTAAATGATTACTGCTATGTTCATTATTACATCCAAAAACAGAACACCTCAATTGCTTAGGAGACGTTCTTGTCTACATCTGCTCTGGCGGTTAAACAATGGCAGACTGATGACAGCTCACTCAGGGCCGGAGCTAAGGTAAGACGCCAGTCCAGTCTGTGCTGAAACGCTACTGTCAATCAAACTATCATGGGAGGGGCCTGTCTGTGTGTCGTCAAACAGACAGGCATCTGAGATCGGCTCGATTTGAGAAAGGGGTAAATATATGAGCAGATTAAAAAAAAAACACTAGGTGGATTTTTATCATTATAAAAATGTGGTTGTGTACACAATGCCAACACACATTTCAGTTCAAACAAATTGTAAAAGTGCATGTTTTTAGCGTCATATACCCCTTACCTCTAAAACGATTTATCAAAAAATTACCTGTAAACCAGACCTTGCCTATAATAGTTTTTGTTTGTCGGTTTTTTACTATTATTTTTATATATTTTTTTAGTGCTGTCAAACGATTAATCATGATTGATCGCATCCAAAATAAAGGTTTTTGTTAACATAATATATGTGTACTGTGTATATTTATTATGTAGATATAAATACAAACACATGCATGTTTATATGTTACTATTGTTTAATAATATAAATAATAAATACAAGAATATAAATGTATATGCATGTAAATATTTCCAAAATATATACATGCATGTGTGTGCATGTAATATACATAATAAATATACACAGTACACCCACATATACTTAGGTAAACAAAAACTTTTATGTTGGATGCGATTAATCCCGATTAATCGTTTGACAGCACTAATATTTTTTATTCTTATTTCAGAATTAATTATTTCAGAATTACTTTATTTTGCTAAATTTAACATGTAACATTTCATGCATTTCATTTTCATTTATGCATTTGGTAGATGCTTTTATCCAAAGCAACTTACGTTGCATTTAATGTGTATTAAAGGTATTTTTATATATTTATTTTTTAGTTCATGCATTCCCTGAGAATCAAACCCATAACCCTTAGCGCCATGCTCTACTGTTTGAGCTACAGGAGTGCTTTTATCTGAACATATTTTATTCAGATATGTACAATATATTAGCAGAGAGTCAGGGTTGGATTACCCATGTCCAAACCGTGGGGGAGTGGGGGAAGGGGGGCGATAGATGAAGTACAAGCAGCAGTGGACACGGTTATCCTGAATGTTCTTCCTGTTCAAGCCGCTTTCATCCCGAAAATACTGTTCAAACTGCTGGTCAATATAGTCAGTAATGGCCTTCCAGCTGAGGATTGAGATAAAACATCCTGTTAACAGAAAACTACCAATAATTAACAAATCTGAGCTCAACTTTAAAGGTGACATATCATGAAAATCTGATTTTTCCAGGTTTTAAGTGCTATAATCAGGTCCCCGGTGCATCTACCAACCAAGGAAACGTGAAAAAGTTTAACCCAGTAACTTTGTTTTGGTAAGCCTTTTTCTGCAAGCTCTGAAAAAACGAGCATGTCTGATTTCGCTCCCTTGGTGACGTGGCAAAGGGATCTCATTATAATATTACCGCCCCTTAATTTGTAAGTTTCCACCCACGGCGCCGTCACACAAGCGACAACGGTGTACTAGCTTTAATGCCATGGCGAAAGTTTGAGCAAAACATGCTAACTGTTCTGTCTTTGGCTGCACAGACGAGCACAGAACACTGTTTAGAGTCCCAGCCTCAGAGCAGACAAGAGAGCAGTGGTTTATTTATTGATTTATTTAATGTATATTACTGCTGCCACACAGATCTAAAATAAACATGTGATTTATTTCCCAGCTGTTTACCTTCACAGACATAACCGACTGTTTTTGTAACTTGTGTGTTTTTTTAACGTAAACTTGTGTGCGAATGAGAACTTAGTTTAGTACTCGCATGCTGTGACAGCCGCTTTCTGTCCGTGTGCTTCGGATGTGTGCGCTCAGAAAACCGTATATCAGAAGTTTAAACTCATATGGTTTAAAACGCATTATTTCAGCACGATAAACATGATAATCTTAACCAAAACAGATGTTTTTAGCAGGTGTGAGCTGTAATGGTGCAGCTCTATTCTTGAAAAGGGGGCGGGGAGCAGCAGCTTTTATAGAGACAGGCTCGAAAAACAGCGTGTTTCTGCTTCCACTCAAAATAGGCATTTTCAAAATGATGATATAAATGATCTGTGGGGTATTTTGAGCTGAAACTTCACAGACACATTCTGGGGACACAAGAGACTTATATTACATATTGTAAAAAGGGGCATAATATGTCTCCTTTAAGTACTTACGTCTCTGTATTATTGACAGCATCTCCAAAACCTGGTGTGTCTACAATGGTCAGCTTCAGCTTAATGCCCTTCTCCTCGATGTCAACCGTGTGTTTGATGATCTCCACAGTCTGACTAATGCGCTCTAAACACAAAATACATTTTTGAGGAAGGACAAATGTGTCTTTTAGATGGGATCATTTAAATTGCAGTAAGTCTGTGAGTATGGGAGCAGAAATATACCTTCAGCATTGAGTAGTTTTCTGTCCTTGTACAGATCTGTGAGGAACAAGCTGTTGATCAGGGTGGACTTTCCAAGACCAGACTCCCCTAAAAGACAACATGCAGAAATGCCGTTTTTGCTCATATGGTCGAGGAACGTTTGAATCCCGCATCTTTATCTGTCCTCTTTCCATTATATGAATCATTAAAATTGGCAAAAATACATTTTATTTCCCAGGGTTATTATAGTTATACCAAAACACATTTTCATTACTTGACAAAACAAATGTTAATTAAAAAAATACTAAAACAAAATGAAATATTTAAAAAAACTTTATTCCCCTATTTCAGCACATTCTCATTTTTATTTAGTGTAACTTGATGTACTCGGCTACAACTAAAACTGAAATAAAAATTAATTAAAACAATTATATAAACTTACATATAAAAAGAAAAAACACTAAAAATGACAAAACACGCAACAAAATTACTAAAACTTTAAAATTAAAGTGAAAACAGAAAATATATAAATAAAATTATATTAAAAATATTAATAAAAACTAATAGTTTCTCAATTATACTAAAATAACACTGTTACGTGCTGTTTTTGGTTATAAGCAGTGTCATTTTAGTATTTTTATATACGATTATAGTATGTATGAATATTTTTGAGTCTTATTTTTTATATTTTCCGTTTTTCATTTTAATTCTTCGTTTTAAGTTGTATTTATTTGTTGATGGTTTTTTTTAATGTTTCTATTTACTTTCATTATATTTAGTTTCATTTTTAGTTTTAGGGTCGGTTAGGAGTACATGAACTTCACCTTATTTTACTTCAGTTTATTGCCAAGGGAATTTTCTAAATTTCATTTCAGCTTTTTTAAGTTTAGGTTTTCATTTAATATTTATATTTTATTTAATCTTTACTTTAATTAAATTGGATAGTCCACCAAAATAAAAATCCAAAAAATAACAATAAAAATATTAAAAGTCAGAATTGATCAGCCTCATGCCATTCCAAACCTGCATTCTTTCTTCTGGTGAATACTGAAGAAGATATTTTGAAGAATGTTGGTTTCCAAACTGTTTTGGTTCCTATTGACTTCCATTGTATTTTTTGTCCTTACTATGGAATCAATCATGGAACCAAAACTTTTTGGTCACCAACATTATCAAAAGCTGCTTTTTTTCTGTTCCACAGAAGACAGAAAGTCATGAAAACATATAGAAAGGCATGGATAAATAAATGACAATAAAATATTAATTTTTGAGTGGACTATCACTTTAAGAAATACAATATTTAATCGTTTTAAAATGAGTTTCGGTTAGCAATAACAACACTGGTGATAAGAACCTCACCTGCCACCATGAGTGTGAAATCGAAGCCTTTTTTGACCGACTTCCTGTGAACCTGATTCGGGAGGGTGGCGAAGCCGACATACTCTTTTTCCTAAAACAATGGCATATAATGACATCATTTAATAGTGCAATGCTAATACTACCACATTAATTTCCATATCAAAACAACTGTACAGTATGCAAAAACGGACATCAGTAAAGCAAATCATGTGATAGCTGCAGGATAAAGATTAATCCAAGCACCCAACCCCCAACCTACACAGCCAGCCTGATGTATGCCACACTCACATCTTTACTAGGGCAATCCCAGAATTCCTGCCATGTTTCATTGTGCTTAGAGCGTTTGTGTGGGAGTGGCCAGTGCTGAAGGCCTCACGGTCCATATTTACAATATTACATCATTTGTCCTATTATATAAAACCTCTCTACTGTCATATAGAATCATTATGCTTGGTTTGCATCACAGATATGCAAAATTAGCCCTGTTTTTTGGTCCAATGCATCTTAAAGGGCAGCAGAATATGCAAATTAGTTTTACATACCATGCAGGATCTGTGTTTGTATGAAACACAAATGCAATAAAACTAACCAGTGTTTGTTTTTGAGAAAGCATTATATTATATTGCAAAAAATATATATTTTGGATCAAAAATGAAGGTTACAAACTTCGCAATAGATTCTCCCACTTGGCTTCATCTCCAGGATTGTTAGGCCTGTCTGGGAATCAGGGAAAGAGGTTTATCCTCACCCAGAGGCACGGATATTGGATTTTGCTTTCATGCACGACTGGCAACAGTCTCAGTCACTGGAAGCTGTGTGCATGTATTCGTGGGCGTTCACCGAGAAACAAGACAAGAAATGAATTGAACGTTTCCTAGCAGACAGAGGCATTAGTGTTATTTTCATCAGTCGCCCAGGTTGACTGACAGTTCGCCCTCGGGTGGGCATACAGTGCACATTTAGACATTTTCTAAGCCAGTGCGCAGAGCACACCACATGAGCATCAGAATTTTTCAAGATTTAAGAGGAATATGAAATCAGAGAAATATTGCAAAACAGTGCGACACCTCATAAAAATTTTTTTAAATAGGCATATAATAAATTTACTAGGATATTTATCATTTAAAAATACTATATGGGAAATGTAATCCCAAAAATATAAATACGCAAAATTATATTTTGCATAAAGGAACCCTAATTTTGTAACTATGAAGATTTTTGCATTGTGACATTATTTCTGTAACATTCAATCAAATTTCTCCCCTAATGCTCATTACAGTAATGCATAAAGAAAAAAAAGTGTCACAATGCAAACAAACATAATTCCTCTTCTTTCTGCAAAAATACCATTTTGATTTTGAGGTGAAATGTCTTTGAGATTCATGCATATAATTAAAATAATTATGTAATTAGATTCAATGAATTTTAATGAGCATGTTAGGACTAGTGGCTGGTGGTATCAGCATCTTTTTCATTGTCCTCAAATGATGCAATGCATGCAGTTCTCCTGCTGCTTTACAGTGAGGTCAAACAGAGATTGTGATGAAATGTGGGACACTGAAAGCTGGCAGTGAGGATTAGTTTCATGCATTTCTGGAAATGGACAGCATCTATCCATTTGATGGATACGTTATTTGCAACACTTAAATGTCAGACCGAATATACAGAATATAATATTTTGGTGTTCACTGTTGTTACGCTCATAACCAAACAGGACCGTCATATGAGCCCCATGGCTCTATTCACAGCAACCCAGCACACTGTCCCAGAAATATATGCCGCATGCGCGCAGATGTGAATCAACCTATGGCAAGCACATAGATACGCAGCACATTAAGTTGATAATTGCAGACTAAAAAGTAGCTTACCTCTGCATCCTCTGTTGTGTGATGTGAGACGCCCGCAGCAGGTGAAGGATGCAGACGCCCATTTAGGGGTTAAGAAATCCAGAGCGATTGATGCAAACAGACAAATTAATGTTCCGTTATTAAATCTTGCTGTTATTTCAGGCACATACCGGTAATACCTCACTTAGCTTACCTGATTTCACCGCCCTGCTCTTGTACCTGGCGCTGCTTGTCATCCCGGCCGCTTTCGGAAACCCCAAATCGCAACTCGCACTATGGAGAAGGCGTTCTCATTAATATTCATTAGCCCAGCCTTCTCCATTGGACGGTCACCGAGGAATGTTTGCGCGAGTCCATCGCTATTGGATGGCAACCGCACAACGGAACCATTACGTAATTAATATTCATGAGATGAGGTTTCGCCATAGTAGGATTTATATGTATCCTTGGAGAACAGCTGGAAGAAATATGATGCTGCCGGATGGACAGGGGTGGACCTAACAGTAGCTAAACCTGAGTAGAACCATAGCAAAACTATTTTTCCATTTGAAAATTACGTTGTACTATATTCAATTTTAAAATTATACGTATATAAAGTCAAAGATATATAAAGTATAGATAGGATAGATATATAGATAGATAGATAGATAGATAGATAGAGAACGATAAAACCCAATTCGAAAAAGTTGGGACACTGTCAAAGTTGGAGTAAAAAAGGAATGGAATAATTTACAAATCTCATAAATTTATATTTTATTCGCAATAGAATATAGTTAACATATCAAATGTTGAAAGTGAGATTTTTGAAATGTCATGCCAAATATTGGCTTTTTTTGGATTTCATGAGAGCTACACATTCCCAAAAAATTGGGACAGGTAGCAATAAGAGGCCGGAAAAGTTAAATGTACATATAAGGAACAGCTGGAGGACCAATTTGCAACTTATTAGGTCAATTGGCAACATGATTGGGTATAAAAAGAGCCTCTCAGAGTGGCAGTGTCTCTCAGAAGTCAAGATGGGCAGAGGATCACCAATTCCCCCAATCATGCGGCGAAAAATAGTGGAGCAATATCAGAAAGGAGTTTCTCAGAGAAAATTGCAAAGAGTTTGAAGTTATCATCCTCTACAGTGCATAATATATTCCAAAGATTCAGAGAATCTGGAACACTCTCTGTGCGTAAGGGTCAAGGCCGGACAACCATACTGGTTGCCTGTGATCTTCGGGCCCTTAGACGGCCCTGCATCACATACAGGAATGCTACTGTAATGGAAATCACAACATGGGCTCAGGAATACTTCCAGAAAACATTGTCGGTGAACACAATCCACCGTGCCATTCGCCGTTGCCGGCTAAAACTCTATAGGTCAAAAAAGAAGCCATATCTAAACATGATCCAGAAGCGCAGGTGTTTTCTCTGGGCCAAGGGTCATTTAAAATGGACTGTGGAAAACTTTTCTGTGGTCAGACGAATCAAAATTTTGAAGTTCTTTTTGGAAAACTGGGACTCCATGTCATCCGGACAAAAGAGGACAAGCACAACCCAAGATGTTATCAGCTCTCAGTTCAGAAGCCTGCATCTCTGATGTATGGGGTTGCATGAGTGCGTGTGGAATGGGCAGCTTACACATCTGGAAAGGCAACATCAATGCTGAAAGGTATATCCAAGTTCTAGAACAACATATGCTCCCCTCCAGACGATGTCTGTTTCAGGGAAGGCCTTGTGTATTTCAGCAGGACAATGCAAAACCACATACTGCAGCTATTACAACAGCATGGCTTCGTAGTAGAAGAGTCCGGGTGCTGGATTGGCCTGCCTGCAGTCCAGATCTTTCACCGATAGAAAACATTTGGCGCATCATAAAGAGAAAGATGCGACAAAGAAGACCTAAGACAGTTGAGCAAGTAGAAGCCTGTATTAGACAAGAATGGACAACATTCCTATTCCTAAACTTGAGCAACTTGTCTCCTCCGTCCCCAGACGTTTGCAGACTGTTATAAAAAGTAGATGGGATGCCACACAGTGGTAAACATGGCCTTCTCCCAACTTTTTTGAGATGTGTTGATGCCATGCAATTTTAAAATCAACTTATTTTTCCCTTAAAATTATACATTTTCTCAGTTTAAACTTTGATATGTTATCTATGTTGTATTCTGAATAAAATATGAAATTTGAAACTTCCACATCATTGCATTCTGTGTTTATTCACAATTTGTACAGTGTCCCAACTTTTTTTTTGGAATCGGGTTTGTAGATAGATAGTGAAATGATTTATTAATCAATAAATTGACAGTTCAAATATGTATAATAATATGTAACAATAAAAATGTGAAAAACTCTTTTGAACCGACCTATAAGTGTACATATTAAAAATAAACTAAATAATTATTTAATTCTTTAGTTAAATGTGAAATTAATGAATTAATAAATCCCAAATTCTTTTAATATGCAATACTTTGATTAATAAACCTACTGGATTTGGCTGTTATTAATATATTTTTCTTTAATTGGCGCAATTAGTTATTAAATTTAATAAATTTAAAAAAAAGATGGCTTATGTAAATGGTTCTCCCAGTACTGTATGCTGTAGAGATCTGACACATGGTGGCAGCATAACATCATATCCAGTTTGTGTGAATCTTATAAGTGTTTGCACTATAATGGTTTGAATGGATGCATGCAAGTCAGCCTTTGTATGCTTAAAGGCACAATATGTAAGATTTTTTTATTAAAATATCCAAAAACCATTAGAACAGTTTTATATATTTTGCTGACTTGTGTACTTACATTATCCCCAATGTTTCGAAGAATGTTTAAATCCAAAGAAATAAGCAATTTTAACTAGTGACACGGTCATATAAACTAGGTCTATAGTGGCATTGTGTCGCCTGCCAATGACGTCATAACCTCTCGATTTCCGGTTTTGTTTTGTAGAAAACATAGAAACACCAAAGACGCTTTAATATGCTATGCATTTTATTAGACAGGTGACGACCGCACAGAGTAGCATTATAACAGAACATTCAAATGTATCTAGTATGATAAAACAGCGCGCACTTTAGTGGCAACAATTACAATATTGTGCCTTTAAATGAATCCATTCTAGGTCATGCATGTATAGTCGTGCATTGTGGTTTTCCTCACAGAGAATGACATGCAAAAGGAAGATGTCCGGAGAGCAACACAATAGTGAGACCCTGCTCTGTAAATACTGCCCAGGAAACTGTGTGACAGGTTACCAGGCCAAACTATATTTATTCTAGAAACACATCAAAGGCCGTTTAAATTAGGAAGATGCTGACACTGTAACCCTGCTGGAGAAAAAAATGAAGCATGCAGCAGGCCAGTGAATGAACGTGGGCTGTACTAGGAAATTTCCTCTCATCGAAATAATGTTGATATCTCTCATTTGCTTTCAGAAGCTGTTTGCCAGTGCTTTGAAAACATATACTAATTTTTTTAATTGATGTATATTTGATAGTATCTACTATAATACATAAAACTATTTCAATTTTCTCTGTTTTTAAGTACTTCAGATTTGAGTATGGGGCCTCCAGCGAATATTTGGGTTCCCAGGATAAAATCTGAGAAAGGCTCGATTTTCTTGCCTCACTGAGCTTGATTTTTCTTTCCAACAGGTACTGTACACTACTGTTCAAAACATTTTTGTAATGCTTCTGAACGGAGTCTCTTATGCTCACCTGGCTGCATTTAGTTGATCAAAAATGCATTAAAAACAGTAATATTGTGAAATATTATTTATTAATGCATTTAGCAGACGCTTTTATACAAAGCGACTTACATGCATTCAGGCTATACATTTTTTGTGTTCCCTGGGAATTGAACCCACAACCTTATGCACTGCTAACGCAATGCTCCACCACTGAGCCACAGGAACACTAAAACACTATTTAAAAGAGCTGTTTTCTATTTTTATATATTTTAAAATGTTATTTATTTCTTTGATGTCAAAGCTGAATTTTCAGCATCATCACTCCTGTCTTCAGTGTCACATGATCGTTCAGAAATCCTTCGAATATGCTGATTCATGCGGAGAAACTTTTTATATTGTCATCAATGTTGAAAACAGCTGTGCTGATACAACCATGATACATTTTATTTCTAGATTTTTTTTTGATGAATAGAAAGTTCAAAAGATCAGAATTTACATGAAATGGAAATCTTTTGGAACATTATAAATGTTTTAACTTACCTTTTTCACCAAGTTAATGTGTCTTTTCTTTTCTTTTTAAATAGTGTGTGGCATTTATTTAACATATGAAGTTTTTCTAATACAAAAAAGCACAAAGTATTGTGGATTTCATCTTTCGTGGCAATGAAAAAGTCTTATCGGACCAGACATTTGCAAATAGCTTTATATGACCTGACGTTAAACTTGTTTATCTGATATAATTTTCAATGGTGCCAGAGTAGAGCAAATTGAGAAATGAGAGACAAATCTGGACGATCTCTAGTTTGTACTCAACTCATCAGCCTCAGAGTTTGTTGTGTTATTGGCCTGACGAAAGCTGATAGTAATAAACAATGGTGCAACAAAACAAAAACATCATAAAAACAACGAGGCAGCCCAGCAATCGCTCATGCGGCCAAACTAGCACAGGAGCAAACTGGAGGAAAACAATGATGGGAAAATCCTGTAGAAACAGTGAAATAATCCAGCTGCTCACCACAGTCACCTTCCTGTGCTGCAGTGCTGGTTATTAGACAGCAGCCAAACAATTAACGCTGCAATTAATAGTTCATTCCAGATCTGAACAATCACAGTATTTGGCAGTCACACAAGCATTGTTGTTGTACTTTCGTTCTTCAATAACCTTGCTAATTTACAATTTGCTTTCTTAATTGAAATATGGCTAGGATGTCATCATGCTTGCCTGCAATTTCATCCGAGCATTTTATCTTTCCCTGGAGCTAAGGCCATTGTTGCTAAGCTTATCTTTGCACACATCAAAAATGACTAAACATTTCTTTTAAACACAGATATCTCTAGATATGGCTTGAGTCCCTCCTTCAGTGTAAAGATGCAGTCACATTATCATAATTTCAGCAAAATTTCATGGACAAAAAAAGGTCTATTGTATATTGACAATAGTGTAGTGATGTAAAAAGCACAGCTCACACACAAGTCACTTTCAAACCAAGCAGCTTTCTGTCGGTTAACGAATTGAATTCAAATCGAAGAATAAAAAATAATCCACAGAATAAAAAATTAAAAAAGGTAATTGCGAATTTTTATCTCACAATTTCTGCCTTTTTATAATTTTTTTATTTTAAATCTCACCATTCTGAGATTATATGTCAGAGTTCAAAGAAAAAAACGCTGGAATTGTGAGATATAAACTCAGAATTTAGAGAAAAAAGTCCAAATTTAGAGATGTAAACATAGAATCCTGGTTTAAAAAAAAGAATTGCAAGACAAACACTGATTTCGAAGGAAAAATGTCAGAATTTCGAGATATAAACTTAGAATTCACGTTAAAAAAAGTCAGAATTGTAAAATATAAACTCAGAATTTAGAGAAGTCAAAATTTAGAGATGTAAACTTAGAATCCTGGTTTAAAAAAAGAATTGCAAACGCAGAATTTAGAGAAAATAGTCAGAATTGCGAGATATATACTCAGAGTTTGAGGAAAATAGTCAGAATTGTGAGACATAAACTCATGATGTTGAGATGTTAACTCAGAATCACAAGAAAAAATACTTCTCGTGTTAAAGTTGGTCATGTGAACTTGCCACGTTGACCAACAGAAAGCTGCTTGTTTTGAAGGTGACGTGTGAAAGTTGTTTGTCGCTCATTTTATAGGCTAAACAAGTGAAGTCGGATTACTTAGAAAAAAAATAGCATTAAACAACTAGAACACATATATTTATTCCTGCAGTCTAGCATCTAATAGCCTATTATGGAACCTGGTGGCAGTGGAATTACATAAGCACTATGCAAAACATATGGATTTGTGCCAGTTGCAGTGACGCTGACTGAGGCAATTTATTTGTTTCTCTTTGGAATGTCTCAAGATGCTCGATGTACTACAGGATGCTTCATGGCCGCAAACTGGGCAAGGAAGCTTTCTGAACGCTTCCTCCAATGGACAGCAACGACTGCGGGCCACAATAACTTTTCTTGGGAAACTGGCATCTCAGGAACACATAGGGTTTGTGTTACGCATCCATGCAATAGCTCATTAAAGGTGGATCGAGCGGCTTTGCACCAGCTCTGTAAAGATGCCTGGTTCATTGCAGGAAATGTTTATTGTTCTGTACAAGCTGTTTCCTTGTTTCTCTTCTCATGACGAGCAATTGAAGCAAGACGGGTGGGGGTTAAGGCAAACGTTTCTCTCTTTTCTCGTAAAACCCAACTCAAACTGAAAACTATGCACTTTTCAGAAGTGTAAGTGCAAAATAGTGCAGAATGATATAAAATATTTAAATAATGAAAGAAATTTAAAAAAAAAAACTTTAAAAGAACACATTTCTGATCTAATAAATATGTTATATAAGTGCAATAAGGATTTGAGTTACTACCATAAAATGTTCATTTTATTTTGAAGATTGCAATGGATTTGCCTGTTTGAGTTAAGTTGAAATGCATACAAAATGTGTTAAAACAATTAATATAATTGTGATTTTCTATGCTACTGAACATCAAAAATAGCTTTTTATAATCAAACATTGTTCTCAACATTTTACTCAATGTACAAATTTGTAGGAAAACTAAAGAAATTGCGTATCAGCTCATCCAATTTCCAGCAAATATAACTCCCACTTTTCTAGAAACAGAAAATTTTACCAAAAAACAAAAACCAACTATGTACAATGTCGCAAATATTGTAAAAAGGGTATCTGAGAGGCTATACAGTCCAGTCAGTCTTAAAAGACGACGGCTGATCTCAAGGTTGATAGGGAAAATGGCTCAGGAAATTTAAAGGAAACAGTGAGTCAAATGAGAGAATTTTCACCACTGTGAGGGACCAGTTTAAACCAGATTGCCCTGAGGGCATAAATGAGTAATTCCCAGCAAAATATTGGATGAAATGATGGTCATGCTTGTACAGTGACTGTAAACACAGCTGTATACAAAGTGCTTGACTCACGATTTCCTTCAGAAATGACTACATTAATGTACAAGATACAATCAGACCTGCTTCCTGGTGATAACTGGACCTGGATATAAACTTCATTGCTGTACTTGAGGAATACATTATAAAATTCATTTTGTAATAAAGCCTCATGATTCATGAAGGGTGGGTGGATGTCAGTGACTCTTAAAGTTTGGCATACTATGAGCAATTGTGAATATAAACAAAACTCCCACTAGCGTAAATCGCCTTGAAGCACCAGCCTGCATTCCCCAAGCTCAATGCTTAACCATTTACTCATAAACGATATTACGATTTGGTTAATATTCTAGTACAAAAATTCAATAGATTCACCCACATAGAAGCAGAATCATAAAAGTCATAATTTTGACTTTTTTATCTAATTTCTTCATTTTATTTGATTATTATGACTTTGTGTGTTCATTTCGCATAGCACTAATTCCAAGTATAGGATAGCCAAATCATAAAGGAGGTAGAGCTTTTTCGCATTTGGCTCCCAAACTCTGGAATAGCCTTCCTGATAACGTTTGGGGTTCAGACACACTCTCTCTGTTTAAATCTAGATTAAAGACAAATCTCTTTGGCTAAGCATTCAAATAATGCATCTCATAATCTTGTACTGCAGTTATATCTGATCAAATGCACATTATTATTCTTTAGTTTGGGTTAAACAATCAATTTTGCTTGGTTGGAACAACAGCTACACTAGTTATGTCTCTATTTGTTTCTCTGTTTCTGACATCCCGGGATTGACATCCTGTGGTAACTAGGTCCCTTAGAGGACCTCAGATGATGCCAACCCTGAAACAACATACAGAACTACCAAATTTTGCTATAAGTTTGATTGCATCATATAATAATTGCTGTTAATAGTGTTCATCGTCTGTTTTATTACGTCTTAAATTGATTTTTCCTTATATTTCTGCCATATGTACATTAACTGACAGTTACCACTGATAAGCTACCACTAAATATTGTAGAAACTTAATTGCTTGGCAACGATTGTACAAATAAACTTGAATTGAATTGAATTTGAACAACACTTTACAAGACAAAACTAAACGAGGTAATTAACAAGGCATACCTGAACCAAATGAACGTAATCAAACAAGGGAGAAAATGGGTCACTGGGAGCACATGGGGACAGAAAACACAACAAAACAGGAACACCAATCTGTCACCTACATCCGTCTTTCGTATTCTCCTCTGTTCCTTTTTTTTCAGTTTATTTCTACTTTCTATCATCTGCCCTCCCCCTTTTTTTCTCTTTAGTGTTCTTTCTAGCATTTTCTAGCATGAAGAATCATAAAGCCCAACTAAAGACTTTTAGTAAATCTCTTGACCATGGTAACATCTGCCAGTGTTGTAGTCAAGACCAGCCCAATTTCGAGTCCAAGTCCTGCTTAAAATCTCAGTAGTTCAAGCCAAGACAGAGACTAGAAAATATGGTCTGAGACTTGGACTCGAGATGGACTCTGCCTCCAGTGCTACAACAGTGACATCTACATTTTGCAAAACCCTAAACAAGAACAGTGTTCATCTGAGGAAATCCTGCAGGAAGCCACTGCTGTCCAGAAAAAGCATTACTGCACGTCTAAATTTGAGCACCTGGATGTTCCACCATGCTACTAGGAAAATATCCTGTGGACAGATGTAACTGAAGTTGAGAGGTTTGGAAAAAAACTAAGCACTCCAACATCAAAACCTCATCCCAAGTGTTAAGTATGGTGGAGGAACCATCATGGTTTGGGTTGCTTTGCTGCCTTAGGGCCTGAACAGCTTGCCAACATTGACAGAAAAATGAATTCCCTGGTTCATCAAGACATTTTGATGAAAATCTGTCTGCTAATCATAGCTCAACAGATGCTGAGTGACGCAACCAGACAACCACCCAAAGCATAGGAGTAACTCAACAACAGAATAGCTTCAAACAGATGA
>JADLZN010000325.1:0-23239 GCA_018155175.1 Sinocyclocheilus anophthalmus | reverse complement strand
TTTAATTCTTTCCCGCCCCCCCCCCCCGGTAGCCAAAAACACCCCACAACTTTTCCCCCCCCCCTCGCCCACAACCCCTTTCTCTGTCTTCTCTATAACCTCTTTCATCACCCCTCTCCTCCCTTTTTCTCTCTTTTCTCGTGTTCTTTTTCCTTCCCTTTATTGATGCACCCCTCATCAAGACGGCGACCTCTTTTTCACCGTCTTCTTTCTTTTTCTGACCGTTTGCCTTACTGGAGTTTTTAGACCTTTCTTCTGTCACAGCATCATTTCCCACTTATTCCTGATTCATTCTTTCTTCTTAATTCTATCTCTACCTCTGTCACTGTACTGCCCGTTGCCTTGCGCTCTTTTTTATCGTCCGTCTTTTTTCCATGACTTTTGTTCTATTTTGGCTTGTCACTATGTGTCTCGTTCTTAGGAATTTATATTTATCTTGTTGCTTCTCTCTTGGTCTGCTTTTTTTCGGCTTTTTTTCTGTGTTTACCTCTTTCCTGAGTATCCTTTTTCATTTTGTCTTTCTTCGATCGTTTCTCTTTGTTAGTGTCTGTCTTCTTTCGGATTGTATTTCCTTTTCCGGTCATCTTTCGTAGTTCTGCTTTATTTTTCGTTTTGTTTTATTTGGCGACTCTCTTCTATTGTTTTTGCTTTTGTCGCCTTTTTCAGGTTATTTTTGTTTTTTGTCGTTCTTTCTTCCATTCACCTTCTTCCTTCTTTTCTTTTTTTTTTTTCCTTCTTATACGTCTCCTGTTTTTTTCCTCGTTTTTTCTTGTTGTTGCTGTTCTTCTGTTTTTGTTTATTCTATTCTTTATCTTCTCAAGCCCCCATTTTTTTTTTTTTTCTCCCTTGGCATTCTTTCGTGTTTTGGTTTTTTTTCTATTGCGAGCTACTTGTGTTTTGTTTCGTTCTTTTCATCGGCTCATTGCTTTTTTTTTTGCCGTTAGATTTGTTCGTCTCACCTCATCGAGTTTCGTACTTTTTTTCTTTTGTCCCAACTTATTGATGATTTGTATTCTGCTTCCTAGTTCTATGGACAAACCTATTATACTTTTCTTATCTTATGGGTGGTGTACTTCTTCTTTTATTTTAATTTCTTCGGCCCCTTTCTTTTTGTCTCTGCTTCTTGTGTTGTGTACGCTTGTACAGTTGTGTTGTTGGTTTTTAGTTTAGTTATGTATTTTTTTTTTGCTGTCTGCACCGCTTTGATTGTTTATCTGGGTTACCTCTTCGTTCTTTGTGATGTATTTTTTTCTTTCTTTTGTATTTACTATTTTTCTTTTTTCTTTTTATGTACCCCGTTCCCTAATTGACTGTATTTTTGCCTTTAGTGGTGGGTATTATTTATTTTACTTTTTGCTTCTCTTTGTTTGTCTTTCTGACCAAGGACTTTATTTTTCTTCATGGTTTGGCACTTAAACAGCTTTCCGTGTCTCTCTCATTTTATTTCATTTTTTTACTTCTTTCTCGCTCTTGTCTTATCACTTTTTTATTTGTCTTGAGTTAT
Source organism: Sinocyclocheilus anophthalmus (assembly GCA_018155175.1). NCBI lineage: Eukaryota > Metazoa > Chordata > Actinopteri > Cypriniformes > Cyprinidae > Sinocyclocheilus > Sinocyclocheilus anophthalmus. The sequence goes on along the minus strand of JADLZN010000325.1, from coordinate 21,735 downwards.
CGTATTTTCTGTCTTTCTTCGTTGTTTTTTTTTCTTTTTCCCCTTTTCTCTTCTTTTTATTCCCTCTTTCTTCTTTTACTTTTTTTCTTTTTTTCATCTTTTTGCTATGTTCCAGTCTCTGTCTTCCACTCATTGATTTTCTTACCTGTGTTCTTTTCTGTTTTCGTATGTATTCAACTATAAACTATCTATCATTTGTTTCCCGGTCAATTTTTTGTCCTAGAGCCTATGTGTTTCGTATCACTTGTTTTTTTTACTCTGTACCGCAGCAGATCCGAGAAAACTGCACTCATGCCACCTCTGTTATCACGCTGTGTATCTCACTGTGAAGTTGTTCTTCTAGCTGATAAATTCTCTTCTGAAGATTCTCCAACTGAGGGGCTCGCGCGCGAACACCACCTGCGGCCCCCGACAGTTTAAGAGCCACAGAAGCAGATTCATAAGCCAGACAGTGAAAAGTATTCGATACCGCCTTTCTATTCCTTTGTCGCGCTGCGTTTGTCCCTGGTCTATCGCTGGTTCCCAGGAGGGAAACCTGCCCGCGCAGTCAATAATTCCTAATTCACACAACCTCTGGGCCATAGCCCGATGCCTGTCCTGAAATCGCAGTACTCACGGTAGAGGAAGGCCTACGAATGGAAGCTGGTTGCTAGCAAATGCATCGGCATGGGGCAACTGTTGCCTCCATCCCCTCGATCTCCTCCACTGTCGTCTGACGTTGGATGTTTCTACCTACCCTGCTTTAAAGTTCCAGGACACCACTGGAGCGCCGCTATACATGCAAACTTCAGTCGGCGCTTGTTTCCTGCAGCCCAACCCTTCACAGATACCCAGCGACAACTTACTGTAAAGGCGTACGTTAACGGCAGGCTTGCACCCAACTTTTCCAGTTCAGGTTGTTGTCGCTTCTCTGCCGGCTCGAGGCGTAACCAAACTTTACAGCAACAGTTACTATTGACTTTAGCACCTTATTAAATGAGGATCACAACAAATGGAGTACTTCAACCTCATATTTTGCCACACTAATTGGACAGACAAACAGATTTTTCACCTGCCTTTTTGATCTCATGAAACCTTTTTTGTAAGCATATTTTGCCCAGTACACATATTCGTAACAAGTCGCAAGAGTTTTCAAACACCCCCTCCCTTAATAGTATATAATTTATATCAAGCACACAAGATTTGCGTTTCTGGGGTGTAGAGTCATGAGCAATTAGCTATACGACTGTGGCGAACTGTGAGGTCCGAAGCGGCCACTCACTCTCTCTAGGTTCTCTCCATGGGTCCCGGGTGGCGATCTGTTATCTTTTCATTATAACCCACCCATTTCTTTTATTTTCCTCTCCTCACATTGCTTATCGACACCCTCCCCCCCTCTGTTATGTCGGATTCTCTTATCCTAGACTCTTTTTTCTTCCACAATCTATTTTTCACCCTGATAATTCCATCGCTACTGGTTCACACCCCTTTTCTCTGCCCCTTCTGTGTTTTACCCTGGCTCTATTTTGTCGTCAGTCTCTCCCTGCACCATCCTTTTCAACCAATTCCACTCTTTATGCATTATGCATAGCCTCTCCGTTTTTCCTGGCTGGATCGGCCAGAGTTTACCTCATATTCTCCTAATGGTGACCCCTTCCCCCCTTCACCTTATTAATCTTTCTTTCTCCAGAGGTGTGTAAGAATGCAGAACTTGCCCTGCCTGATCGGTACGTGTCCTTCCCCCATGGCACCTTCCCTCCCCCCCCATCGCGTGCCTCACTACCTGATTCGACGCTTTACTACATTCCCATAGATTCCCAACACTCACCACTGCCCCGAATCCCAGGAGCTATGTCATAACCCAGAACACAACACACACAAGACACAAGTATGATGATTTAGAGCTATCAAACTCTGGTCGCCCCCCATGAAGTTCTAAAACAGTCCGTGCAAGCCAGGACAAGCAGTCTGCCATAGAGAGCGCTCTCATAAGCTACTTGTTGGGACTATTTGGGTCATGGTTCACATCTGCCACCACCAAAGTGAGGGTCAGACTAACACTGGTTTTTAAAGGGGATGATTGCGATTTCAAGATTCCCTTCTCTGGCGTGTGTCCACCAAACTAATTCGTTACATCGATCATATCCGCCTAAAGGTTGCCACCGACTAACGTCTCAAACCCAAAGAGATATTTCTTTATAAAGTTCTTGCCTCGTCCAGCCCTCCTCCACCCGACCCTCGTTTACCAACGCCCGGGCACAGTCTATGCGCCTTCTGGGGCAGAGTCCAATAAGCGACCGCCCAGATGTCAAGCCGCCACAGAGGAGTGGGGGATACCTTGATCCGCTGTGAGAGTTTTTCTGCCGCGGCGCAATCCCTGTCGTGGAGCCTCTGGTTGTTCTGTCGACCCTCGAAACTACTGTTGGTACTCACATCCCACGCGGACACAAATCGCCCCCACCCGCTTTCCGAACCCCCCGAGCGCCATTGTCACCCTCATACGGGCTGTTTTCCCTGGACACAGGCAGGGTGCTATCTGAGGAAGCCCACAATCATCGTCCCACTCTGTGAGCACCATAATTTTTTTTTTAACCCTTCACACCGCCTACAACCCCAATTCATGTATACCCCCAACTCCCACCACAGACTGTGCTAATTTTTAGCCACGTCCATGGCCCTTCCACATATTTTTTGGCATCCACGAGTTACGGGGAGCTGCACCCACACAGATTCGTTCATTTATTGCATCGCTTTATCTCTCGCATGCCTCACACTCCTCCGATTTGATATTTGCGATCGCCAGGCTGCCCACCGCCTACTAATCCTGTGCGCTTAGTCCCAGACCCTTTTTGCAATTTGCCCACCCCCATATTTATCCGGTGGCCGTTCTGAGCCGGTTGAGCTCCAGGCCAAGCCCGTGATTGAGGTTTGGTGGACATGACAGAGTCTGGTGGTGCAAGGTTTCACAAAACCCACCGTTTCTTTCCACCCTACTGTACCTTTCTGTTTCTCCTCTCTTCCCCGCCTTTCTGACACGCAAGATTTTTACAAAGCCTTCGTTCTGAAACCGCGAGGTGTTTTAGTTGTGTCCTCTTTGAGACAGGACCAACAAAGTGCTTCGCTTTCCCAAGAATCCACCAGGTCCTCCACGGCCTGGCCCTGGCGTGGGCGCAGCAACCCGCTCTCATTATTCTTCCCCGTGTTATCGCCTGTCCTTTCTGTGCAGTCCCCATACTGCGGCGTGGTCGGTTTGTACAGCTCCCAACGAGTTGACCGTAGACATGTGGGGGCGTGTTCCGCCGGCTGTGAGTTTTCGGCGGGAGGGCCGCGTCTCAATTTTAAATAGAATATATCTTTGGGTTTGAGACTTTAGTCTTGGCAACTTTAGGGATCTAAATCACGATAGTTTGGACCCCTCCAAAGCGAAAAGGCAAGGAAACAAACTTGAAATCGGCAGCTCCTAGACCCCTTTTTAAAACCAGTGGTAGTCGCCCCTCACATGTTGGGAGATGGAACAATACCCAATATTCCGCAACATTAGGCTCTTAGAGCTTTCTAAGTGACCAGACTTATTTGTCTGGCTTGCCATGAAACAGTATCGCCGCGTAGAATTTCCTGTTACACCCGATTGACTTCTCTAAGTAGTGCATAAAATGGCGTTTGGTTTTTTCGGGGTGATTGACAAATCTAATTGGTTCTTGCAGATGATTGTTTTCATTTTATTATTTAAAGGCTTATCTTAGTCTAGGCCTCGTTGTTTGATTCAGCCTTTGTGGAAATGCCATTTACCTTCGCCCACCTAATTTCGCTTTAAACTTCTGTATACAGAAGGAATATAGAATCGCTTTGAATTGTTTAAGTCAGCATTAGGATTAATCTTATGAAAAACTTTTCATCTCGCATCGAAAACTTTAGATGAATCAGTTCATCATTTTCATACGATTTTATTTGTTAACCTTATTTTAGGGGGCTACGAGGTATCACACTCGCTCTGCACTCCTCCAGTTTGAGAGAAGTAGCTGTTTCGTCATACAGTTGCATACAGTATGGAAACAACCTCCTTTAATTTTCATCACCAACGCGTGCGTCATGTAATTCGTCCTTCACGTAGGTATTTCGCGTGGGCGCAAGGAGTCGATGGAACATCCACCTAGCCTATTTGTTTCATAGTTTGGGAACTACCATGGAAATGGGTTCAGTTTGGCGACGCACATGGCGCGCGCGTGAGGTTAGATTTGAGCCTCACATCTGCCGCGTTTTCTGCATTTCATAGTACCCTTAACCCACCCCATGAACCTCAACCCGTTTTTTCATTTCTTTCCTTTTCGTTCTCTATGTATTTTTTCCCACCGCGTCTCAGTGTACTGTTATTGACCTCTTCATTCCTCCCCCGCTTCCGGCTCTTACCCCCCATAGCTCTCCATTTTGCCACCTCGTTTATGTCCGCGACCTTCACGTAAGTCCACATATGCGTTTGTTTCCGACTACTTTTTACCTCCCCTTTATAAGTTTTCACCTACCCGCCTGCCTGTCCTTGTCTACTCCCCTCTACCATCCCTGATTAGGACGACCACCACCTGCACTCCCTGTCCCTGCTACATTAGCCTTGATGCTTGTGCTTGTTACGCATTATTTGGTTTGTGCTATTCCCATGCACTACTGTATGTTTCCGAGATAGCACGGGCCTGCCCCTTTGTTGTCTGCTTTCATGCCACCCCCGTTAGTATCCCGCACTCTAAACTTGGCCGACTATTGGGGCCATATCGCTGGACGGAGGCGCCCTCCCCTTCCTACAGCGCCTTTGTAGGACCCACGCTTCCATTCGTAGGCTTTCCTTCACCTCCCAGTGCGTCCTGGCGATTCACGCACGGCCGGTCCTTCTTCTCGCCCCTCTTTGACATTCCACCTTACATTAACTTAATTGCTCTTCGTCTTTCCCGCGGGTCTGCGCTCTACAGAACAAGTGCAAAACGCACGCCGACCACAGGAGGATACCGAGATCCCTGACCGAACTTTCCCTTCCTGGCAGATACTATCATTTCGTCTCCTTCCAACTGTGCCGGGTGCCTCCCATTTTTTTTCCTGTCTGCCCAGGGTTTGCTTACTCTCAGTCCTAGGACTTATGTCAGCTCGAAGACCAAACTCACAGTGATCTGCAGTCTAAGATCTTATGATCATCACGGGAGATTTGTTTCTCTTTTTGTGTTGCCATCCCCCCCAAAAATTTATTCACCATCCATCTGTTTCCTTCCCCCACCCCCTCTACCCCCCGTCTTCACCAAATCCCCACCCCACTCCCTACCCACCATCACCCCCCTCACAATCCCTCCCCTCACCCAACCGCACCTCCACCCCAATCAACCCCACTTCTCCCTCAATCCCAACCTTTTTCAAAAATCCTATAATTTCTATTTTGCCCCCATCCCCCACCCCTCTCCACCAAATCAAACACCTCATCCCGTCCCTCACCCCCCCCCCATCAAACTCTCATCCCCCCACACCCGCACTTTCACCCTCTCACCTTTTTTCCCCCCACTCACCCACCACATTTCCGCGTCCATCCGCCCCCCCACTCCCTCCTCCACCCATCTCCCCCCCCTCCTCCTCATACCTCCTACGCCCCATCGTCTAGATATTCCCCACCAACCTCTGTACCTCCATCCCCCCTGCCCCACCCCCCCACTCTCTTTGACATTCTCCCACCCCGATTCCCTACCTCCTCACTCCCCCTTCCCCCCCCATCCAACCCTCCTTCATTTCCGATCCCCCCCCCCCCCCCATCTCCCCCCAATTACCAACCTCATCCATCTCCCCCCCCACTTACCCTCTCCTACTTCTCTCAGATACCCCCCACCCCCCCTCCTCTACCGTTCACCCTCACCATACCCCTATCCCCCAGACCACCCACTCTCCCTTCGAATCCCCACCTCCACCCCCAGTTTTCCGCAGTCCATCCATCCCAACGCGAAACCCCCTTCTCTTCTCCTTCCTCCATCCCCCCCCCCCGCTCTTCCTCCCTTTGCCCCACCAATCCACTCCTTCGCTCCATCACATACCCCCCACCAATCCGGGTCCCCTCCTTGTTCCCCACACTACAAACCCCCATTCATATCACACATCCACTGCCCCATGTTCACCTCCTTCCTTCAGCGCTTCTTACACTGCACCCCCCATTACTCATCCATCTCCCCAAACCCTCACTCTCATGCAGCACACCACGCCTATACCCCCAGCCCCATGACCCACCCACGATCACCCCCACCACCAGCCGTCTCCCCTTCCCGCCCCACGTTCCACATCTCTCTCTCTCTGCCGCCCCCAATTCACCCCCAGTCTTTTACCCCCTAATCCATCCTGCCCAGCCCTACAAAATGTCATTCCGCCCTTTCCTCATTTGTGTCTATCTCTCCACAATAATCCCCTCACCTTTCCTCGTTAATCTCTCTTCCCTATCTCCCCCACCTTCTATACATTCCACTTTTTCTCCCCCCTCACAAGTCCTGCTATGGCCCTCTGTTGTGTTGCTTCACTCCCCTCATTGTACTCCCCAACACCAGCTCGCGACATCTCCTTTGCCACGCGCGACGAGGCGGTGCGGTGCCCTGCTTTCACGTCTCGCCGCTAAATGCATGTAAGACCTTCCAGCGTGTTGTATTGTCCACCCGGCTACGTAGCGTCACTTCCCGGTTCCCAGATTCTGTGGGGTAGAGCGGTGAAAACTTGGAGTTGTTTTTAGTTATGTGTCATTTAGGTTGTCTGTGGTCCTTCTAGGTGTGCCTGCCGTGATCCGATACCCTACAGTCAAGAGTGTGGATATTCAAACCCTTTCTTTCTCTCTTAGGGAGAACAGACAATCTCTTCTCCAGGCACAGTAATCCCCTCCGCATCCTGAAACTTGGAATTACCCAGGGCGCTTGTCACTCCCCCGCCAACGAACTCGGAGAACGGGAGATAGGGGTGAGGATCAGTGTCTCTTCCCATGCCCCTGTGGATCTTTGGAGGATTATAAGAACTATTTATGAGACTTACCTCCTTGTTTGCCGCTTACTTCTGTATCCACCAAGGATTCTGTCACTTATGAACTAGTCATTTTTTTTACCCTGCTTTTTGCTTTAAGTACCTACCGCCTTGTCTTCCCCGTACACCATTTTGTTACAAACCGAGCACAGCACCATCCCTTTTCCTGCCCAATATTATCCATCTGGACTCATTGGCACACAGCTGATGCTCGAACACTGTTTGCGCTCCATTATCCCCTTCCCGAGCCAATCTCCCTGTTTATGTAATTATCTATCCCTTGTCCATTCGCTCATTCCCGCCCTGACCCTGGCCCTCCCTTACCTCTCCGTCCGGCCGCAGTGCCATGTCGGATCATGTCTAATATCCCAATTCCCTGTTTCTTTTTCATACTATAATGACCAAGTAGGAACGCACGCCCCCCCTGTTTTTTATTTCTACCCAGACCATTTACTTTCCTTATTCGAGCAGTGTCTACTTTGCAGGCTCGCTGTTGTACCTGCCTTGAGGCCCCGCTTGTCCCACTACCCTGCCCTCGGCTCCTCTGCCCGCCGCCCCCGTCGTCGTTCCCACTACCCCTTGTAGGGTTGCTTAATAGTCCCTCTTTCGGCGGATAGCCGAGGCGCTGATGTATATTTCCGTCTCCCCGACTCCTCCGGTCTGGGTGGTGTCACTAACCTACTCTGGTAATCAATCTGTGAATCATCGAGTCTCGTAGATCTACTGAGTCTAAGTTCCTCCCAATCTCCTCTTATACTGGGAACATTCGTCTCTTTGCGATTCCTTTGTGTAGTGGAGGTGGTGTGTGTCGTGAGCGAGTCTGGCCTGTGTCTACAGTTCCCGCATGCACCCGCTCCCCTGCCTCGCTCTGTCGGTGCCCCGGTCATTTGTCCTCTATGGGCCTCTAGTTATTTGGCTTTTTTCAACACTACTCACCGGCCTGCCTGAACGGTGAGACTATCGGAGCCTGCTACCAAATGTGTGCTTTGCGCGGCCACTTCAAAAATGTGTCTTTAGCGGCTTTGTCATCTGGAACTGGTTCAGTTCTCTATCTGCTCCTATCTAAGAACATTTAAGTTAGCCACCGTCTCTAGTTCCCGCCAATTAAAGATGTGCGTGGCTTGTGTTTTGGGGAGATGCTGGGAATGCTTTTGTGCTGGAGAGGGCTTCGCAACTTAAAGGTACATGTGGATCATGGAGATCTCCTGCGAATCCAGCTTCGCCTCTGGGATCGTAATTACATCATAAACACTTCATTGCACACAACGCTTGTCTCACCGGCTGATTATTTACCCCCCGGGCGTCTTCTTTTCTGAGTCTGGACACGGGGTGGTATTTTAGTGGGCCATGAGCGACCCCCTATTGATGGGGAATTCCCAATGGGATGCCATTGGATACTATCACGTATGCCCATTATTTGTAGCGTCATAGGATCGCATCGCCGCGACCGCAGAGAAGTATCAAACAAACATGGATGAGTAAACTGCAAAGAGCGCTCAGTGCAGGCCACTTCTCACCATGCGGCGACTGTCCCTGCAGCCATTGCTCCGCGGAGGTACAGAGATGCTGCCATGTAATGCGTTCCGTCTTTATTTTGCGTCAGCTCTGCCATAAACGCGTTGCGCGCGTTTCCTTCCTCTAGAGCTCAAACCAGAGAGGGCATAGGTTCTTGACGGCCTGTATACCGGCCCTTCTCCTTGCTCGTTCCGTTGGCTGGGGGTACGGCAAAGCTCTAGGCCGAGATGTCGCATTGGCCAATGCTATCGCATCGGCCGTAGATTATTTTATGATTTTTTGTAAGCCTTCCTACGAATCTGACACCTCGATGCCCCCTTCTGTTTCGGCTATGCCGTTGCTTTGGCTATTATTTTACCCTAATGTGCGTTTAGCTTACACCTTCTCGAGGACTACCAAATGTGTAGGCACATTCAACGAGAGCCAGAGTAAGGGGATCACCGCAGTTACTTTCCCTGAACCTGCAACGGTCTGAAATACTTTTCCTTGTGAAGAGTTTCAGGCCCTGTCCACACGATTTACGGGCTATTTCCAACACTCGCAGACGCTTTTTCTGTGCTGGTCGGCCGTTGTCGTCCACACGCAAAACGGAAGACGCCCCAGGTCACTGCCAGCCGACATTATGCCACCTCTGCGCCGGGGCAGCTTTCAATCCTCAGTCGCAGTGTTATGTTTCGGACAGGCGTCACAGGAGATAGAGATTTTGGGGCTTTGCCCCGGTTGCCCGGTTTTGCCCCCAAACCCGTCCACTGTCCTCAAAACACCCCAATTGGCGTTTCGCGAGGTAAAAATCGATCCGGAGGTAAAATACAGTTTGTCGGCGCGGATCCTGTTAAAATTGCATTCCAGTGGATCAAAGTATCCGTTTTGGGGCGCTTCACACGCGGCCCACATGAAAAAAAACGTCCGCGGCAACAGTGTTAAAGTAGCCCCATTCCGCGGGAAAACCGCGGACTTGGCGACATCGTGTGACGTCGTGAGGCAAGGATGTCTCGTTATTCTCCGCGTCCTGGAAAACTCTTTCAGGGCTTCGAATGGCAGCAGGCTTCCTTATGACTTAACCGCCTTTTGTGTGCTTTGCATGTCTCTGACTCAGTGCTCCTGTAGCGTGGGCTCTTGTTTGTTTTACCCCATTTTTTGTGGACGTGAGATTTTTTTTTTAAATGGCAGAAGGCCACCCTTTTATACAAAAACACCGTGTATGTGGGAACCGACGCAGCCTCGCAGTTTGATCTTAAAAACAACAATCTGCAAATCAGTTTTTTGCTAAGGAGTTTGGTGCGAATGGAGGAGACTGCAGGTAGGCGTTTCACCCAGCACTCGTACTTGGTGTCTAAGCTGAAGACATTGGCGAGCGCTCATGCAGACAAATGTTGTATAGAAAACGCACAATGTCAATCAACTCTGCAATGTTGCCGTACCAATTGCTATGTATAAACCAAACTTGCAGCATGCCCCTCATCGGGGCTTTGATTTAGGTTCCTAGCTGCATTTGGAAACTGCGCATTGCGTGTAAAATGGTTAGACATTCTTTTACCTGACAACAGGTCCACAACAATGCACTCGTCTGAGTGCTTCCCGGCCTGCGCGTTGCGCTCAATACACCTTCGTCTATCGCCGGTTCCATGGAGCCAAACCCTGGCACCCGGTACTCGACATTGGATGAAAAAGTTTTCCCTGGTGCACGAGCTCAGGACAGTATGCCATGTCACACAAACCTTTATTTTTTTTCTTTCTTTTCATTTGTTACAACTTTTCCTCTATGCTTAAGTGTTGCCTGGTAGAATAATAACATTCTTCCCCGCCTCCCTGCAGCTCCTTTTGATATCCCCTGAGCTGCCAGGCACCCGCTGTTGTTTTGTCTCTTCCGCTCGTCTCCCTTGCTCCAGCGCGCCCCCATCATTCCCCCCATTCTGTCCAGTGGCTTGGCTCGGCCCCCCGTTGCTCGGGAGTATGTCAACGTCTTCTATCCGAAGCCGTCCTTTACTTCACCCGGGCCTTCCTCTCTTTTGTGCTTCTAGGCTGCACAGTCTATTGTGGACCATTAAGAATTTTTGCTTTGTGTCTGTTTTGCATCAGTTTACATTACCATAAATTACCAATTTTTAAGGGTAGATAAGGTAAAAGGTAATTGAAACCTTGTAAAGGTACCACTACTTTTTTTTCTTCTTACAGTGTATGAAAGTTGATGTAATTTTAAAAAAAGGCACATCAGTTGGTGCCTTCTAGCATTTCAGTAACCGTACAGCAATTCACATTGAATGGAAATCTAGGCACTGCCTTGAGGATTTAGCATGTCTCACTGTTTCAAAGGTTTATACATAATGCATATATATAGTGTGACTAGAATGAATCAAGATTTTGTGCTAGTGTTTAAATTAGTGTAGTAAATTGATATAGAATCACTGCCAAAGTTCCAATCCATCTCCTGTCTTGATGTCGTCTTTGGCTGTGTTTTTGAAATGATTGTATTGGCTGTGTAAAATAATTGTTTTGCATAACCAGTGTTTCTATGTGCTCTGTGCTTTTAGGAGAAGAACAGTCTGGAAATCGACCTGAACTACAAGCTGAAGACTCTACAGCAGCGGCTGGACCAGGAATCCACAGAGCATCGCATCACGAAGGCTCAACTCACAGACAAATACGAGTCAATCGAGGAGACCAAGTCAGCTGCTATGCACGGTATGTGTGCGTGCGAGACGTGCCACGACCGCCTTCCTGCAAGTCCAGACACCGCACAGCATCTCGTTTCGCTGCGTGTCCAGACACCACCTCCAGGATTTCACACTTATGCATATGGAGCAGCAGACTTGCTTTTAATAGCATCTTAATAGACATGATACTATCAAATAAGTTTAGAGAAAGTACTCTGTGTTGTAATTAGACTGTAGGAATTTTTTGGTGCTGATATTTAAAGCAATAGCTCACCCAAAAATAACACTGGCCATCTCCCTCAGGCCATGACGTTGTTCTTCTTCAATGTGACCCTGGGAGCACAAAACCAGTCATAAGAGTCACTTTTATACATCATATGAAAGCTGAATAATTAAGCTTTCCATTTATGTATGGTTTGATAGGACAATATTTGTTCGAGATACAACTTTTTTGAATATCTGGAATCTGAGGGTGCTAAAAATCTAAATATTGAGAAAATTGCCTTAAAAGTTGTTCAAATGAAGTTCTTAGCAATGCATATTACTAATCAAAAATTAAATTTGAATACTGTTCATTTTCTAATGATTTTACAACAAAATGGTATGGTGCAGAAGTATATATGCAATTTCATTTTTTTTCTAAGTTGGAAACAATAAAAAAACGTATCTGAACAAAAGATGTAGATTGGCATATTTAACGGATTAGAAAATTCAACATATCTCATGGAACATGAATCTCTTCCGGTGTTCACCAAAAATGAAATTCTGCTTTGTTTACTCACCCCCGAGAGCATCCTAGGGTTATTGATTCTTCTTTCAGACGGAATCAGCGAGTTATAAAAATTGTCTTGATCTTTAAGCGCTCACATGCCAGGTCAGGCGGGGTTTGCATGCTTTCTGTCAAAAGAAAATGTGAAATTATAAAACGCCCCTGCTCAACAAAAAGGTTGTCTCCCACGGCTCCGGGGGAGGCGTGCACACCGGAGCTCCGGAGCGAATCGATGTGATTTGTCCGAAAATACACTCACCATATTCAACAAAGTATTAACTCAACTTTAAACTAGATTGCGCTTCTACTGTTTTACCTCGGAAGCAGTCTGGCAGCTGACGTTTTGCAACGGTCAGCGTGCGCCATGAATTCGACTTCGGAAACGAGGGTTTATGCACGTATTGCCATGCAACGCAATGACATTATGACACGGCCGGTCGATCTTAACTTGCTATTTCTCGGCTATACATTCTTACGAACACTGTGGGAATAATGTAAGTAACAGTCATCAAATAATAACACCGTTCTAGTGGTTTGAATTTTAATAAAACAAAGCTTAATATTTGCCTTTAAAGTAACATACTTTACCTTAATTTGCATATAACATGGTTTAAAGAGGGTAATTTTCTCCACCCCACACACCCAAGTGCTGCACCCTAATAACAGGGAACATTCAGGGTACAAATGGAAGGTGCCGTCCACATGTATTCACCCTCATTATATTTCACTCTACCAGTTTCACATTCCCATGTCCATTATAATAGTAGAACCTCAGACTTACCAATAGCAAAATTACAATTTATAGTTTTCATGTGACGTCACACCCTTTTAGGAATGGTGACCTGGAAGGGCAAAACATTCGTCTTCAATTGAAACACTACAAAAATGTTAGTGAGTCACGGCTTAACAAACATTTCAGTCACGACCATTGCTGTTGCATCCTCTCTATCGAGCCCGCAAGCTTGAGCCAGCCTATGCAATCTCAACTGATTCAAGTTTCCCATAGAAAAGCATCATATATTCTTGTGCCGTAATATTATGCATAAAGAGGGTATGTGACTTGATCTTTTAATAACACTGTCTTAATACATGTTAAGTGTTTTTCACGTTGAGCATTTTAGAATGACTCGATGTATTTAGTGATTGAAATTCTGCAGGTACAGTTCAGTTTGTTCACATATCTTTGATTTTCTTCTTTGGCTTGAAAACAAAACTTGAAAGCTGGCTTGAAAGAAACGGAAACTTGACAGGGTCTGTACTGCACTTCTAAGGATGTTTTGATCTCCAAGTCTCGCATGACTGAAAACTATGAGTAATTGACAAAATTGTGACAATTATAAAATGATTAAATATAATGTGTGCCAGAAATCAAAGAGCAACAGAAATGGCTCCAACACACTTCATTTAGGCAAACCGAAGTTCTTGATTCAGATGATTTAGAAATGCAGGTATATCGATCACCTGTTCATTCTTAATCTCTAAAAACTACTCAAATCTTTCCTCTGTCCAGCGGTGGAGCAGAAGGTGGCGGAGGAGACCACGCTGCGCATGCGAGGGGAGAGCAGGGTGGTGGAGGTGGAGAAGCAATGCTCCATGCTGGAGTTTGACCTCAAGCAGTCTGTGCAGAAGATGGAGCAGCTGATGAAGCAGAAGGAGAGGCTGGAGGAAGAGGTGAGCGTGAACCCGCAGTTTGACCCCACACATACTAATTAAGGCCAAAAAGCTTTGCTTGGTAATATTACTTAATAAATCTTTTGTTGATTTTGATTGCTTGTCCTCATTTGATAAAAGCTTCTGCTGAATGACTAAGTCCATGTATTAGAAAAACTGCGGACAGAGAGCTGTGCAGTAAAAAATTCCGTATCTTTCCTGTTCTTTTGCTCCTCTTTTCCTCCGCGGTCTACCAGGTGAAGGAGCTGGCGGGTGCAGTTGGAGCAGAGTCCGGGAAGCGTGTTGCCTGGGGCCCAGGAACGGCTGAAGCATGGACTATGGCGGCCGCGAACGCGCCCTGAAAGGATCAGAGAAGCGCTCAAAGCAGGAGATAAACACGGCCGTGCGATAAACAAACGCGCTCCCTTTGAGATTCCAGCTGGCAACCGCTCCCACACGGAGTCGGACGGTCCCTTTTCCCTCGCATCCTCCGCCCTGACGCGCTATCAAGCAGGGTCATTAATATACACGTGATCGGGTACAAATGTACTCCCGCGCATTACTCTTGAATCTTAGTTAATTATGTTTTTAAGACTACAAAGGACTGACCAATCATAACAAATGTGTCTAGGATTTCGAAACAGGTTGCAAATGATCCACCCGCCTTAATGTTTTGTTTTTTTTTAAGGCTGTCAAATTTTCTCAACTTGATTAATAATGGTTAAGTGGGTAAATTAATTACAAATTAATTTGTAATCCGTCGCACCACTCTCGTTGTATAATTACCCACAAAAAAAGATAGTCATTATTTGATTTAGAATTGCAATAATATTATAGATAAATAAAGTGTTTGGTTTTAGTCGTTTACAAAAGTAACCTAATTGACATAGTGAATTTATTTTTTTAAAAAGAACTAATACTTTAAAACAACATATATGGCAAACCTGCAAGTTCTGTCTTAATACTCGAGCTAATTCATCATATTCAAGGATCACCCTCACGTTCAAGGAACAGCCTATGATCGTCGTGTCATCCTGCAATCTCCAGAATGACCCGAGTGACCTCTTTATGAAGAGTCACATCTGAAAGAGGTCAAAAGTTTAGAACATATTAGCGCCAGTGTGTCTTATGTGACTGTTAAGTTCAACAGACACTATACACGTGCTGCAATGTGATGTGCGAAGATATTGGGGGAAAAAACACACATCCGCACTTCCGGGCACAGAATGAGCAGCTCCCTCGCATCACAAAAGCGTGCTTAGTTGTTCACGGGACGCTAATGTAATGGGGCGACGATGTAATAATTACAACAAAAAACAAACCAACCCTGACCGCAGGGGCAATTTGTGCCTCGCGGATACTCTCTTTAATGTTTATTACGATACAAAATAAAAAAAAAGTAAACGTATCTTCTCTGTATGCCATTATACCAGTCTGTCGATCCTGCAGATCCTCATCTTCAGCAGAACAGCATCAATGCTAAAGATGATGTCCAGGGGTCTGCGTGTTTGCGGGTGCATTAACTGCTGCATTCCAATACGCTAGTAACTTTTAACCCATAATTTTTTTTTTTAGTATTCGTATTTTTCCATAATTAATTGCGCGTCATAATTTATCACTCGCTCCCAATATTTGTTGTAACAAGCATTTCATGTTGTGTTCTGTTGCGACCCGCTAACCCAGTAGGTACACCGACCCTATATAGACCGTTGTGCTCTGAGCCAAATAGGCGGTCAAAACAAACAGCATGACATCCAAGTCCCGGGTTGCTCACCGGGTCTTGGAAAAGGTAGTGGATTTGACCCTTTAAGTATTCCACCAGTCCGGAACATTATGGACCAAAAGCGAAAGCTCGCAGATAGTATTAGAACAACTATTTGTGACTTTTCCATCCAGAACTTTGCACCCCCTATTTACGTTCTTTTATAATAGCAAATTAACATTTAATGAAAATAGAATTGATCGTACCCAGAGTGAGGTTTCATGGGCCCGCATCGTTTAGTGTACTCGGATCTTTAAAGATCGCCCAAGATCGTATGACTGAAAAGAAGTTCATAGGTGCACATACAGTCTTTTCCAATTATACAGAACTTCAGGTTATAAAATTACCGCATACGGGCGTAAAACTCTTTCCGTCTACAGTAGGAGGGGGGACAATAAACATCAAAATCTCACAGAGCAATTTTTGAAGGGGACCTAAGTCACCTCACGTAAATGGTACTTTACGTGATACAAGGGAAAGCCTTACTACTATATGTGACAGGAGACCGTCACGAGGCGGCCCAATACGACAAACCCAACATCTCCAAGCGCTGTTGTGTTTCGCCCGCCGTTAAACGCAGTCGTGTCCATTTTAGACATTACTATCACGTACACGTGTTTGCGTGCACGAACGTCTGTGGCGAGGTTTTTTCCTCCGGCCTGAATGGGCTATACTTGTCACCCAAAAAGCGAGCACCCAATACCGGTGTGCTTTAAATAAGCCTCTTGAGGCGGGGGCACGGGGGGCTAAAGCGACTTCCTCTAACTAACGGTTTTATTATTTTATATTTTACTTTTTAATAACGGCGGGGGGACGCCCACCCTCGAAACGCGGGATTTAAAAAACATCAAAATTGTAATGCATAAGACCATGAAGCCTAATATCGTTTACATCACGGGCACAAAAAAGTTTCTTGTTGGCATGTAAAAGTCTGTAATTTTTTTATTTATTAGTTATTTTTTATTTTAGCGGACGCAAATGCCCTGTATGAGTTGTCACTCTCTAGCCTTACCTGGGTCGAACAAAATGCAATGTCGAAAAAAACCCTGAGAACCACACCATTTACAGATGACTGTACTGTATGAGCCGCAATATAAGGCTTAAATAAATGCTCTAGGAACCCGTGTCACATGTTAAATATCGTCTCGTAAAAGAACTACTGAGAGTGTTGGAATTATGTGGAGCTGTAAAGTTGCATTGGGACTCTTGGAAATGCGTGGACACACAGTGTGTAGACTTCGTGAACCCTGTACCACTCACGAAATTCGCTGAGTGATGCGCTGGTCTATTGTAGAAATACGCCATTATTGGCGCTTATAGGGTTTAAAAACCCCCAGACGGACCAAAACCGGTAACTAGCTCTTGCACAACTATTTACCATTGTATTGGTCGATATATAGGGGATTAAGCTCACGTCTGACCCACCAGCCGGCGTTAGACGATCGGCTCCTTCACCTCTCCTGCCTTTGAACCTTCCGGGACCCGGGTGATGCGACAGTCCATGAGGCGCCTTTCCGACACTATGCCCTAGCTTTGGTGTATCTCTACTTGTAACAGTCACATGAATATCACTACAGTGCAGGTCGCTATTCACCATTAGTTGAAAATTAAAATACCGTTGTGTCTTTGTATCTTGTCATCAAATGTCATGCGTAATTTTAAAGTCCCACAGAGTGGCTTCATCAGTGTACACAACATTTGTACTTGAGGCTCTGCTGCAGTTTGACTGTGAAATTATTGTTTGTGTGAAGTCTGACCGTTTACTGTGATGGAAAGATATCTCTCTCAGGCGTACCGACGGAATAGAGGTCAGGTGAGGGAGCTTCAGGACCAGGCCTCTGGGAGGCTGAGGCATTATTCGTGTACCCAGTAGAGTATCCACACACCGTGAAGGGGCAGAGACTGCTGCTCTGATACCGAAATATGCTTTTTCATGTGGTCAAAAACACATTCGCGACCGGGCGCTTGAAAACCGAGTCTGGTAACTTGTACTTTTTTCTTAGTACTGAATCCAGACGCTGTGATGACGGTTGATGTGTATATGAAGCGATGCTGCGGCATGAAGGCTAATTCTCCGTTTTGTTGGTTTAACAATCTGATGAATCTGTTTAGGCGTGTTTTGTTTATTTTTGGGAGTCCTGTGGTTCGACGGTCTCGTACACAGCATGATTGTAGGTGGGTGGAGTGAATGATGCAATCGCCTCCTCCTCCCACCTTCAATTACCCAACGAGCGTCAGGTGCTCTGGTGTGGAGCACAGGGCAGAACTCGGAACCCCCAACCAAAAAATGCATTAATTAAATGTGTTTCTATAATAGTTAATGTGCAAAACTCTATCCGCCTAAAGTGAGCATTTTTGTTTTCTTTTTAAATGCACATTTAGTAGATTCTTGATGTTTCCATCCAGCATTTTTAATGCAATGCCACAAAATTAGCATAGAAATCTGTTGATTGATGCCCAGCTGGCCATTTTCATTCTGCTGTTCTTGAGGAACTTAGCCAGAGTTGTGGGCTCAAGTAACTCACTGACTTTGCAGGGCTCTGTGTATTTAATGCACTGGCAGTCATATCAAACCCCCCCGGCAGGGAAGTGCGTTTTCTTGTCCCCTCGCCCTTCTTATTACAAATAAACATTCCAAAACACGACCGGGGCGTAATATCAATCCAAACACACAGAGGTTCTTATACTTGGGTAATCGTCCGAAGTCCATCCAAGTCAATCTATTGCACTCCTTTTCACCCCGCACGGCAGACGTTAGCAATGCACAAGGTCTAATGTAAGTGGTTTCCTCTCAAAGCAATTTACAGGTGAACATTACTGGTATTTCTTTTCTGTCCATTTTTTTCTTGGCAAAAAAACATGGCAATCACCTTGTCCCCGACAACCAACCCCTACTGAAGTCCACGCTTTCTATTTTCCATTTTGATTTTCATTTTGAAAAGCCTTTACACCCAAGAAGTGACTAATTGGGGAAGAGCAGTGGAAAATCTTCCTCATTGTGACGTCACTGATTGTCTGTCCACGTCATATGTCTCAACGCTTTCTTGGCTGGGTCTGCGATGCTCTTCTCAGACACTCTATAAAAACTCAGGTGAAGTACTGAAGGGGACCGATAGGAGGGAGAAAGATCCGCTCAAACTTCAAATAGCGTTTTCACAAAAAGTCCAGGGAAGCACTCGTACTTCCTCGTCAAGTCGAATTACGAAAGTCCGTTTTCATCAATAAGTCGAATTTGAACAGGGCTGCTCTTAAAAAAAAACCATTCATAAAGGACCATAGAGTATCTTGTATCTTTTAAAGTAACTATTCCGGGCATAATTAATTTCGATGTCGTCTCTGTGTGAACAGTAGCTGGCTCGGGCTACCCCTTTACTTTTTAGAATGGCGTCGCGTCTGGCTCATCATGGACCTAGCGACCCAGCTAGCGAGTCGCCCGGTCGAAGCAGATGGTCGCGGGTGCCCGCTGCAAGAAGAGCTGTATTTTGAACCTCTCTCACGAGTGATCCAACAAGAAGAGTCCGCCCGGCCCAGATCGTACAGCGTCCTAAAACAGGAGATCCTCAGAGAAACCGGACGTCGACCAAATCACACGGTCTGTGATTTAGGACATGCATTGCCTGAAAACGGGGCTGAGCAATGCACACGTCCCCAACTGGAGCAGGGGGGCCTATAATCGCGATTACTTTATAATTATTTAGTTTCTTTTTTTAGCACCTAAAAAAGAAAAAAAAAAAAAGGCAAAACAAAGTGCCCGCACAAGTCCCCTCTCATTCCACCCCCGCAGGTTGCACCCGCGACCAAAGGACAGGTGTGGCCAGAGTAGTCTGCAGCAAGCACTAGCTGATAAGTGTGTGGACGTGGTCTTAAGTCCAGCTCAAGGGTAAAGTGCGTCAAGGAGACAGTAGGCTAACACAATTCCAAATATCGTTGCCAATTAGATTCTTGGGTCGTACACTGGGCGGAGGGCAGCTGGGGGTCGCGGCAAAGCCAGGAGGTCCGGCGGGGGGGCTCTCCGGTCTCTCCCAACTTGAGATACCGGATTCTGAGCTTTAATTGTTAAACAGACCAGAACGCATGGCGCCGGTCCATAAAGCGCTACCTGTCCCGGTCCTACATCACGAACACCGCGAGCCGCAGCGGTCCAAAAACCAAACACACGCACAAAGAATAAGGCCGGATAGTGGGGGGGGGGAAGACGACCGCCCTGTCCGCGGAGGGGAGAACTCGGCAGGATCGGCGGGTCTGCGCCGTAAACCTTTGACCACCCGCAGAGCCGGATGCGGCTGCTCAGAATGACCACTTATATGTGCTACTCAGTGGCGCGCGGCCGCGGCCCGTCCATTCCTGTCTTGCGACGCGCTACCTTTAGTGGGGGGCGCCGGCCTACGCGCCTTTGCTCGCCCGCCTGGGGAGGGTTGTCCGGCACACCCCACACACATATTACGCAGTACGTGCTTATGAATGAGGGACTCTGGTTCGTCGTACGAGGTGCGATTGCGTCCTCGAGAAGCCGGCCGCTGCTGCGGTCGCGCGCACGGTGCGCCCCCGGTGCGAAAGCGAAAGCCGCGAGACATTGCTTGGATTCCTAGTCATACCCCCCTGCCAGGTTCTAGGGTTTTCCCAACAGCCCCAAGTAAGATATTCTGGGCACATTTTGGCCAAGTTAAACCCGCAACTTTTATTTTGACAGGGTAACATGTGTTTGCATAGGTATATATATATATATATATCATCACACACGCATAGGTGAAACCGCATGTCTGCGCCACTCATTCACACAGAGACATGCAGGATTCATATTTAAATAGCATTTTTGCTATTTTAATTGAAGAATTTCACAGACACCAAGTCCATATATTGCCATTTGATTAAAGTGTACTGACCTACTTTTGATTTATTCAATCAAACTTTGACAAATTCCGTGACATTCTATTCCTGCTTTCCGGGACTTCGCAGAAATCGTAGGGTCCTAACAATGTATATAGTCCATTTGTGTTCCATCGCATTTTCCATATCAGATCTCTATGTCCTGTGCAAGCCATCTGTTGTTTTAGCTCATTATTGTTAACTCTGTGGTTATACCAGAGGTTTTTAATTAGATTATAATGCATTTTCACGTAGCTTGAGGAATCCAATAAAACCCTTACCAAAGATGCGGAGATCCTCAGTAAGGAGAAGGCAGAACTGAACGAGAGACTCCTAGCTCGAGAAGAAGGTAATATTATTTCCAGTTGGTTAACCTGCATTTTATCGTTATGTATGATCATGACTTTTCTAATGTCTTCCTGTAGAGTTTACTGCAGAGAAGGAGGAGCTGGCAAGCACAGTAAAGGCCAATAACGAGAAGGCCCTTAATATAGAAAGAACTCTGAAGACCCAGGTATAACTAGATTACAGCATTAAACGCACAACATTATGAAAACAATGCATGTTTATATAGCTAAAATGAAAAAGCTAATTTAAAACTGTGAATAAATGAGAAATAGTGACACTTTTTAATAGTCAAATACAAAGGTTGACTAAACGGTAAGGCTTGTTTTGGTATCTTGGGCAGCATCACGTCTATCTTTTACTCATTTTGTTTAGTGCATGTACAGTATGTATGTACATTAACATTTATTTATTTCAAGTGAAGGAAATATATTTATGATTTTAGTTTACTAATATAACCATGTGACAAGCACAGTAAAAAAAAAAAAAGTTTGTTTATATCAAACATTACTTAAAAAAAATAGTTTCAATCTGCACAGTTTTAACATCTTCGTTTCAGATGATTCTCCTAACAATCTTAGAAGAAATATAAATACAGACACAAATTAGACAATTGTTGTTATTAAGCTATAAATGAATGTGGATAACATAGATTGGATCATTAGTTCTTCAAAGAATCTAATGAGAGTACTGGCGCTCATATTGCAATTTCTGACTCTCCAGTAACACTGAACCCCTTGATTAGCTGGTTCTTGTGTATTTGATTAGGGTTGGAGCTGACTCATTTTGCTCTCCATTTATGGAAACAGTTATGTTAAACAGACATACCACTGTGAAAGTGTTGAGATAATATAAGCATTGTTATGTACTGCGGGTCTGAGTTGAGTCCAAGTCAAGACAGAGAGGGGCTGAACAATTCAGACACTGTAAATATGCTTTCAGGTGAATCTCTGGTCCAGACATACAATATGCACAAGAAATGTATCTTGCGTGTTGTGGTACTCAAAAATGCCAAATGCTCCCAAGTACATGACAAGACTAAGACCATGAATTTGGACTCTAACTCGAGACAGAGTCTGATGGTGTCTGATCTCAAGCACTACGACACTGGATACTAGACCAGATAAGAAGTGGTGAAACAAGAAAAGGTGAGAAGAGAAGAGAAGAGAAGAGAAAGA
>JADLZN010000324.1:0-104955 GCA_018155175.1 Sinocyclocheilus anophthalmus | reverse complement strand
GCAAAATGTGCTATTCGAGTGGCCCAATGGAACCAGTGTCCTTACTGGGGGGCTTTGGACACTGAACTTCACAACGGGGTATTTTTAGGCTGCCGCAACATCACATGCGCGGTATGCCGTTCCATCGCTCACTCCGCCACAACGTGCCCCTTTGTCAACCCATCCATTCCTCCCATCCCCGAAACATCTCAGCCCAAATCCACCAGCTACGTGCTGCACTTCCCAGCCAACCCCTCCCTCCCCTCTTCCACTAACCGCCGCCCCCCGATCCTTCTCCAGCAGACAGCTCTGCACCAGCTTCAATGCCAGCAGATGCTCAAGACAACGCTGTCGATTCATGCACATTTGCAATTTTTGTGGTGGTGCTCACGCCCGCTTGATTTGCCCTGTCAAGAAAGCTGCAAATAAAAATGCTAAGCAATACTTATCGACTCCTGTAAATGTCTCCCGTTTATCTTCTGAAGTGATTCATCACCCTGACTCTTGATTTCTCTAACTATCTATTTGTCGGGCCTCTCACATGGTTTTCATCCCGGTGTCGAAGTTCTCCCCTCCCAAAGCCTCATCTGCTCCAATCTTCAGTCCGCTCTCGCCGAACACGAAACGGTCGATCTTTTAATTAAGAAAGAAACCAACGAAAATTTTATGATTGGCCCCTTTTCAGCCCCCCCCTTCAACATTTTCCGTGTTAGTCCCGTAGGCATAGCTACCAGAAAATTCTCTGGTAAAAAACGCCTTATAATCGACCTCTCTTCCCCGCATAATTCCCCGCTCCTGAACATTAACTGCCTCATCCCGCTTGAAGAATTTTCTCTCCATTACCACGACATCGACCAAGCCATTACCATGATCAAACACGCAGGTCGCGGCGCTTGGATGGCCAAAGTTGACATCACCTCTGCCTTTAAAGTGATGCCCATCCACCCTGACTTTTGGCACCTATTCGGCATCTGCTGGCACAAAAAAATTTTACTTTTCTGTCCGCCTCACATTTTTCGACATGTTATCAGAAGCAATTTGCTGGGTCCTCTCCAACAATTACGCTGTACCCTACTTAATCCATCTCTTAGACGACGTCTTAATTATATCAACCCCCGACTCCATCCCAGCAGCGCACCTTTCGACAACGCAAAAGGTTTTCGCAGAGCTCGGGATTCCCCTCGCCCAAGACAAAACTTCAGGCCCAAGCACTTCTATCGAATTTTTGGGAATCAACCTAGATTCACAAAAATTCCAAGCTTCTCTACCCAAGGAAAAAATAGACAGAACGATTCTGGTGGCTTCCACTCTTTTAGCCAACCCAAACTGCTCCAAACGCAAGCTGCTATCCGTGCTCGGTCATCTAAATTTCGCAATGCGAATCATCCCACAAGGCCGCCCCTTCATCTCTCACCTCCTCTCTCTTGCATCCTCCATTCACAAGCTAGATGATCAAATATCTATAACCAATTCATTTCGAGACGAGCGCAATCTGTGGATTTCCTTCCTTAAACAATGGAACGCTTTTCTTTTTTTGACAGCGATTGTGTGTCGCTTCTCCCTTTTGACATCAAGATTTTACCGATGCCGCCGCCCTCCAGTCGTTTCGTGGGGGGTTTTTACCAAACCGCGGTTCGCTTCTACCGTTGCGCTTCCCACTTTTCGGTTTACCGTCATCCGATAATTCCCACACTTTTGAGCTCCCATAGTCTGGCAGCCATTTCTGTGGAAAAGATGTCCACCACCCATCATTGATTCCCTTCGACACAAGGACTACGGCCTGCATTAATAAATCCCGTTCTCATTCACCCGCGGTTAAGGGTGCCTGGCTAAGACTCTGCTTTGGATTCTCGGCTTGCACCATTCACAGACCGCAAAACACATTCCCGGTCAAAAAACCAAATCGGCGTGACTCTCGCGGGTCGTTTTCCTTCCAGAAATTCAGGCTGTTAGGCCCAGAACGGAAACACCACTACCAACCCCAGTTTTTACCTCTTATTCAGAGCTGATATTCCCATTGAATACCTCGGAGACCCTTCTCGAGCTTCACTCGATTCCATGTTTCAAGCCGTTTCCCCCAGAACCTGCAATCCTAGTTACAGCATGAAATGCGGCAGGAGCTTCCCTTCCACTACACCTCCATTTCCAGATTTTTTCTTTCCCTACTCTCTAGCACTTCATTATATCAACCTCAACATTAACGAAAACCTCCATCACTCCATTCAAATCTAATCGTACTCAGGTTTTTTCCATAAGCTCATATCCGGTTTCAACCCTCACCCCAGATAGCCAATTCTCAGATCTCCCTACTCATCAAAGGTATCCAAAGAGCCCATCCCATCCGCTCAGACACCAGGCAACCCATAACCTTAAACATCTTGACTAAATGCATTTACACACTCCGCAGAGGTTACCATTCCATCCACACCACTCGTATGCTCGATGCTATGTTTATCCTAGCCTTTTTTGGCTTTCTCAGATGCTCTGAGCTCACTACCATGTCCACTTTTAACCCGAATATCCACTCCACTATTTCCGATCTAGCAGTCCTGGACGACGAAGTCATGTCATTCTTTATAAAGCAAAGTAAGAGAGACCAGACAAAGAAAGGCCACTTTATTTACATTTTTAATCTTCAATCACCCATACTCCCTTATCAAGCCCTCCTAGCTTTCCTTCAGCTCAGGAAATCCCAATCCAAATCACTTGCCGACCTGCTTTTTACAGATGATTCTAACCGCCCCGTCTCCCGTTTTTGGTTCCAAAAACACCTCAAGTCTGTCCTACTATTTTCCGGTTTCCCAGCCGATGATTTTCCCAGCCATTCATTTAGAATACACAGCGGCTCAAAAAGGCCTTTCTCAACAGCAGATCCAATCACTCGGTCGCTGGTCATCAGAAGCCTTTAAAAACCACATCCGATCTGACCGCTCACATATCAAGGAAGCCCACCAAACCCTCATCAGCCCCCCCCCTTTTTTCTAGTCTGCCCATCTCCATTTAGCACCCCGCTCCTGCAGGAGTTTTCAATCGCCCCTTTTGCCTCAAGTAACGACTGCTCCCGCAGGTACCCTCCTACCTCCGCAGCAGCGTCCGCTCCCGCAGGAGCCTCATCTGTATTTCCCCACTGCAGCAGCGGTGTCTGCTCCCGCAGGAGCCTTCTCCCTATTTTCCCCACTGCCGCAGCAGTTCCCGCTCCCTCGCGTCTTCCCCCTCTTTCTTCCGCTACCGGAGCCACCCCAAGCGTGAGCACACCTCCGCAAGCGGTCCCAGCAGCTGTCTTTCCTACACCTCGCATGCCTGCTCTTCCTTCCGCCATGCCCCTACCCATCCCTCCGAACACTCCCACCTCAGAACCACCCATTTAACGCCATCCTATCCCTGTTCACTCAAACTCCCGACCCACCACGACTAACCCCCTTTTTTAACATCACACAATCCATCTATAATGACCCATCCCAACAGCACCCTGCTCCCGCAGCAGCTTTACCTGTATTTCCCCACTGCCGCAGCAGTGACTGCTCCCGCAGGAGCCTATCTGTACTTCCCCACTGCCGCAGCAGTGTCTGCTCCATCAGGAGCCTTTTCTGTATTTCCCCACAGCCGCAGCAGTTCCCGCTCACCGGCTCAGAGCCTATCTTTTTGTCCCACTGAGCCGACAGCAGTGTCTCGCTCCCGCAGAGCCGTTTCCGGATTTCCTCACTGCCTGCAGCAGTGTCTCGTCCCCATGCCTCTCTGTATTCCCCACTTGCTGCACAGTGTTCTGCTCCCCAGGGCGCCTTCTCGTGTGGTCCCCACTGCCGCAGGCAGTTTCTTGCTCCCGCAGGAGCTTATCTGTATTGTCCCCACTGGGGCCACAGCAGGGACCGCTCCCCGGCAGGAGCGCTTCGTCTTTATTTCGCCCACTGCGCAGCAGTTTCTTCTGCCGCAGGCGCCTTCTCCTGTAGTTCCCCACTGCCGAGCAGTGTCGCTCCCGCAGACGCTATCGGTATTTCCCCACTGCCCGCAGTGACTGCTGACCCGCAGGAGCCACCCATCCCGTGTCATTCGAACCCTTTGGACCCCCCATATGCCACCCCCTTAACCTCACAATAATCCATCCAACAACTAGGCCCATCCCCCGCAAGCCATCCCAACAGCCCCCGCGCTCCCGCAGGACCGTTTCTGTATTTCCCCACATGACCGCACAGTTGTCCGGCGTCCCGGCATTGATCTTTATCTGTATTGCCCCCCTGGGGTCCGCAGCAGTGCCTTCTCGCCGCAGGAGCCTTCCTGTATTTCCCTACTGCCGGCCAGGATCCTTGTCTATCTATCGTGTTCTTATCTTATCTAGCTCTCTCTTTCAGCATGGAACGCTTCCGCAAAACCTAAACCTTCCTAGTTACTGCCGCAATAAATGTTCACCAAAGGACGTCCAGCACCCCTCTAACGTTAAGCCTTGCTTTTTGGGGGGTCGTAAATGCACGTATCTGGCTGCTGTCCTGTTTTAATTGCTTTTTGGGGGAGCGCTCTCGGGCCGGGCTGAACACCGAGCTCGGACCCCTCTCCCCGGACAGGAGGGGGTGCCCCGGGCTCGGGAGTCTTGCCGAGCTCGGAGCCCTCTCCCTGGACATCACGCCAAATACGCATAACCTTTATTAATTATAAGAAAATGTGAACTCGTGAACTCATTTAAGCGTGCCATTTTAAACATTTAGAGCATGAGTACTCGCGAGCCGCGAGCCAATCCGCTCCAGAATGCGCGCAATTTAAGCGCCTCGCTGAGGTCTTTGTGGTTGAATGGCCAATTCACACCAAAAGGAATGTCAAAATGCCAGGGTTGGTAATATCCTAGGCAGACATATCCGGCTAAACGTACGGTCTGCATGCATTGTGATCATGCATTCTCTTAAATACAGGCACGCCTCTTAAAGGTGCTGAGGGACACCAAGTGTGTGAACTAGTAGGCGGTCCCAAATTCCAAATCTTGGAGAGTTTTTTTCTCAACCCACCCTCCTCCTCAGACTTGACGCACTAAGCATGTTGCCAATTGACAACACCACAGGAAGAGTGGCACTTGGCCAGAAGGAATTGTTTTTTCCGCCAACTTCAACCCGGGGTCCCAAATCCAGTTTTGTCAAACTGCATGGGCATGTATCAAAACCAAAACAGAGACTGACATTCCGTCCCGGAACGCACATTTTCAAAGGAGATTGACTGTAGCATTGTTTTTCAGATAAATAAGTATGTTAACTTAGCATGTTTCTTTAATATCTGCAAACATATTATGGTATTTTTAATGCTTTAGTACAGTCAAAAAATTACATACAGCACCTTTAAAAATAACGAACAGCAACAACAAAGAAATCACTCGCTGCTCTTGATTTAATAGCTTTTGTAACTTTAATGAAGATTAATCTTTAATTTATACAGTCAAAAATGCAATGCTGTTTTACATTTCATTACCTTATTCAATTTCTGTACCTAAAAACTAATGTTAGACCTACCTAAAAGAAAAAAACTGAAAATCACTGTTTATTTTATTTGTATTTTTACTCTGTTGTTTATTTGTGATGTTGCTTGTAGTTAGATTATTGTTATTTTCTTAATTTTTATTTGACAGTATAGTTTTTCCATAAACATAGCACATACCGAACCGTACAGAAACCGTGACTCTAAAACCGTGATACAAACCGACCCATTGTAAAAGTTTAACCGTTCCCCCCCTAATATATATATATATATCTATACAGTGGGTACGGAAAGTAGTCAGACCCCCTTAAATTTTTCACTCTTTGTTATATTTCAGCCA
Source organism: Sinocyclocheilus anophthalmus (assembly GCA_018155175.1). Lineage (NCBI taxonomy): Eukaryota > Metazoa > Chordata > Actinopteri > Cypriniformes > Cyprinidae > Sinocyclocheilus > Sinocyclocheilus anophthalmus. Next base: position 99,185 of record JADLZN010000324.1, on the reverse strand, counting down.
TTTTCTAAAATCATTTAAGTTTTTTTTTTTTTTTTCCTCATTAATGTACCCACAGCACCCCCTATTGACAGAAAACACAGAATTGTTGACATTTTTTGCAGATTTATTAAAAAGGAAAAACTTAAATATCACATGGTCCTAAGTATTCAACCCTTTGCTGTGACACTCATATATTAAACTCAGGTGCTGTCCATTTCTTCTGAACATCCTTGAGATGGTTCTACACCTTCATTGATTCCACTGTGTTTGCTTATAACGGATCGTCCTTGATTAGGAAAGGCCACGGACACCTGTCTATATCAACGCTCTTACTCAAGGCAATTCATAGCAAATAGAATCATTGAGGTCAAAGAACGCCTGAGAGCTCAGAGGTACATAATTGTGGCAAGGGTCACAGAATCTTCCAAGGTTACAAAAAAAATCTGCTGTTAGCATTAAGGTTTCCTAAGAGCACAGTGGGGCCGTCCAGAATCCGTACATGGAATACGTTTGGACAGCCAGAACCCTTCCTAGAGCTGGCCGTCTTGCCAAACTGAGCTATCGTGGGAGAAGAGCCTTGGTGAGAGAGGTAAAGGAGAACCGAAAGATCACTGTGGCTGAGCTCCAGAGATGCAGTCGGGGGATGGAAGAAAGTTGTAGAAAGTCAACCATCAGCGCAGCCTTCCACCAGTCTGGTCTTTATTGAGGGGATTTGCCCGAACGGAAGCCTCTCCTAGTGCAGACACATGAAAGCCCCCCCCCGCCCCCCCGACAATGGAATTTTGCTATAAAACCACCTGAAGACTTTTCAAGGATGTGAAAAATAAGATTCGTCCTTTCTGATAGATCAAGAGTAGAACTTTTTTGGCCTTAATTCTAATCTGTAGTGTGGAGAAAACCAGGCACTGCTCTTCACCTGTCCAATACAGTCCCAACAGTGAAGTTTGGTGGTGGCAGCATCATGCTGTGGGTTGTTTTTCAGCTGCAGGGACAGGATGACTGTTTGCAATCGAGGGAAAGATGAATGTGGTCAAGTACAGGGATATCCTGGACGGAAACCTTCTCCAGAGTGATCAGGACCTCAGACTGGGCCGAGGGTTTTCCTTCCAACAAGACAATGACCCTAAGAACACAGCTAAAATAACGAAGGAGTGGTTCACAACAACTCTGTGACTGTTCTTGATGGCCCAGCCAGAGCCCTGACTTAAACCCGATTGAGCATCTCTGGAGAGACCTAAATGGCTGTCCACCAACGTTTACTATTCAACCTGACAGAACTGGAGAGGATCTTCAAGGAGGAATGGCAGAGGATCCCCAATCCAGGTGTGAAAAACTTGTTGCATTTTCCCAAAAAGACTCATGGCTGTATTAGATCAAAATGGTGCTTCTACTAAATACTGATCAAAGTGTCTGAATACTTAGGACCATGTTATATTTCAGTTTTTCTTTTTTAATAAATCTTCAAAAATGTCAACAATTCTGTTTTTTCTGTCAATATGGGGTGCTGTGTGTGTACATTAATGAGGAAAAAAAATTCTTAAATGATTTTAGCAAATGGGCTGCAATATAACAAAGAGGGGAAAATTTAAGGGGGTCTGAATACTTTCCGTACCCACGGTATATATATATATATATATATATTAAGTTGCTGATGTCATCCCACCACTCAAAGAGCTAGGGTTGACCCTTGGGCCTTTTATTGTTTGACTAAGTAGTAGATGGTTTGTTTCCCCCCAGGATGACTTCTTTTAGCTGGTCAACAGGTCATTAAAACTTGTTAATTAAATGCATTATAATGCACACATCATGCATCAATTAAATTGTTTATTTATTTTTTTGATTGCTTTAGCTTGTCTCTTTTCAGGTCTTTTCCCTAAGTCCCATTCTCCAAGCACATCTATCCTTCAAGTACATTCTTTCCTCTTTATTCTAATGCCGTTCTAGTATTCAGTTTGTATGATAACTCAGACATTTAGCTCTTAATTTTTGACAGCTTTACTCCACGTCCAAATGTCTCCCCTGTCATTTAAGTCTGGCACGAAATGAGTTTATGAAAGCTTAGTTTTCTCATTCTAGTTTTGCATTTGAAGCCTTACCCATGTGTGTGGCTCCACAATCAATACAGCATTAGAAAGAGACTCTAATCTTTTTACAATGTTTGAGGGTGACTCCAAATGTCAATAATGAATCTAACTTTCATTTCATTACAAATTAAATCTCTTTTCCAAAGTTGGACTCCATTGTTATCACAGCTGACTGATTAGGCTTTTTTCGGGGTTGACTTTGAGAGAATGCTTCTCAAGATCTTCTTGGCAAGCCCCACTAATCTATCACTGCAGTTTCCCCTATCAACAGTGCTACTCTTGTGTTATTGACTGTTAATGGTCCATCATTGCTTCTTCACTGCTAAAAGCATCAGAATAATTAGCATCTCCTTTTCATGCTCTGAATAGCCTCTAGTTTATGGCTTCTCTGCCCTCTGTGCATAAATTGATGCCCGTCTTGAAGAAACACAACCTCAGCCATCAGCCGAATCTGATTTTTAATTTGCAGTTAAATGGTGCTCGACACATGCAGCTTGTTTGATAATCGACTTGACTCTTTTGAAGGGAGAGATTATTAGATCTGCACACCACTACTTGTTTTCTCTTCTTTTTTTGGTTGTGCTCGATGAGGCATATAAAAAAGAGGTGCTGATCATGCATGACATTAAATATAGGGTTTCTAAGCCAGTGGTAGTCTTAATTAAGGGGCATCATGGCTTCCGAGAGGTCAGCAGGTTGGACAATATCTTGAACATTAGTGTGCAGAAACCTCATGGCTTTCACTAAAATATACAAGACTTTTTCCATGATCAAGATCATTGTTCTTCTCACTAGCTGTGCTCTGCGTCATGAGTCGTATTAGTGGTGGGCTTATGGGGCTTAAAGGGATAAAGAAATATATTCACTCTATATCAGTCCAAAACTGACTTACTTTCTAAGTCACAGTGTGCTTGTGTGTGTGTGTGTGTGTGTCCAAACAGTGTAAGTCAATGTTCTTGACGAACCATTGAGGAACCACCAAACATTCTTCAAAATTTCTTTATTTTTTTGTGTCCCTTGAAGAAGGTTAAGTGACGTGACATGTGGCCAAGTATGGTGACCCATACTCAGAATTAGTGCTCTGCATTTACCCATCCAAAGTGCACACCCACAGCAGTGAACACACACACTAGCAGTGTGCGGCCATGTTGCTGCTGCTCCCGAGAGCATTGGGGGATGTTCGTGCCTTGCTCAAGTGCACTCAGTCGTGGTATTGAAGTTGCGAGAGGCGCTGTACATTTACCCCCCACCTCCGCCCTGCCGGTACGAGACTCGAACCCACAACCTTTGGGTTACAAGTCCGATTCTCTAACCTTTAGGCCACGACTTCCCCTAATTCATCAAGTAATAGTCACTTTGGATAAAAGCGTCTGCTAAATTACTAAATGTAAATGTAATTCACACAGGGTAGAAGACAGGATTTTCTTTTTGGGTGAACTAGGCCTATCCCTTTAGTTTTAATGCCCTAAGTGTTAAATGGCTGATTGTTTCTTTTCCGAGAAGTATGACTTGAGTAAGGAAATCCCTAGAGCTAGTACATGTAGATCATATAAAATAAAAAATTAAAATAACCTACATCATGACTTGAAATGATCGCTTGCTTTATCAGGCACACGTGGAATCTGTCACAGAAAGTCTAATTTTGGCTAATGTGAAGTATAAGCTCTGTTCAAAACTTTTAAAAACCTTTAATTCTGTTGACCTTCCTCAAAAATCAGGACAGGAAAATACTGTAGATTTTTTTAACCTGCTTATTGATGACTTTAGAAATTAAACTGAGAAGAAAGTATTTCAATAAAAATGCATTTGTATCACTTTGCAAGTATCTCATTTAAAGGAGGAGGCCTCATGTCTGAGGAGGAGGGGCCGGGTGAAAAAAACCCTCTCCAATATTTTGAATGTAGACTGCAATACCTAGTTCAACCACTCTGTGAAGGCATAACTTTTATTCTCGCTATAGTATTGTTGTTGCTGCTGCCGCCATGTCGTGAAGGCGCTGTGTTTAGTTGTGAAAGCGAAACTACATTGGTTGGCCTTCCAAAAGAGGACGATATCCGCTTCGTCGTGCCTGGAGCTGATCTGTGCTGGTCGCTGAGGAAATACAACAACTTCGCGCTGTCGATCGCCGGATCGGCTTTCAGCATCATATGACCCTTTAAAGATTCATATCTTTAGATGTAAACAGCATTTGCTGGAGCCGTGGTTTGAATATGGTCAGGCAACAAGGGTTTCTGACAAAGTATTTTATGTTAACGTCAGCATAAAATACATATCAGAAGACTCATCTTGATGAATGTTTTGTGTAACTTTAATCAACAGTCTAACAAATCCTAGCGCTTTCTGAATGCACACAATGTTATTGTAGGAAAAATCAACTCTGTGGCACTCAACCGTAGATAGACACTGCTTTGCTTTCATGCCTTGTGTTTTAGTACATAACCAAGTGTGGCTGTGAGTAGAGCCTATAAGTTGATTCATTGGCGGTTGGGTTTGCTACTATGCTGGTTCATCTTGTTTAAGGAGAACTGAAGCGATGAAATATTGCGCTTTTGTGCTTTCTTTTAATTTGGTCACACTTTAGTTTGGGACTAATTCTCTCTATTAACTACGCACTTTTACCCAAAGAAGGAGTCAAATCAATAAACCCTAATTTGCTGCTTAGTAAGTATTATAGAGTAGTTTGTTACCGTGTAGTTTAGGTGTTGGTTGGCTTAAGGGATCTAAACTGATGGGTCATGCAGAATAAATAATGCATTAATATGTTCTTTATAACTATTAATAAAAGAGCCAGTATGCTAGGAGTGTGCATCCTGAATAAAGCAATTGTTAATAGTGAATTTGTGTTCCCTAATCTAAAGTGTTACCTTTATTTTGATTTAGTTTTATTTTTATTTATTTTTTTTTTGTGCTTGTACATCTGTTTTTAGTTTTAAATTATCATTAAATTATATTAAAGTCAAACTGTTAAAGCTATGAAGTTTCAAATACAATTACTAAGTAACTTGCTTATTACATGCCAGTTTACAAAATACAAAATTATTTGCGCTCATTTTAATTCAAGTACAAAATACTGCCATTGACCAATCACATATTCCAGAGATCAGTGTAAAAACTTCAGGAGCAGTGAAATTAGTTTTTCTTTTTTTTCTTTTGTTCTGTAGAGGACGGGTAAATGGGGCAGGTTGGTGTTTCTTTAGCATAGTCCAGCCCAATGGCATCCATCTGTGTACTAGTCCCTGAGGCCTCGGTAAAGGAAGGCAATCATTAACACACGACACAGGGACACAAGGCCACAGCGCTTTTGTATGGCTCAGCATTTATCATATGTATATGTACTGAAATGTATTTATCATTGCATGTATCTCTAGACCTTGCAGGTTCTAAACACCCTCTAAATGTATGAATACTGGCAGGGTTTGAAGGTTGGAAATGATCGCTGTGGTCATTTGAGTTCAGCTACACAGCCTCCTAATTGGTGCCTCGGTTGGGGTCCTTGCTGAGATCAGGGGTTTTTACCCTTCGTTTTGCAAGCTAGCCCAAATGTGCTGATGACACATTTTTCACAAGGCTGTGTCCTCCAGCACCCCCCATGTTCCCTCGCTCTATTTGTTCTTTATTTCCCTCCCTCTCTCTGTCTCTCTCTATTACTTCACCTGCTTTCTTGTAAGTGGCTTCACTCAGCGTTTTCTGTTTTCCTGTGGATCTGATGTCTATTCTCCCCAGATAATCAGCTCTGATTTGTCTGAGTTTTTTCTCTGGTTTTTGTCAGCTATACACTTGTTTGACATCATATGTCACTATTTCTGGGTCTGATCAGATCCCAGAGTAAACAACAAACAGTTCTAATATACAGTAATACTATAGAAAAATCATCCTAACCTTTATCTTCATACCTAAATCTCAGCCGAGCAGACAGTGATTCCAGCCTGGAGACTGTAGTGTACACTGTGAGTTTTAAAAGCTTAGCTTAAATGTGTGCTATGAATAAATAATTGAGATACCTCCTCACTTCTCCTCCTTTAAAACATTTTTTATTTTTTGTGGCAAACTTGTTAATTTGTGGTAAATTTGTCAAACTTCTAGAGGTTTGCAGTTCTTCACTGTTAATGATAAACAATATAACAATGATAATAAACAGTCACTATTGGCAAGCAGTTTTGCAAATATCTAGCTGTCTCTAGTCTCTAGCAAACCGGTGCCCACTACAGATCTATACATTTTAACCATATAAAGCAGGGATCCTCAAATCTGGCCCACGAGATCCACTTTCCTGCAGAGTGTAGCTCTAACCCTAATCAAACACACCTGATCCAGCTAATCATTGTCTTCAAGACTACTAGTAGGCTACAGGTAGGTGAGTTTGATCAGGGTTGGAGCTAAACTCTGCAGCGCATTGGCCCTCCAGGGCAAGATTTGAGGAACACTGATCTAAAGTATGTTGTTTCATCCATCGTCACCACCGTCCTAACCTTTGACCCTTACCTTAACTTTGACTGTCTTCTTTATATGTAATTGATTTTTTTTTTTTATTAAAACTTACAGTACATTTAAAATATAAAAATATTTGGTGAAGCAGAATATTTACCATTATCTCTGTTGTAATAATAATTTGGGGGGTGGGGAATACATATTATTTTTTATTAATTATCTTTTAACATTAATTTTTCTTTCACACACACACACACAAGCAGGTGATTTCAGCATGTATGGCAGAGCCTGTGTGTTTGGCAGCCGCTGGGGTGGTAGAAAGCCACTGACTCAAAAGGTGTGTGTGTGTGTGGGTGTGTGTGTGTGTGTGTGTGTGGAGAGAGAGGAAGGCGTACTAAGCTCGCTGCTGTCTCTGCCCATGTGACAACATCCCCACTGTGACACATCTGCTTCAATTCTATCCCTGCATGCTCTTCTCAGGGCAACATCTCTGTTGTCTGTCATGATAATAGGGTCTTTGGCTAGGTAAGATATTATTTTTTCCACATTTATGCAGCACTGCTAATCGTCTGGCCTATTTTTTTGTTACAAGAGTTTAATTGCATACAGTATGTTGTGAATGACCCTAACTTTATTAAAGTGTTATCCAAGCGTTTCGATTAGAATAAAACCAGCACTATAATGGTTTGTCTTTCCAGGATCTGATATTGAGGTATAAATAAAATGTAAATCACATGGGTACACAATTGATACTTGGTTAAATTTTCTGTTTATTGTTGGTTTTGGTTGTTATTTTCCCAGAAGGCAGCAGTTTGGTGCTTCTGAAATGCTTTTGGTTGTTTGTAGTAATCACTTTTCATAGTTAAACCCTGTTGTTTTATGTTTTGTTCTATCTCTGTGCCTTTTGTGCTGTGTCCTGATTGGTGCAGCCACATCCAGTGGTACTTAAAAAAAAATTGTTTTTTTTAAGTAGTTGATGTGTTCTGGGCAAAACGTTAGCAAAGAGAGTTTGATTGTGTAGTGCAGCAGAGTTTGTGTTTGTGAGTTTGTGTTTGTGAGACTTGCTTAGCGAAAGTGTTTATATAGAGAGTTTGTACATGCAGATTGTTTGTTTGGATTAGGATCGGGATTGTGTTGTCTGTGCTTGTTGCATTTGATGTTTTCTGATACTTAAGATTAGTGATTTGATATGAATGATACCTTAAACTTTGCCGCTTGTTGAGGAAAGATGTTGTCACCTTGGAATTTTAAGTTCTATCTGCATTCCTGGTTTTGAGATATTGAGCTTCAAAGTTTTTGCAATCCATATACTTTATAGACAGAACCTTATAGTTTTCTAGATAAAAAGCCCCAAAATGTACACAACTTAAAAAAAATCATATAATGTAAATAAGTTGTCACTGAATAGGAATATGTGAATAACTCAATTTCGACAAAAATGTCAGATAAAACCTTAGAATTCCAAAGTGACGATGTGCTGTAGTGAAGTGAATAGTGAAGTGACATGTGGCCAAGTATGGTGACCCATACTCGGAATTAGTGCTCTTTGCATTTTTTCACTTGGTGAATAATAAATTAGGTTTAAAAAAATCCCATTGAGGAAGACTCGCATTGAGGGAGGAGCCTGTGTCATATGTAGAGAGCAGAATAGAGTCTTGGAGTAACTACCCAGTTCACCCTATGCTGCATAGTAACAAATGTATAAAACACTTGTTTGTTTTTGCTATGACTTTATTTTTATGACTTTTATGCAATCTGTTGCATCTCTGGTGACAATTTTCAACCAGGCAATTCTATAATGGTTTCAACAAAGAGAAATTAACATATATTCTGTCTTAGAAATTTATTGCATGAATTTAAATTAATTTTGGAATAGATCTTAATGATCAAATCATGTGTGTCTACCCTCTAGACTGAGAAACATCTGTCTGATCTTTGTGAATTCTCTTTTGTATTCACAGACCTGTCGAGTGGGGCAGTGGAGAGTGGCTCTCGTGGTATGACTACTACAAACAAGGGCAACAAAGCACTGAAGGTATGTTCAGGTGATATTTCCAGTAAAAATGCTTCTTAATTTAAATCAGCAGAAGAAGAGTATTAAATCACACAATAAATTTGCTACCATGAACTAAAAATGAGCTATATATTTTACAGCATTGAGAAAGCCAACATACTGATATGCTTTTTAACCTTAAGATTACTATTATTCTTACCCTTCCGTTTCTCACTTAGCGAGAGAACTTTACTGAACATGTGCTGGATAAGGCTCATCACTGCAGCTTGTTTGATATTAAAGATCATTCCAGTTGCCCTCAGTCTCCCCTGGCCTCCTTTCCCTCTCTTCTCTCTTGATCTCGTCCCATGTGGTTCCCTGCAGGTGAAGCGAGAGCCAGGTGAAAATGGCACAAGTCTTACGGATGACGAGCTGGTGTCTATGTCTGTGCGGGAGCTGAACCAGCACTTGCGTGGTCTGTCCAAGGAGGAGATCCTGCAGTTGAAACAGCGGCGGCGCACACTCAAAAACCGTGGCTATGCCGCCAGCTGCCGCGTCAAACGTGTCACACAAAAGGAGGAGCTGGAGAAACAGAAGGCGGAGCTTCAGCAGGAGGTGGAGAAGCTTGCCTCAGAAAATGCTAGCATGAAGGTGGAGCTTGATGTGCTGCGCTCCAAATATGAGGCTCTCCAGAGTTTTGCCAGGACTGTGGCCCGCAGCCCTGTTGCCGCTGCCAGGGGCCCCATCACATCTGTCATAGGGCCCCTCATACCAGGCAAAGTGGGCGCCACCAGTGTCATCACCATTGTCAAGTCCAAAACAGAAGCACGGTCATAATGCACAAAAAGGGAACATTTGTAAGTATATTGGTCAGCGTATTCATCAGGCACAGGGTTACTTATGTTATATGACGTGATAAAATTCAGCAAGATGATCTGCTCTGTGACCATAAAAAATCTAAACAGACAACACTAAAGTCTCTCTGATGTCATTTACAACCCTTGTTGTTAATGAACAACAATTATCAATGTATCATTAATCAGAATATTACACACTTGAGGTTCACACAAACATTATTAAAAACATATGCCACATGTACACTGAAAAAAAATTATACTACATTTTTTTTAGGTAAGTGGTTGCAAACAATTTATTTTAGCTACATTTAAAAAAATAATAATGTTGAAAGTTAGTCAACTAAATTTGTTTTTTTAAATGTAGCTAAAATAAATTGATTGCAACCACTTACCTTAAAATTTATTAGTAAATTACATTTTTTTTCAAATTTTTTCAGTGTAGTCACCGTCATGTTGTACCAAACCTGAATGACTTGGTCCATGGAACACAAAATTTGTTTTTGTGCTGCTTTTTTCCACACAGTAGAAAGTATACACTGACTGGCGAGTGTAAATATCTACAAAAGTTTTTAAAATACACCATAAATGTATCATAAAAACAGTCACAAAAAAGTCACATTGTAACATTTAAACCTCCTGTGATTAAAGACAAAAGAATTGATGCCATTTGTCATCAGTTGGGGTAAAACATTACAAGCAACGAGAGTAGATTACTTTTTAAAGTAGCTAGTAAAGTAACACATCGCTTTTAAATACCCTTTTGAAATGGTTCCTTTTGCAAATAATTAACGCAAGTTACTTTGTTTTCCCATTTATTGTGAAAGGGCCTTTACAGTTGCCAAAAATATAACTTTTGGGTTTTTGGTTATTAAAAAAACAAATGAGCAAGCCCAGCCCAGGTGACAAAAAGTAACGTAATGCATTAATTCCCATAAAAAGTAACACAATTAGTTACGTTTTTATGGTGTAATGCTATATTGCAATGCATTAATTTTAAAAGTAACTTTCCGCAACACTGTTTGTCACGGACATCAAACTGAAGCAGTGCATCTAATGACACAAAATTTAAATACGTGCATGTGCTAATGGATGAGAGGGAGCTAATGTTAATGAATAACTTGAATTGGAGTGTGTTGCTTATAGAAATATTTTTATCCTTTTTGGGGCTGAACAGACATGGCCACTGTATGCTTTCACTGTATGAAAAAGAGCATGTACATTCTGCTAAATCTCCTTTTTGTGTTCCATGGAAAAAAGTTAATCATTAATTTGGATTGACATAAACCCTCGTGTCAATCCAAACACGTATGACTAACTTGAAATGTCACAGTTTTCATTTTCTCATTTTTGGGTTAACTGTTCCCTTTAGCTCCAACTTGAGTTACCTGTGCTTGATATTGTCCACTGACTGATATACAGATGGGGAAAAGTAAATATATTCACTATTCTATCAGAAATGGCGGTGTTCCCTTAAGACATATGGATCTTGTAATTCACAAAGGGAAAATTATTTTCAGCTATCAATTTTCTTTCCTGTTAAGTTCAATTCCATTAGTGGAATGATGTTTACAAGTTATATTCTGAGGAATATGACCAGGAGAGGCAATAAACTACTGTATTCATGCATGGGAGAGCAGAGGCCCTGTTGAGCTGTCTGGCAGGTGATGTTCATCTTTTGCAGACATGAGAAAGCCTTTTCTTAAAGATATCGCAGAGAGAGGAGGCATTTACTTGTTTTTAGAAAATATTTGAAGTTGGTAAACCGTGTTGGTAAAACTGATCATTCTAGCTTTGTTCAGAGTCGTAGAGCTGTAGTTTTGTTGTTCTGTGCTTTGTGTGGATGGGCTGGTCTCTAATTTTCCTGAAGCAACCCAACACAAGCTTTATTGTTGAATTGTTAGCAAATGCTCTCTGATGTCTTACTCCAGCTACTTTGTTGTTTTTCTTTCCTGAATAAGAAAACAGAAAAAAAAGTTATTTATATGAACAAAAAATAGTTTGATATCAATTTTGCAATTGTACCAAAAGTGGCTTATAATAGAAGTCTGATTGCTTTTCTAGTAAGTAGGCGCGTGCAGTGGGGTAGCGCGTGGCGTGCTGTGTATGTGGTCAGGTGGCAGTGTTGTTCACTGTGTAAGTGTCCAGCTGTATTCTTTAAATGAATATTATAAAGTAATATAGATTGTGTACAGAAGCCAGTCATTCATATTGGCTCCTTCCATATCTCTGTAATGAAGATGTCTTGCACTCAGAACATCTGGGTTTTGTTGAATGATATAATTTCCAGCTTTACTGCAGCTAACTATAACAAACCCAGTGTGACGCTTCATAATGGTGCATAGCCAGTCTGCAGTTCTCTTCCAGCACAGGCGGTTGGGCAAAACGCAATTTATCCTTAATGTTTGAGGGCAACAAATAGCAAGACCTGAATTTAAAGTTGAGGTTCTGTTCCAAAACCTAGTGAAATGTCCATTTGAAGGCATTATATATGCTCTCCCAACATGAAGACTGTTGTAAAAGACACCAAATAAGGAAGCATGGCATGGCATGGCACAGAACAAGTGACACACTCATCAAAAGAAATGCATCCATCTATTCTCCAAACCACTATATAATAAACAGCCAATGCTTAATGAGCAAGATATACAAGTGAAAAATACAGTACACTTGATTTGATTGTGATGCTGAGTGAAAGGGTTGAAAATCAATGTCAGCTAAACAGGAAAGGTAGGTAAAGTTATTACATTTAACTATAATCATTGCTAAAATGTTTGTATATAAATTACCAAAAGTTGCCTTTTTTATTACCCAACACTTGTTTGTGGTATTTATTTATTGTTTATTAAACGTATTGTTGGTTAAACTTAGCAACTTTCTAACATCAAACTCTATTGAAATCAACTGTGAGTACAGTGTTTTGACCTATTTAGAATATTTCGGATCAGAGTATATTCAGAGAACAGTACGAGGCTCTTTTTCAGTTCTGATGCTGCCTACCGTATGTCTACAGACAGCAACGCAGTCCCTCACTAGGGTTTGGAACAGAGCTATAATATTTAAAAAGTTAATTGACTGTAACCCTGTCATCTTGCTCATGTTCTATGTCTGATGGACAGATGTTGTCTGGATTCAGAGCAGAACTACATACAGTGCAAAGATGTTTGAAATAAGCTTCATGAGACTCCTCTGTGAGAGATGATCAGGGTAAGTGAAATGCACTAATGAAATGGGCTTATTTTGATATGCAATTTATCTCAGAACATACAGTATGTTCAGTGTAATATAAAAATAAAAAGCACCATAAGTACTTTGTCTTGTCGCCCTGATTGAAAATCAGCTGAATCAGTGAAATGAACAGAATATACATAAAGTAATGCATATGACTTGTTCACTCTATATTCCAAGTCGTATAAGGCTAATCAATAAAATTTAAGTAATTTATCCTCTGCAAATCATTCCCTTAAACATCAGTTCTAATAAAATGTTTTCACTCTTATACGCAATATTCTACGTCATAAAATGTCTATCATTATTATTAAATTAAATGTGTAATAAGCAGGATAATGTACAGACAGCAAAATGAACCCCTTCAGGCTGATAAAAGGTCTCATCCTGATCACCTGGTGGGGCTTCTTTTACAGCAATGAAGTAATGAAGACCACTTTCATTTATGGATGAACTATTCCTTTAAGGAGAAATTAACACATTGAAACTGATTCACTGTGACAAGAATGCACTGCCCTCTTACCTCAACTCCGCCTCACATTGTAGATTCAAGGCCAGATTCTGAAAACCTTTTTTACCCGCCATCAGAAAGAGGGTTTGCAACAGTCAAATATGCATCCCACGTTTTCAGCATATAGGTTGTATTCTTTCAGCAGTTCGATGATTGGTCTGTTTTAGAGATCATTGCTCACATAATGCACTCAACACATCCACCCATCTTCTTTTCTAGTTTTGAAAAGCAGCTTTTTGGAGATTTTCATCATACTTGTTTCGCACAGCACTTCTCTGTGGTGTTTAATGTAGTTCTTGGATAAGTGCCACACTGTACCCTTATGTACACATAAATTATTGATATTCTTGACCAATTATGTTTGTGGTAGTTTATATTTTAGCACTATTGTAAAAGGACTGCTGAGTAGAAAGATATTTCAGTGAGATACAGTCACCACTGCAAAGCTAAATGTGTGTTTATTAGCTCTGTTCCAACCCTATTAGCATCGTAGTGCATCATAAGCACATTCCTGACTCGAAGGCTGTTCCAGCAATCTGCTTTCTAAGAAAACCAGTTTTGTCCAAATTCTAAGCCTTTGTTGCATGCCGTATATCCAATCCCAAAATGATCTTTCAAAAAATTCAAGACATACTTCATACTTTTGTATGAAGTAAAAGAAAAGAAAGTATAGATAAACATAATTCAATTAATTAAAAAATGTGGATCCTTGGCAACATTCTTATGTCAGAATCAGTTGTAACTACAGACTCTTGTACACTTACTGAGAGAAGCACTATCTGTGTCACTGTATGTCATTTCAGTTCCATTTCAGTTAACATGCCTATGTAGCTCACTAAGTTTTGGGACAGAGCTATTGTCATTGCTAAATTAACTGTATTGTGACTATATTAATTTAATGGTAGGCTATGCAACAGGCATTGTCATTGTTTTTATGGGTCTTGAATCATTAATGAATCCTATCAAAAAGCTAGTTTTTTCAGTCAGCACATTAATGGCAATGTTATCAAGCTTTAGGCTGATAATTCATCACTTTCTTTGTTTGCTGAGTAAGTGACTGTAAAGGGTTTTATATTTGGCACTAAGAGTAGTTCTTTGTCTCAGATTTGTGGGTGAATAAAATAAAGATATGAAATGTGAGTTTATGATTGGTGAACATTGATAGAATATGTTTTGGTTATTTTTATCAGTGGGTTGTTATAAGATATATTGCAGTGCTTTGTATGAAACACCATAAAAAAATGGGTGAATTGTAACTATTTATTGATTAAATTGTTGTACTTTTTTGCAATCTAGATACAACACTGTATTCATATTTAATGACTGTGATGAGGATCTAGTGACAATGCCTATCTCGTCACTAGCGCTTAAACATTTATTCAGAGTTGTGACTAAGTACCCCCTTGACTTAAAGGTTACCTACCCCACACTTATGTTTGCTCTGTAAATATTACATGCTTCTTTTCCCTGGTTATGCAGTCCTACATAACTATATTTATGCTTTTGGTAGAACCCCCGCACTTATCCAGAACTTGAGGGACTCAAATACTTTTTTCTTTAATATATACAATATAATCATATTTTCTCTCAAATTGCCATTTGAGAAATTTGTTACCCAGTTTGAGAGATATGATGATTATATCATTTTATATATTTTTGGTTATGTTCAATGGCATCGTTATTGACCCCAGTTCGATTCATGTAAAAATAAACCAGTGGGGAAGGCTTATTGCTGTTCATTTTGGTTTTTGGAGACTGCTATCATTTAGATGGCACAATTTCTCTCTGTGATCCAAAAAAAGATGTCAGTCGACCTAGTTCAAGCAACCTCTGAGAACATATTTTTGGCCTGACGTGAGTAAAACAGTGGAGTCATGAGCGATGTTGAGGTGTGCCTGCCCTAAATTTGGGTCTGAAGCATAAAAGGCCATTTTTTCCTCAGTTTAGAAGTGTTCGATGGCCTAAACGCTTCTTTTATCAACACTTTTCTCTCAGCTTTTGAACAGTGGGCCTAAAAACAGAATTGCAATAAAATAGGCTCATGCAATTGTCCAAATTAATATGGTTTGATTACATGCATGTCAAAGCAGCTACATAACACTTAAAATGTTTTTTTTTTTGTTTGTTTTTTTGTAATTTGATTATTTTTATGTTCAAAATAACTAAAACTGATATTACTATACCATTACTGTAATAGATATCAAGGGGCATCTTGCGATTTATCAATAGAGTAGCCTAAAAATGAATCATTGAGAGACCACTGAAATAGTGGTGTCTTCATTAAATTGGCAATTATTGTAGCTAATGTAATTATTGTAAAATATCTATTATCTAGTAGTTGACCAGTCCGTGGGACATCAAGAGCTCCTCAGAGATATGCTCCCCTCCAGAGGAAAGCCCAGACTGCCCCCAGGATGTGAGTAATTTAGCACATGGAGGGGAGAGGTGAGTGGATGGGTGATGTAGGACAGCATTCGTCATTCTTACCCACTTCTGCAGCAGGTGCTTGCCCCAGATCTCTCAGCCTGGAGCCAGTGGCACAATTAATGAGGCCCATGCACCATCATTGAGACATTCACTCGTCCACATCTTTTATATCGAACAACATAGCATCCTGAGGGAGAAATATAGCATGTCTTTGGCTGTGTTAGGAATAGAATACTAGCTCGCTATTTAAGTGAGATTCTTTGAGTCATTCCACGAAACTGATACGATTTGAGTCCCTCTGACCTTTTTAAGTGTATTTTATCTATTGGGTCCCCAAAATCTATTTTTAAAAGCTTTTTGGATTAATTGAAATGTCTCCTTTAATAAGGTTTAAAAACATGACATACATTTTATCTTTATATTAGAAATTATCTTGTTTTTTTCAGTTGACACCACCTATTTTGTCATGTCCCTCATGGCCTTCTATGAAAGTGTACTTGGGATATGAATAATAAAATTAGAAAAAAAGTCCATACATTTTGCCATTCTCATAAATATATATCTGTGCTTTTTTGCTGGTCATGTTTTTTTTCTAAGTAAATTCATGATTATTCATTAACATCATGTTATTTAGTTATTTAGTTCAGTAACCCCTCAACCCCGTTACACAAATCATTATCCCCCAATAAAAATTATTAACTGATCCTTATGTGACATCATTAACAGGAAGTGACATCATATAAGATTCCTTTTTTCAAGACCTTTTACCCATCTACAGTGCATCCGGAAAGTATTCACAGCACTTCACTTATTCCACATTTTGTTATGTTACAGCCTTATTCCAAAATGGATTAGATGCATTATTTTCCTCAAAATTCTACAAACATACCCCATAATGACAAGGTGAAAGAATTTTGTTTGAAATCTTTCCTATTTTTGAAACCTTTTTAAAAATAAAAAAAAAACGGGGGAAAAAATCACATGAACATAAGTATTGCCATGACACTCAAAATAGAGCTCAGGTGCATCCTGTTTCCACTGATCATCCTTGAGATGTTTCTACAACTTGATTGGAGTCGACCTGTGGTAAATTCAGTTGATTGGACATGATTTGGAAAGGCACACAACTGTCTATAAAAGGTCCCACAGTTAACAGTGCATGTCAGAGCACAAACCAAGCCATAAAGTCCAAGGAATTGACTGTAGATCTCTGAGACAGGACTGTATCAAGGCACAGATCTCGGGAAGGATACAGAAAAATTTCTGCTGCATTAAAAATTTGCAGAAGCATGTAGTCTACG
This sequence comes from Sinocyclocheilus anophthalmus, assembly GCA_018155175.1. Lineage (NCBI taxonomy): Eukaryota > Metazoa > Chordata > Actinopteri > Cypriniformes > Cyprinidae > Sinocyclocheilus > Sinocyclocheilus anophthalmus. The sequence goes on along the minus strand of JADLZN010000324.1, from coordinate 82,380 downwards.
TTACTCTTAGTGGAAGAAGTTTGAAACAACCAGGGCTGTGTTTCCCAAAAGCATTTTCCCATCCCAAAAGTTGATTGTAGCTACATTGGTGGATTTCAATGAGTCTTACGATTGATAAATAAGTTTATGATGCTTTTGGGAAATGCAGCCCAGGACTGAGCAATCGATGGGGAAGGGCTTTGGTTAGATGTGACCAGAAACATGGTCACTCTAGTTTGAACTCATGATATATGTGGAGACAGGAAAAAACCCTACAGAAGGACAACATCACGCAACACTCCACTGATCTGGGCTTTACGGCAGATTGGCAAGGCTCAATCCTCTCCTCAGTGAAGACACCTGAAAACACACTTGGAATTGGCAAAAAAAGCATCTTAAGGACCTTCAGACTCTGAGAAACAAGATTCTCTGGTCTGATGAGCCTCAATTCCAAGCATTTGGAGGAAACCAGGCACTGCTCATCACCTAAAGAGTACCACCCCAAAAATAAAGTGTGCTGGTAGCAGCCTCATGATGTGGGGCTGTTTTTCAGCGGCAGGGACTGAGGGACTCATCAGAGTAGAAGGAAAGCTCAACACAGCAAAATATAGAGATAGCCTTAATGAAAACCCTGCCCAGAGCATTCAGAACTTCAGACTGGGCAGAAGGTTCACCTTCCAACAGGACAATGACCCTAAGCACACAGCAAAAATAACAAAGGAGTGGCTATGGACAACTCTGTGAATGTCCTTGAGTGGCCCAGCCAAGAGCCCAGACTTGAATCATATCTAACATCTCCGGAGGGATCTGAAAATGGCTGTGCACCGATGCTCCCTATCCAACCTGATGGAGCTTGAGAGGTCCTGCAAAGAAGAATGGAAGAAACTGCCCAAAAATAGCACATACCTCAAAAAGGACTGAGGCTGTAAGTGGTGCCAAAGGTTGCTCCAACAAAGTATTGAGCAAAGTCTGTGAATACTTATGTACATGTGATTTTTTTTTTATATATCAATTTCCAAAGATTTCAAATAAACTTTTTACATTGTCATTATGGGGCATTGTTTGTAGAATTTTGAGGAAAATAATGAATTTAAGACATTTTGGAATAAGGCTGTAACAACAAAATGTGGAAAAAGTAAAGTGCTCTGAACACTTTCCAGATGCACTGTATTCAGTCAGTTTATAATGTTCTAATGTATACTATGTTATTGTTGTTTTTCCTGCAGTCAGGATAATAAAACTCTGTTCAGTTGCAATGTATATATATGTTGTTTTTCTTGGTAACAATGAAATACAGTGTTTATAGAAAATATTACAGTGAATGAGTAAAAAACAACTATTTATTTGTTAAGATGTATTTGTCTCTTCAACCCCGTTACCCTAGTCTCAACCCCGTCACACCTACATTTTTATTAATTTTTTTTTTTAAGTTTATGAAAAAACAATTTAATGTTTGCTGAACTCAGTCTGAAATGTTCAGAGCAATCATGAGCATACTGATTTTAGCTCAAATTCTGAAGTTAAGCCACTTCTTTGATCAAAAATTATGAGGTTGCGGTCACAAAAAGTGCCCATTCCAGACTTTAGTATAGCAAAAGTGTGAGATTTTATGTAACTTATATTATTCAAATACTGAATTAGTGTGAGGGACATATCATTAATAGGAAAATTTTGATTTCATTACAAATACATTTTATAAACATATTCAGAGACCTCCCATAGTGTCCATAACGGGGTTGAAGACTAATAGTGCCCATATCTTAAAATAATGACCAATAATAATAGGGATTTGATGCCTGAGGTGAAAATATGTTTTTCTGGAAGTTAAATATGTCATTAATGTTGTGGGGTGTTCAGAAAAGTAATACTTTTGGGTAAAAAATCTAAAAATGTGAAAGCCCAAATCGTACCGGTTTCGACTCCTTTACAATTGTTGCAAATAACAGTGTGCTAAATTGTCACACGATGTTCAGTCCAGTTATCATCTTAGGGGAAAAATGGTTATTTTGTAATAAATTGTATGCGAAAATTTAGCAGTCTGGCCAAATAATAAAAGAGATGTTTATTAATTTTATTTACTCTCATGTATTTGCTGTTGGACTGACAAAGCCTTGTCTGGAAATGTAAAATACCCTTTAAAAGTCATACCATATTAGACTATTTTGGTGCCAATAGACCAACGTGTTGCTGGCATGTTGTTGTTTTGTTAGCCTGCTTTGTCATTCTGTAATTTAGGGTACATTTCATGTCCACAGATGATAATTACTTATTTGCCTTTATGTCCCTTAAATTACCGTTTTTGGAGTGTCTGCTTTTTGAAGTGAGTGGATCTAGTGGTCAAAATAATAAATAAAAAAAGTTAAATAGTGCATCCTAGTTCATGTACTTATGCACTAATCTGTGCAATTTTTATTATAAATAGTGCAAGTAGTGTGCTCACACTAAAAATTTCAAAAAGAAAAAGCTTTCTTAAATACCCAGATAATGCACTTAATTAACCAAAAATAAATAAATAAAATACAAATAAAATAAAATGTTAACTGTCACAGCTTTAATTACATAGTGAAGGAGGAGGGGCTATCACACTCTGGTTATAAATGTCAAAATAAACATAAAATTCTTACAGGTATACAGGTATACATTTAAACATTTGCACTTCTGTAACTCGGCACAAATCACCGTCAAATCTAATCTAATCTAAACCTGCAGACTGGATACACTCAATGTCAATGGTCTGTCAAAAACAAAAAAATTATAAAAAATCAATCTGGTGATATGAAAGTATGCATGGATAAATGTAGGCATAAAAAAGAGAACATTACCAGATTCAAAAGCGTGAAGAGATCACAAGTGAGATGGCTGGTGCACAGTATTTATTTATTTTATTTTATATTTAATTGCATTTTATTTGTAAATTCATTCAAACCTCTCCACAAAAACTGCAAACCTCAGGGAACTGTTGAATCAAAAAGGCTTTCAAATGGACAAGTAAACATGAGCAAGAATAGAAATGCTCAAGTAAACATTGACAACAGAACCAGTCCTTACCCTTCCTTGATTCAACCAAGAACATCAAAATCTAAGATAACCAAAATAAGTTAGGCCCAGTTTTACTCCAAGCAAATGCTAATGGATGGTAACACAGCCTATACCTCCAGGAAAGGACAAAATATGAGTGCAGATATGCTCTGATCAAAAAGAGTGGCTTGGCTTTTGGCCTACCATTGTTCACAGCAGATCAAAAAAATCTGAATGAGATGCCTCCACTCATTCAGAATGAGAAGTCTGCAATAATATGATTTTAATTAGTGTGCAGGGAAATACAGCAGCTGACGCATCATCTCATGCACCATAAACATGTATATCCCCACAAGTGAGTTCCACTGTGGTTTAATCAAAAATTCAAGCAAATAGCTGAGACAGCAAAATATCCAGTTTTGCAAGCTGTAATTGAAAACCATTGTTCAATTACAAAACCATGTTAGAGCTGAGCTCAGTGGCATATGCCGTTCTTTTGAGATGAGACAGAATAGAAGTGCTGACAAAAGACATGCTTTCCAGGATACACGAAGGGCAACTTAGGATGAAGAAATGTAAAAAAGATCCAGGTTAGGATGAAGAAATGTAAAAAAGATCCAGGTATTCGATCTGTTGGCCTGGAATCAATTCTAACACTGAGAGAATGGTCAACACTTGTGAAGATTTTCTGAAACATCAAAACGATTGTAGGCAGGATCACTACACACCTTAGTATTCATGGCAGAAAGTGAGTACTGATCTGTTTCATGTCCATGGAAAATAATACCTATTGGTAGTGGTTGTTTATTGCTTTTCCAGAAATAGCCCTGCTGTCCAACTCCTCATGCACATGTACATGAAATCCATATTTGACATGTGACTTCAAGTCCCCATCATGCTCTGAAAAAGGAGTGCAGATTGTAAAGTTACTCCAGAAGGCAAATCAGATCCATATCTAACTCTTCTGTGTTATCGAGCAACACCTCTGAAACATTTCCTGCAGAGCTCTTAATGAGTTGTAAGACTTACTTCCTTACAGAATTGACATAAAACAAGGTATGATAAAAAGCACAACAATAAGGCAGAAACAGAAAGGTCTTTAAAACAGACCACTTATGACAAGCAAACCAAAAGGGTAAAACCGTTATCATAGAATGACACTGTGAGATTTGGAGATTGAAACTGCTGGGACAAGAAGGCTGTTGTCTTGGAAGAAGTCCAAGATCATACCTTGACAGAACAGAAAGGTTTTCAGGAGAAATAGCAAAAGTCTCAAGACAGCAAATAAGCAAAACGCTGAATGATCAAACAAGTGAAGGTTCAAGTCTAACCTGAAGACCGGTGCATCTGAGCACGCAGTATTCTTCTTCCATTTCACAGGACATGTTCATTCTGTAAAGACAACGCATATACCAAGAAGATCATTGTGCACCTTAAGGAAACCTGACTTAATTTATAAACTCCTGTGCTGAAAAGCATTTGAAAAGTTTATCTTTAATGTATTGTTTTTAAATTTCTATGTTTTGTAACAAACATATTATGTTTGTGTTGCGGTTTTTTTTATGGTTGCCAAAGCACCGTTGTTTAGTTTATGTTTTTAAAGGAAAGGAGATGTAGTGCAGTTGTTATTGCTTTTATGAAGTAGCAGGTAGGCTACCTAAGGGGATCAGAGGTGAACAGAGTCACTAAAGCACACATTAAGGTTAATGGCTTAAAAAATAAGTTGCTGCATGCATTACGTTGTGTGCTTATGAAACAAACACTGCATACCCGTTTAATGGTCATAGCTTGAATGCTATGGCTGCATTCATTTGAGAAATGTTGGTCTTAGAAGAAGACGACTTAAAATACTGAAATTGGCATACACATTACATAGCATACACACATGTTATATAGCCTACTACAGCTATAGTGATAATAGTAGAATAATAGTAGCGTTTTATTTCAAACGCATTCTGTGTCCATAATTCATCTGCAAGCCAGTATTCTCTTTTCTATTCTTGCTGTTCATTTGGGGTGAAATGTCCACTGTTTAACTTTCTTATGGACCTGTTCTTATGGTCTGTAGTATAGAAACTCAAATAAGTACTTAGGTTTTCAGAAAAACTGTTTTTTTTTTTTTTTTGGAAAGGAAGAAATGGTGGACATATGCTCTCCTGGTGCAGTAAAGGAGCGCCATCTGCTGGATAAGAAGCACTTAGGTGCTGCTGCATCATAAATCTCCAGAGGGGCGCTAAAATCTTCTTATACATTTGACTTTGCTTATAAAGAGTTGTAGTCCATCCAAAGAATTACTTTAAATTCTATCATTATTATAGTGAAAGTGTCATTCTGTTTATTTGCTTGTTTTGGGGAAAACAGACATCAAGTTCTTCATGCCAAAGACAAGGTCTTGCATGTGCTACAACAGCGTGATTTCATAGACACAGAGTGGATTCCTATTGAAAATGAGTGGTGAGTCATGAAGAGGAGAATAAGACAACGATGACCAAGGACTGTTGAGCAGGTGAAGTCTTGTTTCAAACAAGACTGGGCAAAAATTCAACTTGTAAAACTGCAGCAATTAGTCTCAGTTCAGAAACTATTAAAAAGTCTAATTACAAGGAAAGGTGATGTAACTTAGTTGTAAACATGCCTCTTGTCCCAACTTTTTTGCTGTGTGCTGCAGCCATCAATATCATCAACTTCATCATCATAATTGTTGTTGTTGTCATTGCTGTGTTTTCACTGATCAACTTATTTGTATTAAGTAAATATAAACAATAATTAATCAAACAAACTGAGATGATAACAACAACAACAAAAATATATAATAATTGGTGTCCACACACATGTGGACAATTAGGTGATACATCTGAAATTTATATTTTTTAACTATAATGTGGTTTTCACTGCAAAGTCCATGAATCTTCACTGATAGGTTTTTATGAAACAGGTTACAGCAGCACACACTGATGTACAGAAATGTTTATCTTAAGGGCTTTTTTATTCTATTTGTATGTATTTCTACAGTAAATATATGTGGCCTTTTAGCTATTAAACTGTGCATTTGTGTGAACTTTTGTGTCTAAACTCTAATGTGCCATGTTTTGTAGAACTGGAACTAGGTTTACACTTTAATAAATAAATTATCAACGTAAAAAGGTACGCAGCTTCTGTGTTTTGTACCTTGATAACACAAAACTGCTTTTGATATGCAAAAACAAGCAGATATTGATTGTTGCATTTTGCTTGTGTGTTATATTAGCCTGCAAAAATAATTATAATACTTATAATAATTATTAAAATAATATTTAAATAGTAATACTGAAATGGAATAATTCTTAAAATTAAATATATATTTTTTGGGCTGTGAGTGTAAGAAAATGTGCTGTCTTACATAGATGCCTGCAGTTTAGCCCATAAGTGTTTTATTATTCACATTTCAACACTAAATATGTGTGTATAGAAATATTATATGATCTCAAAAGAGACAAATAAAATTGCTTCTCCATTTTAAAAGGAGACCAATAGGCTATAATAGATCGTGACTGGCAATTTCAGAAATTATTTTTAGTATTATCTGGGATATATAAAAGTTAACTGAACATATAATAATCTATATTTCACTGATTTCTTTGTTAACTAATTTTATAAATCTATATCGTCAGTGCATCATAGCTAGCCTGGTTCCATGCATTTATTTGTTACACGTTATCAACACTTATCCACACTTGTCACATGACATGAGAGCTGCGATTATGTAACAGTAATGTCCGCTGCCTGTCACCGCTCATCGTACGAGTCCGTACCATATGACTCCACTCCCCGGGAAACGAATTTACAGATCCTACTATGGCAAAGGTGTGGGCTATTAATGTTAACTTGGGCTGCGTTTCCCACAAGCATCATGCTGACGTTGCTTGAAAACCTTCGTGAGGCGTAACCTTTACTGAGCCACGCTATGACTAGTATGATTCGTTCATTCCCTAACACCCCTTAGCCTCTCAGCAAATGAATTAATACCACGGACCAAACGTCATCTTACATCACTAATATTCATGAGCAAGCCTTCACAGTAGTATGATTCGTAATTTTGCTGGCGGACAGAGGAGGCGTTGTCCCATATAAGAACGTCACCTTCGTTTAATGCAGAAGCCGGCTATCCTGGAAAAAGGACAAAGGTTTCCCAGTCCTGTAACACGCACTGAATACCAGTGAATATCAGAGATTTGACTTTGCTTTGTGCTGAAGTGCTTGTAAATAGGGCTGTATAAAATGATGAAGAACGGGCATCATGTGAGCAGCGCTCCGGCCGCCGCAGCCTGCAGTCCGGAGAAGAGGAGGCGTACTGTCCGCGTCTGGTGCGATGGATGGTGAGTACACGCTGGAATGCATTTTCACTGCATTGGCATAAACCCCACGACTAGAGCTCTGCTTACATTTAAATTAGATAATATGACTTGACAGCCACAGCAATGCACCACATCTATAATAAAGTCTTTATATCATCGAATGCTCAAGAAGTTTGGATTGCTTCCATTAATATTACTACCACTGTTACTAAAAATAACAATTATGAATATTTAATCATAATAATCAATATAAGAGCATGTCTACAGTTGCATATTTGTGTTAAATAACACTATATAAATAACAATAATAATGATTATGCTTAAAATATTATTTGTTGTGCTTACATTTAAAAAAAAATTAATACAACACATGCAGAGTTCACAAATTCTAATGTAACTAAAAGCTGCACACTGAAAAAACACTGTCCACCTTCAGAATCCCGTCTGTTATTTCACACTAGCACATGTGATTCACTGAGCAGGGATGACTTACGCTTTAACAAAAGTATGGAGTGCTAACAGACTTGCCATGTTATCTACTTTATGAGTTGGGTTTATCAGCCTTGAGATATGAGTTGATAGACATTTCTCTCTAAAAGCAGGCTTTGTCTGATTAAGTATCAGAGTTTGTGAGTTCATTTGACTGAAAAAAATGTGTTTGGTGATTCATGTGCATGATGAACAGGATTATAGAGCCTTTCTCTTTCAGAATTCCAGCCATTTCTGTCCGCCTGTGTGATGGTGTTTTTTTGAAATGTTGCAGAATGTTTGGGATGCCAGAATATTAGACAGTGGAGTGAACTACCAAAGAGGGGCAGTGTAAACAGTGCGCTCAGTGACTCCCCTCGAACCCCGCCAGCCCACACCTGCCTGTTCTTCACATAAAACCCTCTACTGCATAACAAGAGAATGTCACAGTCAGCCGGTGCCTCAGCTCATGATGCTACTGGCTGCGCTACTGTTTTTCTTTCATAGGTTCACTTGATGCTGCATCAGTAACTGATGCTATGGGAGCCCCCTCCAGGTGTGACAATTGTCTGAAGCATGTATAGAATCACAGCAGTTCGTTCATTGGCTGATGCACTCATAGTAAACACGTTGAGTGTTTGGGCTTTGGTTATGCTCAAGCTGCACTGAATGGCTCATTAAACTGCACACAATGCGGTAAATTTAACTTGAAAGTGCATCACTTGAAACTTACCTTCTTTTCGAAAAAAAGAAGGAAGAACATCTGTCCCCAGTCACTCGGGTTCTGTGGTTGCTGAGGCACCACATGTGTCAGGGTCCTGGGGATCCAATGTTGAGCTTGAGGCTTTGGAGAGTGAGCATTTCTCTCTCTGAACTATGAGCTGTTTGTGTTTTTCACACTTGGTTCTTTTCAGGGGGCTGAGCACGGTTCGCTGGATTTTTTGGTGTGTATGTGAACCTACCTTACCTTACCCCCTTTAAAGTGAACAAAGCCGAAGTTTGCTTTAAGATGGTTGGGAGGTGGTCTGAGTATAGTTCACTTTCAGATATTGTATGGTTTGCTCTAAATGCGTGTTGTGAACAGAAACCGCTCTGGGCATACTTGATTTTTTTTGTTTTTAAATTTCTATTAATTTGGTCATCAGATGCCTTCAAGATGACTTCTCTCCACTACTTAACATATGTTCAATAATTTATGGAGTGAATGGAGCAAATACCTGTTAGTTCTCATAATGCCTTAATGCACCATTACATTTACATTATTTTATATGCACTTTGTTTATTATTTTAAAACAAGCAAATACAATCAATAGAACATTGGATTGTAAACTGAAGAATTGTTAAATTGTAAAAACATGAAATGATAATTTAAAACATTTGAAACACTATTTATATCTTTGGATGTGTGATATAGAGGAAGAATATGGATGCAGTATGACTGTCATGATTATGTCTTGTTTAGTTGCATTTTTGTTCGTATGTCTTGGTTTCATTATTACTCTTTCATTTTAATCTTAGTGTGTCCATACCAGTCTCCTTAGTTCCTTCCTTCACCTGCTTATCATTTTGCATCAAGCATCTACTTGAATACACAATATATGTGACAGAAGAACTATCCACAATTGATGCAGAAGAGTGCTTTCTCCAGAACGGCCGGTTACTGGAGGAATATGTGGAGGGCTTTACAGTGAGGCACACTAGGATGATGAGACCCTGAAAGAGCTCTTCTGGAACCCTTGTTCCTCCACCTCGACCTGTCAGCCTGTCAGCTCCACCTTGGCTCTGCACTCTCTCTGCTCTGCCATGGTCTTTCATCACTCAGGCTCCACGAGTTCCCTCACCCCTTTGGCTAAACCTTGGACCTTCTTCACCCTCCGGCCACACCTCAGCCGTCCTCCACTTCGGCTCCAGTGGGATCCTTCTTCTCTCCAGTTCCGCCTTGGTCCTCACCTCACCTTGTTCTGCCAGTTCCCCCTCGTCGCCTCGGCCCTTGAGTCATTGACATTGCCTTCCAGGCCTGCGATGTTGTCCCGGCTTCACTGAGGTCTCCCCTCCATCGACAGGCCCCAAGGCATTGTCCAGGAGAGCCATCAGGACTCTGCCTTGCCTCCTCCCTCCATCAGCTCCTGTGTCCTCTCTGTGGTCATTAAAAATCCCATGGCACTTCTCGTAAAGAGTAGGGGTGTAACCAGGTCCAGGTGTCCTGGACAAATTGCCGCCACTGGCCCTTGTCAGTCATGGCCTCTTAAAAATCCCCATCCACTTGATTGTCTCTATGACTCTCTCCTCTCCACCTGTAGCTGGTGTGTGGTGAGCGCACTGGCGTCGTTGTACTGTGGCTGCCGTCGCATCATCCAGGTGGATGCTGCACACTGTTGGTGGTTGAGGAGAGACCCCCCACATGATTGTAAAGCGATTTGGGTGTACAGCAAAACACAATAAAGCACTATATAGTATTACATGATATATCATTCATTCATGCATTCATTCAAAAATGTATTTATTGTTGGTTTCTTGTCATAGCTGTATCCCTTTTAGCCAAAACCATGAATAACACATAATTACTGCATTTGCATTACTGTAATGCTAGGTTTAGGGTTGGGGTAGGTGTAGATGTTAATAAACCATAATTTGACAGGTAGCATTTTTTGTTGTCAAATTGTACTATCTACTGATTTAATGGGAGGTAGCAATATCTGACAGGGTAGCACAAATCGACATAGTGTTCCCCTTTCCTGGCTCCTCCTGTTCCTTCATCTACCTTACGTCTTCGTCTGATGTCTCACTTCTGTCTGCCTCCAAAGCCCCCTCCCACCATCCACCGTTGGACTGTTGTTAACAGTGTGAAGATGTGCCTTGTGAGAGAATGGGTGTAGTGTCAGGATTATGTCTTGTTTAGTTGTGTTTTTGTGTCTTGCTTCATGCTTACTCTTTCATTTTAGTCTTAGTGTTTAGTGCTTAGATTTAGAATATTGTGGTCTCTGAATATGATTTGGGTTCCTAAAGTAGGAACCCAAATCATATTCAGAGACCACAATATCACAAAGACCACAATGGAGTTTGGCTTTATTGGCTTGGGCCAGAAAGCAACCACTTACCACCTGCATAGCAATGCCAGGATTTCAGGAAAAAAAGGACCCAAGAGCAGATACATGCTGAACCAAAGCTTTACTGACAAATAATAACTGAAAAGACTGAGTTCTGAGCAGAACTTCAACAGCAAGTCAAATTCAAAGGGGTCTTGAAACCCAGGCAAAGGTCCAAATCCAGGGAAGCAGTCCAGACAGCAACTGAGCCTATTCAGAAGATGAAGGCAAAAAGGAGGGTCAGAATGAGCGATGCAGTTAAAACACCAAAGTGCAAATTTGGACCAAAGTCAGTGGCAAACCAGAGTCGTTAATAATGAGACTGTCCGAACTAGCAACTAGGTTAGAAGAGAAATCTGAGAAATAGAACCAGAGATGAAGAAGGGTCAACACTAAGATGGGCAGTCCGATGGCCTACCAATGTTGTTCTCCAGCATTCCAAATAAATTAACATGTGTGGAGAAAAATCTTTTTCTTTTACCTCACATCTCTCTTGTCTGTGGCAGCAAATGTCAAGTGCAAAGGGGGTAAAGACATGCTTTTTTGGGCATTAAATCGTGCCGCAAATACTACTAAATTGTCTACCGCAAACCTTAGGAAATACTGCATTTTAAACACTGTTCTCCCATCAATTTTGTGTCTCTAAATGAAACTCCTGCAAATTCATAAGACATAAAGGTCAGCTGCAAAAATAACTGTTGCTAAATGTTTACTGCTTGAAAAATTAGGCAGTAGTTATTTAACACCAAAAGAGGGTTTGTGTTTGCACAAGCTGTTAGGAAATCTGCCCCTTATTGTTTAATTAATTGTTTTAGAGTAATACACAAAATGTATTACATCATTGTCTTCTAAAAAACAAACTGTAAATTAATCAGTGTTACAGAGATTTACCATAGTTACTTTTGAAAATGTATCGTTTATATTTCAGTAACCAGACCATTACTGGCTAAATGAATGTAAATGTTTATAATAACCATTTTACCTCAAGTGAAAATCTAGGTGAATATTGTTGTGATGGTTCTAGGTGAAAGTGTAAGTGCATCACTAACCCTGAATTGTCAGGATGCTAAAGTCCATTCACAATAAAATGTCATGTAATCCCTCCCTGACATGTTCTGACCAGGGCATAGGGCAGGAGGACGTAATGTTTGCAGCACAAGAATGCATTAAGTCCATGTTGAGCAATGGTCAGCACTTAGTCAGCATAAAGAGTGTGGATTCCACTTTGTGACAGACAGTGAAAGCCTTTATGAAGACAAGTATAAAAAGCAAGTTATGTGATTAAGGTCAAATGAAGGGCAGTTTTGTGTATCTCATGACAGCTGTGTTAATGCAGCCATACAGAGAACCAAGTGATTTAACAGGGTTTGATTGACCTCAGAAGGATAAATTACCCTTGCAGCAACCACATACCATGATTGGTAGGCAGGTCTGATCAGCTGACAATGAGTCAATCAGTCACTAAATCTTACATGTGTATTAGCATGTGTTTAACTGAGAATCGCACAGTGAAGCAAAAGCATTAAAACATCTCCAAACTCTCCAAAAAACAAACACACTGTAGTTTATGATCATGTACTGTGCCCCCATTCACATTACTATAATGTAGATGTTGCACTTTTTATGTTATACACTATAAATTTATGTTATACACTATTATGGTCCTCATTAGACTCTCATTGCTATAATACTGTAAAATACTGAAGTATTGTGGGAATGTGAGGAGGTGCAGAAGTTTTGGGTTGGGGTTACTCAATATGTTTCTCAATTTACTTCCTCTCCAATTCCTCTATGTCCTGTAATGTGTTTATTGAGTACTGTACTGTATGTATGAAGACAATTGCTTTTTGTCCACTAAAGAAAGAAAGCTGGTGGATTTGTGCCTATTACAAGCAAAACGTTCTATTGTCCTGTGCTGGAAAAAATACCAATTGCTCTTCCATTGGACTATGGCTGAAAAACTTAATAACATGTTTGACTCTTGAAAAGCTTACATATTTACACATTTACATGAGACTGTCCGAACAAGAACAAGAAAGAAACCCTCTGAATTTTTTTTATATCTGGGAGGTGTTTTTAGACTTTGTTAAAAATTGAGATATTTAAGAAGCTTTAGATGTGTAAAGTTATTGAATGTAAGGCTTTTTTTTTTTTTTACCTGCCTGGGGTATGTTCTGGGGAATGGTGTTTGTTTTTTTTTTAAAAACTTTGTAAAAACTCAAAGATATGTAGTACAAAAAATACAGAAATATATTCATTTAATCTACATCACTGTACATTCCAGGCAGTACAACAAAAACTATCATGATGTATAAATGCTGGAATACTGTTTTTTATTATTACAGTAAAGGCAATTATATATTTTTAGATTATATTACATTATTTCTCTTGATTTTGGTGTGAAATATAACAGGACATGCTTTGCCACATTTACCCCATATATGCACAGGGTCATCAAATTTCTAGGGCTTTCAAACACTTGGCTTCTGCACGCGATATCATTCTCCCAGCTCAGTTGCCGTTTGGGTGCCTGCAAAGTGCACACCAGTTTCAGTAATTAATATTTCATGCTCATGGCCAGTGTTGCTGTAATCCTGTCTACTTAAGATACAGCAGAGTCAAGCCATTGGGTAGTTGTTGGCTTCATCATATCAATATATAAAAGCAGATGCACCCTTCTTAATATTTAACACTCTTATTCTACGTCACTTTCAATGCACCCCTATTAAAAAATATATATCTATACATACATTTATTTCATACTAAGTATAGTTCAAATCTTTTAACATATTTACGGACATATCGCTTGAGATTTACTTATATAAAAAAATTATAAATAAACTTTATTTGTAGTACTACTTGTACACAATGCACATTTCTTAATATTAATATTATGTGTTTTAATGTCACTATTGATGAGGATTATATGATCTTTGAATAATATCGGTCTGTAAATGCAAGATATTGAAGTATACTTGGAATAGTTCCACTTTAGCACAATCAAATAATTCGATACCTGGAGGGGGGGGGGGGGGTGCAATTCAGCAAATACTTTTACTTTTTGTCCACACAATTAAAGTGCATTAAGTACAAAATTAGTTGTTTAAGACCTCAAGTATACCAGTTTAGTACCAAAAGTAGAGTTGCAGGGTATTTTTATTAAGTACATAAATATGTAAATGTATTTGTAGTATACTTAGCACAAAATAAATGTATTTCAAATACATTTTTGTATATACATTTTTCACTATAGGGACATCAAAGATTAAAAATAGTGCCAAACCAGATCTGTTAGTAAATTTAAAAAGAAGGACGAAGTATAAATAAGTCAAACACTGAAAGTCCATTCAATGTCACTCTGATGGTATGGAAAGTTTCTTAAAGGGAAGCACTTTAATATAAATTGGGAACAAAACAATCAGTGGAAGGTTCTGAATTATCTCATTTTATGAATCTATTACTATTACAGGTGAAATCCTATTAATAGCGAGTATGAAACAATGTTTCTTTATGCTGTGTGTCAGTAACTATTTAAAAAAATAAAAGGTTTGATTTATTCAGCATAGATAAATCTCAAGGAACCTGTCTAACATGTGTTCAGGTCATACTGTATTTCACTTTAAAATCAAATTATGGTGACAAAGGGGAGAATGTGTCATATTTATAGTGTTTTAATGTTTTTAAATTATGCATTTCAGCAACGAAAATCATCATTGATCAAAATGAGAAAATACTCAAAAACAAAAACAAGCACAAAAGAAGTATGTATGGAAGCAGTATGGTAATGGAATTTACAAATGGACAATGCTCTCTATTCTGGTTTTACTGCGAAAAAGAACACGATTGTTCTGAACCTGTTGTAATTTTATGAGCTAGTTTTATAATTCTGCTATATTTAGAATGTGTGATTTCAATCACATTGCTTTTATATGCTAAACTCACAGTATGTGAGATATTTTGGGTAAAAAAATGAACTATTCCGATATTTAGTGAGTACATAAAAACCTGTTCAAAACTGTGCCCTTGTAATGGTAAGCCTATAATAATGACTTGTGGTGGGAAATTTCAAGATTGTAAAAATGTGTTATCTGTCAGGTTAATGTGTATGTATGGATTTTGATTATTATTTTATTTTTTATTAATTTATGTATTTTTTATTAATGCATAATTTTTTAATAAGTAATTAATTTGCTTATAGCAAAGGACAAAAAGTCAGTGTTTAGCTTTACAATGTTGTACTGTATATAACAGGTTTTTATTCAAATGCAAGACTAAATTTAAAAACAGCCACCCTAGTTAGGGTCAAGCCATCCCAGCTTACTGAAATGAAATATGTGAAGAAAATAATAAAAAGGTAAATTGTAAATAAATAAATAACTTGGCAACTTGAGTATAAATTGTAGAATTAATTTGTTTGTTGGTAAAACTTGCTTTGATTGTTTGCTTTCATTTGCTTTTGAATGCTATGATATTTTTCTCATTTTAACAATTGTCTTTATCTACCTTACTCCCGTCTTAGCTATGACATGGTCCATTATGGTCATTCCAACCAACTTCGACAAGCCAAGGCTATGGGGGACTATCTCATTGTGGGAGTGCATACTGATGGTACTCACACACACACACTCATAAACGGTGCCAGGCAGTGTTGCTTGTTGATTATATCGATCTTAGTTTCATGACAGTGTATATGTTACACTGTCATGACACTCAATATAAACAACAAACAACACTGTGTAACACAAATGTAACACATTGACCAATTAAATAAACAAATTGGGGGAGTGGGATTAAACTTTACGTATGATTATTTACATGTTTACTTTTGTGATGAAAGATTGTGTACCAAGAATGTGGGAGTTGCATAGATTGCATAGACAACAGGCTTTTCAGTCAGTGACTGATATGTTTTTAGCTTGCACAGATGAGAGCTGACACGAGACGTGGAATAAAGGCATTTTGATTGATTTAGAATTGTCATATTAGAATATAGATGGGTCGTGTCGTGATGGGGACTCAAAGGCTTCTCTCTCTCAAAATTATCTAATAGTACAGTACACACTGGCATGAAGTTAAGTGGTGGAGAGAGGGGAATAGGATCGGGAAAGGTCCTTGAGTCAGAATTCAAACTTAGGTCACTCAAAGTGCAACCGCACTACATGTCTGAGCACTGCCCGGCTCTGAGCTATCAGGCAGAAAAGTTACTGGCAGGCATGTGTCAGAATCCAGATCAGTCCATAGATCAGTCCATGGGCAACCAAATCCCTAACATTAGGTGAGAATCAAGGTCAGACAGGGAGAGAGATCAAACGAGGGGCAGACAGCACCAACAAGGGAATCAGAAGGTCATCAACATAAGAGCAGTCCAAAACTGGTGGGTTCTAAAGGGAAACAGGTTACTGCAACACAAACTGGGCAAAAGAGAAATATGTGAGCAAAAGAAAAAAAACAGTTAAAGAAGAAAAGTTAAAGAAAAGTTCTACACTGAATTCACAGACTGGACCACTGCATGTTACTTCTAAAAGTGCTTAATCAAAAATGTCTGTTTTATTTTTTTAGATGTTGAACCAGGAAACCATGCTGTCTAGCTGTTAAAATTAGAAACAACTTTTGGAGAGTTTGGCCAAAAATGTCATAGTGAAACAAATAACAGAAGATGGAAATGAAGTTGACTGATTCTAATGTCTCTCTTTTCATGCAGAGGAGATCTCTAAGCACAAAGGTCCCCCAGTGTTCACCCAAGCTGAGAGATATAAGATGGTGCGAGCAATCAAGTGGGTGGATGAGATCGTGGAAGGAGCTCCATACGTTACTACGCTTGAGACTCTGGACAAATATTGTTGCGATTTCTGTGTTCATGGAGGTCAGAGCCTAAACATAATAACCATGTCTAAACTGTGCTAAAACATTGATATTAAAAAGTAAGTAAGAATATGAGACCCCCAGGGCCATGAAGCTTTGGATTACCGGATTGACCGGATTACATACATACTACACACATTCATACTAAAAAGAACATACATTTTTAGCTCTTACAAAGTAAGTACTTACAGTACAGTAAGGTACAGCTAATAAAGTGGTAGCACTTTATTAGCTGTAGCTTACCTATTCTGTTCATGATGAGACAGTGCTCCTGTGCACAAATTGAAGTCCATATAAAAAATGTCAACAATCTGTTCATGTTCATCTGTTCGTGTGTCCTGCATCTAAGTAAAAGCAAAGCTGAATGGTTCCAGAGCATCACTACTCTCCTCTGGAAATATAGTTTTCAGTAAATTGTTCAGTAACTTGTTTGGTCTTGGTAGACCAACTACATGCACAGTATTTTAGGCACAGTAACACACCACTTCACAGTAGTTCACTTATGCAAGCTTTATTATGACCTGAATCAACTGGTCGTGTCTCCTCAGATGACATCACTCTCACTGTGGATGGGAAAGACACATATGAAGAAGTGAAGAAGTCGGGCAGGTACAGGTAAGCCCATTCACACCTCTGCTGCTCATGCTACTAATGTTTAGTATAGTTCTCATTTAAAGTGGATCTTTTTCAGAGAGTGCAAGAGAACCCAAGGTGTGTCCACTACAGACCTGGTCGGCCGCATGCTGCTTATGACCAAAGCTCATCACAGCAACATGGTGAGGCCCGAAACATACTCAACATTTATAAATGCAGACAGGTCTCACTAGGCAAGCTTGATTTAAAAAATGTCAGACCTCGGTTCATAATTCAAGTACATGTTGCTGGGTTGCAACACCCAGTTTTATGGAAACATTTACCATCATATTGTTGTTCATTTTTGTTTTTTCACTATTTGTTATAATGGTATAGCATATTCACCCTTTCACTTATTTATGCTAGTTTGCTTGTCACTTTGGTACCATGTTTACACCATTGTCACCTCCACCTTACTGTATGTCTTTAACTCTCTCACTGATATTGTATTGGAACTGATCATAAAAAGTATCTGTTCAAAAATCTGTTCAGGTTTTAAAAAAATACCTAGAATACTGATGTTCATCATGACACAGAAATGCAAAAATGCACATTAAGTATGTACACGCTTGCAATACACCGGCCAAGCATTCACATCTGCTTTTGCATACTTGTGTAGAGTATGTTTCTGCGATGTCTCTGGTACTGTATGCTATAATTACACAGTCAAATTGGACATTAATTTCTTCCTTTCCTCTTCAGGGCAGTTCAGACTATCAACAACACACAGACAACTTTGGAAGAGTGAGTGTTTTATTCCCTTTTGGTTGTTCTTGTAGTCTTAATCTTTTTTTTGAAGAGTGAAATGTTTTGAAGTACACTACAGAGGATTTCTTGGGTAGTTGGGTTATAAATCAATGATTCAACCAGTACTACAGTATTGTATTAATTAGTGTACAAAACCATAGTGCCTTACCCAAATCAGCATGGCAAGCCTGCCATAATGATTTAGCAGGTATCTGTTTTTATCTATAGGTATAGGTCTGTAGGTATCTACAAATGTCATTAGGGAGCCCAGAATTCCATAGTACAAATAAAATAAAAAATTGATTAGTCATTCTCAGATCCCCCTCTCCCTCCCAGGTGTAATGAGGATTCAGTGACGTTGGGATCCATGTGAAGCTTTATTAACAAACAGACAGGCAAAGTTCAATCAACAGTATACAAGGGCAATGTAGGCAAGGCAGAATCATAACCTGAGTCCATGCAAAGGGTCGAGGCAGGCGGCAGACAGAGAAGAAAACAAATCCAATAATAATGCAAGGTCAAAGAGGCAGGCAGCGAACGATCAGACGGGTCTAGACAATCCAGGTAGGCAACAGGTAATCAAACAAGGTATAAACACTCAGAAATGTCAGCAGTAGCAAAAACAAGACTTCGCAACGAGGGTATGGTAGGCACTGATTAAATAGTCATGATAATGATTAGCACCTGTGCAGGTAATCCGTCGCAGGCATGGGGTGATGGGAAATGAAGTCCTTAAGAACAGTTAGTACTCCGGTGACGGTTCCCTCTGGTGGTGATCGGAGGGAGCCACAGAGGCTTGATTTGTGACACCAGGATTGTTTACTTGTTTTTCTGCTTTGCCCTTTTGTTCCTCCTTCTGCTAGCATTGCCTTCACATGCCTCTGCCAAGTTGCCACATAAAAAGCTTTATTGTCGTCACAGTCCATAATCAGAGACTGAGCCATGAATGGCACCTCTGTTTCTGAGTTTAACATTGACTAAATAATTCCTAGTCATTGCCTCCAAATGGAGAGAGAAAAGTTCTTTAATGTCGCAAGACCTTCACTGGACTTGACAAAAACACCCATTGCAAAGGACTCAAACTTGACTTTAGGTGCACTGTATGTCAGAGTGCTGACCACAAGGTTATTGTTTGTTCAATCATTATTGTGTGCTCTTGACATCAGAAAAAAACACTTGTTGGCTTCTTCAAAGGGCTGCTGATTTAAAATGAGTTCTTGGACCTGTCAGAACCATCTCATTGTGCTCTATATATTATGTTTAAGTATAATAAATGTATTACTATAAAAAATGTGTGTTATTAACAATGATTAGTTTAATGTTTAATGATTAATGTTTATTGTTGTAATATTTGTTATCATTTCTGTACTGCTCACCACAGGGGCCTAAAGGCCACAGTCCCTGGACAGGAGTGTCACAGTTCCTGCAGACATCCCAAAAAATCATCCAGTTTGCCTCAGGAAAGGAACCACAGCCAGGAGACACCATCATCTATGTGGCTGGAGCTTTTGACCTATTTCGTATCCTTACATGCTTAGACAGTAATTAGAGCACCCAAAATTTCTTCTGTTAAAAGCAAAAGAATAAAATAAAATATATGATATATGATATAAATGTTTGAAAAATATATATAACTGAATGCATTTATAAAAGAGATTTTAAAAAATCTGGTGGAGGTGAAGATTGTCACTAAATAACAAATTCTGTGTGTCTGTTCCTCACACAAATTGTATGACTTCAGGTGATTGAACAGACAGAATATAAATGAATTTTGGGGTAAATTTTTCCATGTAAGATAGACAGTTGGTGAGCATTGGTTACTCACAACACCATCAAGAGCTATTACAGCTATTGTACTACTGAAAGCAAAATAACTTGGAGACAGGACAGGTCCCCCTATTATATAAAGCTATATAAATCACTTTTATATACAAAGGTATATAAATAACCTCACTGGGCCATAAACATTGTTATCATTGTTACTCTGTTCATTCTCTTCTCTATTGTCATTTTTATTTGGCATGCTGGGAACTTTATGTTAAATGCTCTGCAGAAAAAAACAAAACAAACAAATGAACAATAATGTCCTTTTAAACGCACAGTGTGTGAGCATATTAGTCTATGCTGGAAATTATTCTTCAGCATTAACGCAAACAGCTAGCACAAAATAGAGATTCATTATGCTGTCATTCTTTTATATTTTAAAATAATGAATCGATAATTGTTAATTTTATTTAGTTTTCACATGGGCACCCCATGTGTTCTGCACCAGAACTCTTGCTTTCTGTATTTAATACATTCACAATGTGAATAAAAGTTTTGTTTGTCATGCTGCTAAGAGGTTCAGTGGCTACATACACATTTTAAAACTCTCTTTGGATGTTTTGTGTAAAATGTTCAACTAGTTTAAGAAAATTTAAATGGCTGACCTATTCTCCCTGTGGAAAATACAAATTAGGTCCTAGATTTTTTGTCACTGTGGGTAGTTTTACCAGTGCTGTAGTTTTTCTCACTTGATTTGTGAATGCGCATACTGTATTGTTGTGCCCTTGAGGCCCCCTGCATTCTTTGCTTTTTCTGAGAACACGAGTAAGACAATAATCATGTTGTCCTCTTTAACCTGATGCAAATCAGATATTGGCCATGTGGATTTCCTGGATGCAGTGTCCCAGCTTTCAGAGAAACCATATGTTATCGTGGGCTTGCACTTTGATCAGGTAAGCTGAATACAGGAAAATCTTAGAAATATATTTAAAATTTAAATTTTCTTGGTTAAGCATGATGCTGATTGTCTTTAAAAGGACAGAAGAGATGTGAGAGAAGAAGGAGGAACTGCATGTTTGTTAGTTTTTTTTATTATTGTTATCATCCCTCTAGGAGGTGAATCGTTACAAGGGGAAAAACTATCCAATCATGAACATCCATGAGAGGACTCTGAGTGTGCTGGCCTGTCGAGTGAGGATTGATCTTTTGCCACGTATTTCTGTTTATATAAATAGTTTGATATGAATGAATTTCTATATTTTGTTTTCAAATCTCCCAGTATGTCTCTGAGGTTGTTATAGGAGCACCATATGCTGTCACAAAAGACTTATTGGACCATTTCAAGGTAAACACTCTTCCACTGATTGACAACAGTATTTACTGTACTATTCTGTATAACTGTACTAACAAATATGCCTTGTAACCCATACAATTATTTTTTAATTTTATTACAATTATAAAATTAATTTCAATATCTTCTAATTAAAATAATAAAACTACATGTTACGGTAAATGAAATAATTTTTACATTTATTTTCCAGAGAAACTTTGCATAGAGTTGTGTGAACTCCACCCTCAAATAAGAGGACTCATAAAATATATAAAATAGCTGATTAGAGATCAGACAGATTCTTAATTTGTGGCCACAATATTTTTTTCCGCATGTCAAGCTCTGGTTTTTCAGAGACGAAGTGCAGCTATTTAATTTGCGACCATGCTGGTCATGCAGCTCATTTTATAGAGTTTATTGTAATTTACTTCACACACTCATTATTGCATAGTGATTTTAAAGGTTTTTATAATACTGTATTTATAATACTGTTATAATGAGGTATTCAGGGTTTGGACACATTCGTATTGTAGAGGTAAAGGTCATGTAGGTCAAAACCGCAGTTGAGTATCCTAAAAAATTTAAGGGAGTGAGTTTGGCTATATAATGCAGTTACTCTTGGTAATAACCAATATGTGTGGGAACATAACTGATTACTGAAATCAGCTAAACCATATTCTGCTGTGTAAACAACAACAAGCCATAGAGTAATACACTGTCCCCATGGTATAGGTAGACCTGGTGTGCCATGGAAAAACTGAAGTGTTTCCAGACAGAGATGGATCAGACCCATATGCTGTAAGTGTCACGATAAGATAACTATTCAAAATTTCAACACACTACACTTCTATTTCATAATCTGTGCTTGTTTTCTATGCACAGGTACCCAGGAAAATGGGAATATTGCGAACAGTGGATAGTGGAAACAGTCTCACAACTGATGTCATTGTGCAGAGGATCATCAAAAACAGGTGTTACATTAAGCTCTGGGCCCGGTTGCATGAAAGCACTTATGCTAAGAAATCCCTTAGTTATAAGGTTAAGGGAGCCCTTAGCGAAATTGGGCTGCAAGAAAAAAACCTAAGGGTCAACTTAAGGAACCTTAAGGCTGCCATAAAGTATTCCCCTTAATTATTTAAATGTTCCCTTAAGTGTTGCTACAAAGTCCTTAGTAGCCATTTCACCTTAATAAATTTAAGGGACCAAAAGAGCTTCCTTAAATCATCTTAAATTCAGCATCTGCAAGATTTTAAGCTCAAAATGTAAGACTTTAGACATTTTTTAAGACCTGCACAAATAAAAATTAATACCATATAAGTGGGGTAGGGCAAATATCTATGGTAACATATTAAACTGTAAAATGACTGTAAAAAGCATGACTTACAGGTTTTCACAAAACAAAGTTTTATATAAATTTTTAAGTAAATGGACGAGTTGTTAATTTAAACAATTATTATTAATCAATTATTACATTAATTAAAAACAAATAAAATAAGATTGTCTTAATTGTTTACGATTTTTATAATGCATTATCTTCTTGTCGATCCACCTGTTCACATTTACAACTGCGTGTTTGCAGCGTCAAAACATTGGTTAATTTTCACATTTGGTAAATTTTCCGTCATTGCAATGTGAAGGATATGAGGCGCTTTCACTGCAGAAACAAAGCGGTTTCCTCAGTAACGACTGTACACAAAGCAGAGCAGAAACGGGCAGCGCTCATGTTTATTTAATGTTTGTCTGTGTTTTAGTTGGTTAGGTTTGTATTTCATTATGTTCTGTTTATTGCCATAGATATGTATACATATCTATGTTTATTGTGAGATGTAGTAACTATAGCAACCATGGCGCCCATTGCCATATGTTGCCAGAAACTACCGTGAAACGCTTAGTATAAACACTTAGGTGAGGGTGACAGTTAA
This sequence comes from Sinocyclocheilus anophthalmus, assembly GCA_018155175.1. NCBI lineage: Eukaryota > Metazoa > Chordata > Actinopteri > Cypriniformes > Cyprinidae > Sinocyclocheilus > Sinocyclocheilus anophthalmus. The sequence goes on along the minus strand of JADLZN010000324.1, from coordinate 59,237 downwards.
GACGTTTGTTGCAACGCTCTTAAAGAAATCCCTTACCTCAGGGATTTTTTCCCCCTCAGGGATACTCCTAAGTCAAATTACTTAAGGACTTTCATGCAACTGAGCCCTGACCTGTTAACATGCAGGAGGTCACTGGCGACTGGTTTACTGTCATTTGCAGCATTGACTTAATCAATGCATAGGGTACAATGGGGGTAAATGTGCACTGGTATAAAAGACTATTTTGACTTCATTCTCCTATAAACCTCTTGATGGCACAACACAAAATGCACATGGAAATTTTACTGATACTTGCCACCAAAGTGCACAGCATTGCAAAGTTGATTCTGCCTAATTTGATATATATTTTTAAAGATTTAAGTAGCAACGATAATTGATCAAATTATTGTCTTGCCTACTTTGAGAAGGTAATTAAAGCCGTTTTCAAATAACTGAAGACTATGTAAAAGGGTGTGCTTGTGGGTGTGCAATTTAGAGATAATCACCAAATTTATAATGAAACAATATTGAAAAATATATTAATCACATCATATAATAAAATATTTTATTTATTGTCAGTAATGTAAAGACATATTATGGAATTGCCTTCAAATCTACAAAATATACAGAAAATGGTCTTTAAAAGGCCTCTAACACTAGCTTGCTCTATTATTTTTCTATTCTATTCTATCGTTTTCTTTTGTTGTAGTTTATTTATTATGTATTTATTGTATTTGTTAGTTGAGGTTGCTACAGTACGCGTTAGGCTAACTGAGACTTGTCATAGCACGTGCATATGATTGCTTTTTTGTTGACATTTGTAAGTCGCTTTGGATAAAAGCATCTGCTAAATGGCTAAATGTAAATTAAAATAGTACAATACTTTGCTAAAGCAATTAGCAAAATGTGTATCCTACTTATTCAATGTAAAAAAAAAAACATTAAAAAAAATTAAATGGATATCCAATAGAATTCTTCAAACTTGCATTAAAAATATGACCACTGTTTTAGCATATTGGAGAATTTTGTACGTCATTTCCTGGTTTGTGACCCAAAGTGGAGGTTAACAAGAATGTTTTCAAAACAGGTTAAGCTGTTGTGACAGCATCTGTCAACTAAATTTAATTTCAACTCATTTCTAAGTGTCAATATATCAGCTGGAAACATATTTAATGCACTTACAATAGTAATCCATGCATGGGTCAAGACATTCTGGAGGGTTTAAAAGCAGATATTTGAAGCTCACATTGTTTGGTAATAATAAAAATAAATAATTATTATGTATTATTATTATAAGTAAAAGTCAGGCTTAGCATTAATTCTGTGAGTGAAAATGTTTCAATAACATAAATAATATTGGGCTGGTCATACATGAGGTGACCTTTAAATCTAAAAAAAATCCTTCAGTAGTTCTTTTACAGTAAGTTGTAATGGACAGTCACGGTCAGGAATGATCAATGCAATGCTCACATTATTCCTTCCTGTGCCTGCCAGGCTGCTGTTTGAGGCGAGAAACCAGAAAAAAGAGGCCAAAGAGATGGCGGTAATCCAGGCCATGAAGCGACGAGAAGAAGACAGGTTAAGAGAGAGCGCAGCTGTGCTGTAGGGAAGAGAAAAAAATCATCAAAGACTAACAAAACAGTCAATGCAGTTGACGCTTTTCTAATGTGTCCACATTCTGGACTTACATATTGTCAGAACACCAGCAGCTGAGAGCTCCTTTTATTGAAGAATTAGCATGTGTTGTCTTGGGAGCATCTGCTTTTGTGAATCACTCTCGCACTCTCCACCTGAAGGACCTCTTCATCATTTCCTGACAGCAGTGGGCCATTTCCATCAGATCTATTCACTAAGGAAAGAAGGAGGCTGGAACTTGTGCTGCACTTTGCTGTGTGCAGGATGTTGCCACTTTGATGACCAACATGACCTTTACCTCCACATGTAACTCCAGTCCAGAGTTACTCCAAGCTTTGCTTGGAAACCAACACTCCTGAATATTTGAATCCATCAGAAGAGCACTACAGTCTTCTGTCCTAAAACAGTGTATTAATTATAAAGAATTAATATTTATCTGTCATTATTAATGGCTAATCCTCATATTAAGTATTTTTCATTGTAATGTACAACAAAGTGAATTGTTCTATTAAAAAATATATGAAAATAATAGTTAAGATATGGTGTTCATAAAACATGCATTTTAATATGGCATACTTTATTGGCATACTTTAATATGGTACTTTATTTTCCCAAACTTCTTCTGTTAAACAAGAGTTTTGTGTGAGCAAACAGCATGAAATGTCAGTCTTATTTACTGATAATTTTTACTGCCACAGTTCTCAAAATTAATTTGTGGACAAATGAATTTAAACTTGCTATTTCACTAGTGGACGTGCTAACCAGTTGTCAGGTGCAACACATGAAAATGTCATGTTCACTATTCACTTATGTTTTTGGGAAAATAGCACTTCACACTGTGCATAACATCTCCTTGTGTAATTCACGGAAGAATTTAAATATTGGCTTAGAAGTACATACAAAATTTTATTTTGTGGTGAAATATTCCTTTAAACTAAGATGTTTAAAATTTCTGTTTTAAATAGATTTAAAATTAAATTATACTAGCTCTTATTTTATTTAGAATGATTTTAGAAGACAATTTCAGATCAGCATGTTAAGCTGGGCCACATTATACATGAGGACAGGCATACACTCCTTTGCAGTCCGCATATATAGATAGTTTTGAGTTTGTTTCTTATGTATGTGTGTATGCCATACCCAGAACTTGTGCAGAATGAGCTATCAATTATAGCCTTATTATCTTCTTATCTGTGGAAATCTGTGTAAAATTCATAGAAACCACAATGGACTGAAACCAACTAACCCTGATTTGATGTGCTGTGATATATAATGTGTATAATTATAAGCAATGTTTTAAACAAGAAACCTCAATCATGGTACTAACTACTGTCTAAATATAATGGTTTCAGGGATTATAGTATTTTAAGATACTAAAACATTGACATTGACTTACATTGTTTTTTTCATGTATTATTTTTTAATTATATAAAAAATATAAAATATAAAAGGTTATTTTTTTAAATAGTATAACCCTCTTTTTGCTAACAGTCTCAAATTAGTCAACTTGAAAGATAATGGAACTTCATTTTTAATTGAACAATTATTAAAGGTGCTTTTGTCTGATTTTAGGAAATCAAATAGAAAGTTTTTTTTATTCCTGATAACAATACAGGAATAAATTAATATGGGGAATATAATAATTAGAGGATCCCATGATTATTATCCTGTATTGTTATGTCAGAGATGTGTGTGTTCTTTCAAGGACATGCTGTATGACTTTTTATTTTTTTGTCTTGCAAATGGAATACATGGTGAAATACAAAACACTTTCATAATTGTTCACATACATCACCCTCATCAATAACTACATCTTGGTGTATTACTTTTTATTTGTTTGCAAAATTCAAATGCTAATCATTTGGATAGGTACAGTGGCGCTTCTACATTGAATTACACCCTGGGCAAGACCCCCTTCGTGTGCCCCCCCACAAAAAAACCCCCAGAAAATTCTGCACAAACAGTTATATTTTATTATAACAACATAAGAGAAAGAGAAAATTATATTTCTCAATTTCACAAATCCTTCAACATTTGAAAAACACACTTAAGAGAATCCAATTATTTAACTATTGCAATTACAACAGGAAGCACACTTTTTAAGGTGCACAATCTCCACCTCCAACATTGCCAAAAGACAATGAACACAATTCTGCACAAAATATGACAGTATAAGTTATCAGAACTTAAATAAATAAACACTATACACTGTATCTAATTTGCAAATTAATGTGTTCTTGGAGAAACATTTAATGAAAAAAGAAGTGTAATAACGGGCAACATTTTAATAATAATACTTAATATTCAATAGGAATATTGATATATAATTTTTTTCTCTATTCATTTGTTGTGTCTCCCAAAATGCCTGATAAACATGATTTAAGTCCTGATGTCTTCTACAGTGGACATGTATGAAATCAATGGCCTGTTCTGTAACAGAAAGTCATTTTTTGATTTGAAACCCCATAACGTTTTGACATAATGTCTAAGATGTTGGTTTATGAAATACAAATTGAAAAGTAGTCAGATTTAAATTATAATTACACAGAATTGAACATTCCATTGGCTAATTACAGGGCCTAACGTTAACCCAACTGATGGAAATAAATAATAACTGAACTTGTAACAGTTTTGTTGCAAAGCACAATATTATGGTGAAATTAGATCTCGTGTTTGTTGAGTTAAAACAGAATTATTGTTGTATAAGCATAGCAAGCATCATAGCAAAAAGGCTAACAAACTTAAGAGTTATACCCACCAATTTAATTAGCCCTTCATTCATGGCATGGATACCGTAATAAATTGGGCACCTGATGACTTATGCCTTTTCCTGTCCATCTCTGTGTTTATTTGGCACTCGACAATCAACAGATTTCCCATCCCCCCAACACTGTCACTCACGACCAGAAGTCAAGACTAAACCAATTCACCTTGGTGACCACATAATCGTTTTGTATTACCTATTTTTATTAGCCATTTCACACAATTCAGAAAAACAAAAATGGGCAGGAACTATAGGCCTGTATTTATAATATTATGAATGAAATGTGCGTTATTTGGAAGAAAGTCGAGGTGTGACTGACTTTAGCCCACTAGTTCCATTAGAGCAGTGGTTCCCAAACCTGTCCTGGAGGCCCCCCTGCCCTGCACCTTTTGTATGACTCCCTTATCTAACACACCTGATTCCACTCATCAGAGAGACTGCAAGAAGTAAATTGGGTGTGTCTGATTAGGGAGGCATACAAAATGTGCAGGGCAGGGGGTCCTCCAGGGCAGGTTTGGAACCACTGCATTAGGTATTGCTATATTTACAGGCAATAATAATGTAATAAATTATAATTTAAATTTAAATTGGTACAATAAAGCTTATTGGTACAATAAAGCCCTCCCTACACCTACCCTAACCCTACTCGATACTTTATTTTCAACTTTTTGATTATTTCCTTAATTTTTATTGAAAATAAATGCCTTTACGATGTGATACGAGATCTGAAAAGGGAGAAAAAGGAAAGGGTCGCATAAGTACAAAAGCCAATGGCAAGCGCTTATCCATCTGTGCCACTGGAGCTGATGTTTTACAGCCATAACTAAATGTAAATATACACTCCGTACTTTTAATTCCATAGTAAGCGCAATTCATACCATACATTTAAACTGAGCTACTTTAATAACATCTCCGAACTTTCTACCACGACTCTGCTGTTCTTCGGCTGGTTCTTCCCTGTATACGTTGATTGACAGATGTCTCGTCCAGTCAGCGGTGAGTAATCCCAAACCAATGGCGCTGTCTCAAACTATACCTACCTCTTCCGGTTTGTCGTTGATTTGTCGTTGACTTGTTAATTTGTTTTCGGATTTGTCATTGTGTTTTCTGCGGCGGCGCAGAGGATTTTTAAAAAAAAAATTTAACTGCTCGTGCCGCCCCCAATGTATCATGAAAAAATGCCGCCCCGGGCCGCTGCCCGGTTCGCCCGTGCCAAAAACCGCTACTGGATAGGTAGGACACTGCAGATTTTTAATCTCCTAATCTCCTTGTCTAGTTTTATAGGATTAAATTATTAAAATGTATAAGAATAAATCCACACACAAAATGCAAAGAAATAAAAAAAATATCTAAATATCTAAGAGATCACGTCTGCCTGAATAAATATTTAACTATTTGTAGTCTTTTTTTTTTTTTTTACCATTTGGATAAATATAGCCTAACAAAGGAAGCAAATTCTAGGACTGTTTATTATTATTTTTTAAAGCAATGCACTCTGTTAATTGTTTTATTGTAAGGTCTTGCGTCGCCAATTAGAAGGCACATTTAATTATAAAGTCCCTATTATGTCCTATGACGTCACGTCCCTGAACCGCATATTGAACAGGTGCATATTGAACGAGGGCTACCGCAAATATTGCGCGTTTTAAATACGATTTTAACTAGCCTATATATAGTTTTAGAAATGTTTCGATGTTTTGACGTTTTAACATCTCTGCAGGTAAGTTAATTATAAATGTGTACTTAAAAAGACAATGCTGACTTGAGAAGTAGTTAATTCATATAATGTTGTCGTTTGATCTCGTGGTCTCGTGGAGGCATGTATCGCGGCTGTGCAGACGTGCGTGAATCTGCGAAATGAAGAGAAAAGATCCTGCAATCAGCAGCATGCTCGAATTGAGCGTGAGACGCACGTGCACAGAGTCCTCATACTGGGTAACTCTTGAGTTGAGAGTTCTACACTGTTCTTATTTTGCCATAGAAACATGGTGGAAAATAAATCTATAATAATAACTCTTGTTTATTTATCGAATTCCTGAATGTAAAACACCATTGAAGTCTAGCATTGTATTTGTAGTTTAATGTCTGATTTCTGCAATAGAGACTATTAATTCTCCTATTTAATACTGCTGTGCAATATTTTATTCCAAACATATAGGTACTCCAGAGAGTGGCAAAAGCACATTAATCAAACAGATGAAGATAATCTACAGCCATGGCTTTACAAAACAAGAACTCCTCAGCTTCAAGGTGCAGCATTGACTTACTTAATATGGGTTTTTGTCAGGCTTACTGCATTAGTTCCTCAACATTAGAACTACATGAAGTGTTGGGGAATTACTTTTAAAAGTAATGCATTACAATATTGCATTAATTTCCTCCCTTTAAAAGTGACTATTTTATTATTTTACGTTACATTAATTTTGCATTAACTTTTCTCACCTGGGCTGCACTTGCTAACAAAAAATGAATAACAATAACACTTATTTTAGCGGTAATTTTAAAAAAAAAGTGTCACACAAATGATTTTTTTTGCTTATTCGTATGGTTGAAATGAACCATCAAAGGTCAGCAGTGAGATGTTTGTGGAATATTCTGCATTTCACTGATTTCATTCATTTCTAGGAATACTGAATCATGTAAATCATGTTCACATTCAGTCTAGAACTTTTACTCCGCACACAAAGCCTCTGCGCCTTATTTCTCTCAACATGGAAACAAGAGGTCTCAGTCAAGAAATTGTGAAACAAAGTAACTTGCATTATTTATTTGAAAGATTTTCAGATATTTTGTGAATTTAGTTATGCATTAGTTAGTTGAAAAAAGTAATGATTACGCCATTTAAGTTGCTTGTAATATGTTACCCCCAACACTGCACAGAAGCCCTTTTGTTCCAAAGTATTACATATTTCTTGTAAGGATACAAGTAAAAACATACACTGCATCATTTGTTGTCTTGAAGCAGCAGATTCAAGTATTACGTAAGTATTAGGTACGATACAATACTTATAGATGCAATATGAAGATACTTTAGTATTTAATTGTCTAACTTTCTCTTACAGAAAGAAATGCCTGACAGTCACCTCAAAAAAAAAATATTTAAAAAATCTAAATAAAACACTATAGTACTAAATATGAGGTTAAATGGTGTATAATATGTTTCAGAATGAGCTTTATAAGGTGTGCACAAGCAAAATCCTTTAACTCATTGTTCAGTGTTCTCATTAAACCCTTAACTTTTTCTTGGAAGACATGTAAACATCAAATAAGAGCACGGCTCAACATGGATTTATGTATAATATATATATAATAAATATATATAGTAATATGATATATATATATTAATATATATATATTATATAGTATATATAATATTTATAACACACCACATGCCATTCTTTATTGCCCTATAGTAAAGCTCACATTATACATCCATAAAAAATGAAAATGACATACAGGTTAGAAAGAACAGCTGTGTTTTGAGCTGTTCTTCTTCAGCTGTATTTTGATTCACTTCATGTTTAAAGGAAAAAACAGTTGTATTAAATGAGTAATAATGAACACAGTGACTTAATGAGAAATACAGTAACTTTAAGCTAATTGTGTCTAAAGCACAAAGTAAATACATCTAATTAAAGACAGAAAATACACACAATCTTTAAACATTAACCATTCATAATACAATAAATCCATGTTTAACAGCCATGTTTTGTGCTTTACTGAAACGTGTCATGGCTTGTACGATTTATAATCGTATTGAATTATAAACCGTATTGGGCTATGCTGTAAGTTACAGTGCTATAACATTAGTGCATCACTATTAGCACACTGCATGTTTTACTATTCTCCAAATGGTTAATGTGTTTAATTATTTGGTTTATTCTAAATGTACAGCCTGCTGTGTTGGATAACCTGCTGACAAATATGAAGTTTGTGCTGCATGGCATGGGAATGCTGCGCATTAATTTGTCAAACAAGAAAAACAAGGTGAGTTATGCAGACTATTCTATCCTGTTCATTATGATGTGCATGGCAGTTCCATTATACCCAAATTGGGATTCATTGAGAAAAGACCTCTTTCTGTTTTCTGTCTCAAAACTAAACCGGATTACAGTGACATTAAAATAAATTTCTGTACATGCACACAACACCAAATTGGCTTATTTGTATCTCACCTCTACACTGTATATCTATACATAAAAACTTTCTAACCTCTAATATTATGCATAATATCTTGGGAAAATATTGTGTAGTTATAATATAGAATATTATAAAAACAAACAGCTAGGTAGGTAGGACCAGGTATGTGCTGTGACCTTTGAGACCGAGCAAGAGTTTTAATACACATTATAATGTATTAATGTATAATATTATAATGTGTCCAAAACAAACTTTATGGGTGAATTTAATGTCGTGAAAGTGTTATTGAACAGGCAAGGTCACAAATAAATAGGTTCTTGTGACAGAAATACCCTTTTATTTTTTCACAACTCTTATTATTCTGCTTTTTTGTTTGTTTTAATCATGATCCAATTAAAATGTATCTCTAACCTTACGACCAGACCATTATCTTGACAGATGTTTTGACCGATTCAACCACAGGTCGTTCAGATTCTTTGCTATGTTCTTATAGGCCCATGCACGTGCCATATTGTCATGTAAGTGTTGTGTAGGAGAGGATATGGAGCTGCTGCCATTTGTGGCTCATTCATTCTGCAGTCTGTGGGGGGATCTGGGAATCAGGGCGGCAGTGGCCAGAGGCCACGAATTCCAACTCAATGATTCTGCACTATAGTGAGTAATCACTTCTATGCCATTTGTATCACTGCATAATGAATTGATAGTTTTCATTTGAATGCCACTGATTGCTTCCCTGAAATTTACTGACATGATTGTTTTCCACCTCATGAAAGGTATACTACACATGAAAATGAAAATTCTTTAATTTACTCACCCTTATATCATCCTAGATATATATGACTTTCTTCTGTGGAACACATGGAGAATTAGAAAATAGGACTTCCTGTGATTCCATATAATGCTACTGTTTGGGTCCCTCAAAGTTAATGCTTCCAAAAACCCCACAAAACACTTCTGGCCAACATGACACTTCTGGCCAACTTTCAAATGAGGGTTCATGAGTTCACATAACATAAAGTCAGCATGTTGTGAGTGGGTGAACCACTGGACTGAATATTTTTTTTATATATATATTTTAATTATGGGCATCTTTGATTTGTTACCTGCTTAGTTATAGTTTTAGGTATTGTTCAGCTAAATATAATTTAAACTATATTATATATTTTGCTTTGTACTATAACGTGTCTTATGTAAAAAAAGTGGATCTGGTCACGCAAATGCATAACTTCTCACGCAAGTTAAATTTTAAATATAAAAATAGCCTTAAGTAATCACCCAATGAAGAGTTTGAGACCCATGATAAATTAGCTTGTCAGATGTTCTTTACCAACAATAATTATAGAGGCTGTATAGAATGTTACCTTTTATTTGACAGGAACATCTGTCCTACCACTGGACTGAATAATTGTGAAGTATTTTCCTGCATCCTGATATGCCATATTAATAATGCCACATTTATTGCAGTAAAGTTCTCCCCATGGAGAGATGTTGAAGTGTATAATGTAATGTTTGTCCCTGGAAACGATGCAGTCATTGACAACTCCATGTTCCTGTAGCAGTGTAACCAGTTTGTTAGTATTTGCATCATATGCAAATACAGCTAATTTCAGGGATAGTTGCTTGTAATGCAGGAGATTTCAATTATGTTTGGGTTTGTCAATTATTCTCATGTAACAAATGATACTTTCATGAGAATTTTAAATGATGTTGAAATGGATGAGGAGTGAAATACTACAATGAATTAGATCACGCATTGCATAGCTGTAAATTTACATGTTGATAAATGTATCAGTTGTAATGGTTTGCCATGTTTTACTACATCTGTGGTCTCTCAACTTGGCCAATCACATACTGTAAATCAATCACTCTTTGATGATGCAAATAACTGCAGCATTGCTTTCCAGTCATTATCAATGTGATTGTTTAGAAACAGTGAAAAATGTGTTTATGTGGGGAACATCGTCCAAAGGTACGGTAAAATAAAACAAACCTGATTCAGCAGTTAACCGAATGAAAGTTTATGGTAAGGTGCATACAGCAACAGCAATCTCAGTCTCCAATGGTCAATTGCTATGTATAAAATAACCATCTACTGTAATACAAAGGATAATCGGCAATGGCTTCTGCATCTTCTAAAAATGTTTAACCTAAGGAAAACGATAACATCAGAAGTTTCTCATCTCAAATCCTCGAATGAAAGATTTAAGGCTGGATAATCTTTTCAGCTTGCCATTTGGAACTATTAAAATACTGAATGTAATCATGTTTGAACAAATGGCTTGTTCTTTAATTTCCCCTGTTTGGTTTGATATTTTCCAAATTGCAAATAAAGAACGTCATGAGTGACTTATATCGTGGTAGTGAGGATAGTTTATGAATGACAGTTGCAGGAGATTTAATACTGCTCTCTGTATTATCTTCCATGTAACCATTGTAATTTTGAGGGAAAAAATGGGCATGTTGATTTTTGTGTGTAAAATTGACCATTAAACATTTTGTGCTTTTGCTTTTTCCTCCGTTTTGTGCGCACAAATCTAGTTTTTTTGAGAACATAAGTCGCATCATCGCACCAAACTACATCCCCACTAAAACAGATGTCCTCAGAGTGCGAGTAAGGACTCGTGGTGTCATTGAAACCCAGTTCAAAGTCAACAACTCGCTGTACAGGTAAACCGATTTCTGCAATGTTATCATAGCTAAACATGTTTGTGTGATTCTATGTCCATATTTTCGTTACGGACTAAAGATGATGTTTAGCAGAGTGTTCATGTGGCTCCTTTCCGTACAGTAAAATCACAGTGACCTGGATTTGTCAAGATTAAAAAAGGATAAAAATAAATATTTATGTACACCTGAATTTGATTTAAATGGAAGGCAGCACATTGTATATTTCCATTAACTCAGTCAAATTAGTTTAACCAGTTTTGACTTAATTTTTCTCGTATGAGATTCAGCTTGATTTTATTTAATTTCATCATACAAATTTGTTTATAAGTACTCCTTTGTTTATAGGCTATATGATGTGGGTGGTCATTGTTCAGAAAGAAAGAAGTGGTACAGTTATTTCGACAATGTCCAGGCAGTGCTGTTTATGGTGGCTCTTAATGGGTATGATCAAAACCTTGATGAAAATCATTCCAAGGTGAGTAGCATACTTGATTTTTAGAGATCTTGTGCCCATATTACGGAAACTTTCTAACTCCAGAATTCTGTCTTATCTGTTCAAAAACCCAGATGATTTAGTTTGATCTTATTGTCAGAAAAGTTTGTGTAACAGGCTTTAGTTAAGGTCTGACAAATGAAATGAAATTCATGTAGATTGAGAAGCCTGTGGTGTACGTAGTGTAGTGCAAGCTTAGACACTCAAGACATCTTGAGCTCATGCAAAAAGTAACAGTCCGCTAACCGTATAATTGTATGCATGTATGATTTCGGAATAGGACAGAGCCTTTCCACCCTTTTGTCTATGCCCTGTGATGTTTTGCATGAATTATGTGAGTTACATTTTATTAAACAATCTGTGAAAGTTTCGCTATATGAATACAATAATGAACATTTCCAAAAAATAGGTGACATTCTACTCGCCCTTCAACCATCAAAGATTCCCTTTCTGTTAAACATTTTATTTACTGTCCAGCTTTTAATGTACAGAACTATTTTATGAAGTGAGCTCACTTAAAGAGTTTAGTAAATTTTAGAATTTTTATCACGTTAATGTCAAAAATCTTGTGATATAACTTGTTTATTTGCTGGTTTTTATTGTATTTGTTATACTTGCATGAATAGCCTGTGATGGAGGGACATGGCATTAAATAAATATATACTATACTATCAACCATTGAAGATTAATAGGAAAGTGTAAAAGAGGAAAAGATGAAATGGATTGAAAATTGCTCCTGCCATATTCCTCATACCATGTCACACTAAAATACCAAGCATTACAAAATGCACTGTTTTTTTTCTTTTTTTTTTTTTTTTTTTAAAACAACAGACCTCTCTGTGAAAGCCTGGATTACTTCAGATCCACATGTAACAGTGTGTTTTTCAGAGGAGCTTCTCTGGTGAGTTGGGTTTGTTTCAGGGCCTGTAAAATCGGTGTAATCTGACATTAGGGCTTTCACACTATTTAATTCTGTTATTGTCATCTTTGATCTGAATTGGGGTTAAAAAAAAGGTCTGCAAAGATGATTATTCATACTATTACATGAAGCTTGATTGTATTTGTGCTTTTTATGAGTCCATTGAAAGAATGTTTCTAAGCCCCTCCCCTCCTCATAACCGCCCATAATTGTCTGCACTCATTGAGATTTAGTGTACACCTAACCTGCTTCATCACAAGTGCTGACCTCTTTACACCCATCATTCTGTACCACTTCAGTTATGCATTTCCATATGATGCTGTCTTTGTCCATTAGTTAATGCTCCTATTAAGAATTGTCATGCAATAATTTTCAGAGTATATACTAATTAATATAACAAACACTTTGTTCTGCAATAGACAAAAACAATAGGGATGAATTAATTGAAAGGGTTGAATGGCTTCAGATGTTTTTCATTTTCTTTTAACTTTGCATTTGAATTCAATTTTCAGGTTTTATTTATGAACAAAATTGATCTGTTTGCTGAGAAAATACTGTTTTCTGGGAGACACCTGCGACTTTATCAACCAGACTTCAAAGGTACTAACATTTTTTTACAGTCTTTGTTTGTTTATTTCTGTGGAGCATAATTTTACTTTACAGGGTTTATAAATAAGCTTGCTGAAGTTACAAAGTATTCAGTTAATGACCGTAGATGTTGTTTGCCTCTGTCTCTCTCTCTCTCTCTCTCGGTCGGTCTCTCTCTCTGTGTGTGTGTGTGTGTGTGTGTTGATTTGTTGCCCTTCCTTGTCCAGTTGGCCCTTTGCTATGTAATTAAAGACTGCAGATACTAATAATCCATTTTCTCTGATACCTCACGTCACTCTTATAAGAGCCATATGTTTAAGCATGTTGCATAATTTCTGTGCAATTCCGTTTAACACATCCAGACACACAGGACTTCTTTAGACTGGCATTAGGCAAATCATTATAGTAGCTAAGGTAGAAATGTCACTGTTTTTAAGGCAGGATTTAGCGAGTTCCTTATTTAAAACTGTACATGCTACATGTGTATACGGCATACTGTATGCAATAGTAGTATAAAAAATGCACAAGGCCATCATTGTCTTTTTACCTTTTGAAATTATATTTGGTAAAGTTTGAATATATTAAGGAACTGATTAATGTGTTTCTCTGTGTTGGGATGCAGGGTCTGACTGTGATGTGAGTTGTGCTGCTCAATATGTGACTGACCAGTTTGTGGCATGCGCTACCACCTCAGGCAAGATGGTGTACTCTCACTTCACCAATGCCACAGACCCCTCCAGCGTACATGATGCCTTCCAGCTCACCATGAGCACTATTGTTAAACATAACCTTCAAACAATCTCACTTCTCTAATTTTATATTCTTTTTTTTTTTTTTTTGTCGCTGGTTCGGTCATTTTTAACACATGTTTTTGTAATGGAAATGAATCCATTATAAATGCATATTTTTTTATAATTATTTTACTTGTGGCCCTTATTTGTTACATGCTTGTTATGACTTACTTGGGGGATCTTAAAGGTGTAAATAAATATGGGCTAAATTATATTTAGCGGTGTTGCTGGTACTTACATGTCTTGTGTAAAAAAATAAAAATAAAAAAAGTGTATCTGGTCAAGTTGCTGAATGACACTTAAGCTGGGAAGTCTTCCTTAGATAATATCTGGGACATTTACTTGAAATAATCTGATCGGTTTAAAAAAAAATGTTGGCTGATCAAAACAACAAAAATACTGGTACTTTGTTGTGGTTGTCAGAAATTAATGGAACATGTACATAGGTAATGTAAGAAGTTATATCTGGGATCACTCCTGTGGAAACCTGTGTGTGTGTGTGTACTTTATGCATCCACTAAAATTCACTGCCACATTAATAGCCATATAAAAGTAACTAAAAAAAATACATTACCATTTTGATATGAATTAAATGACATTCAAACATTTTATTCCACATTACTGCCATTTTAAGAGTGCACTTGTTCACACCTTGCTCACAAATACTGTATGTATTGTTCGGAATGACTGAAAGGTACTGTGTCCATTCTCAGCTGCTGAGACAGATTCTTGAGTCCAGGCTGAAGATCACACTGGCCCCACACTTAAACAAGCTACCGTCCTGGAGAAACTCACAGCTTCGCAGCTCTGGAACGTCATCCTTCACACGAATGGGCTACAGAGAGGGAAAAATAATCATAATATATGATAATTGTGTTGGAATACAATATATGCTTTGATATTGTAATCTTAGTTTGGAAGAAGCTGTGGTAGGATCAGGACAGTTTATGGTTTGTTTTGAAAAAGCTGACCATTTTCTAAGACTGAATTTAGAGTAGGCTATGAATAATATGTATAACATTTAGATTTGTTACGAATAGATACAGAGACAAATAAGCTACTGTAGTAATCTTACCATGTTTTTGAGGAAGTTGCGTGGGAAATGTGTTTCTGGCAGGGCATTGATGTCTGTCAGTGGGTCGATGGGCTCTAGTTCTGGTTCTGGTTCTGACCTTCTGATCCCGGACAGGAGTCCTGAAGCTCTGCCCACGGAGTAGTAACTCGGTCTTGCCGCTTGTTTGTACCAGGCGTCCACTGGACGACAAACTGCTAGTAAAGAAACGAGCAGAAGTATCAGTGTGAGTCTGTTAGATCTCTCCATAGCTGCTGATGTGTTGTTCCCTGAACCTCTTCGGGCTCTGCTGTCTTCATCTGTTTGCAGTCGCTTATATATGGAGATCCCGTGGTCATGATTCATTGCTCGGTGGGTAGACCATAGAGAGCTCGCTTAGAGATGGACAGTCACACTTTCTACATTTCAAAAGAAACAAGCAGGTTACTGTAGAGCCAGGGTTATTATAGTTAACCAAAATTAAATTATACAAAAATGCCATTACTTGAAATGTTTACTGACAAAATATGAAATACTTACAAAAATATGAAAAATAAAAATAAAATATGAAAACCATTTTATTTAAACTAGTCGACAAGGCAACAGTTCTCATTATCATTTAGTTTAACTTGATATACAAATAAATAAAACTAAAATAAAAATTTAAGACATATTTAAAAATAACCCAAACTAATAAAAATGCTAAAAACACACATGAAAACTGCAACTAAAATTAAAATGAAAGTAGAAAATATAAAAACAAAATCTGTTTCAAAATATTAATAAAAACTATCATAGTATCTCAAATAACAGTGTGTAGAGCATAACCTTATTCATGCCAATTGATATCCCACTTATTTTTCCCTCTTATTTATCTGAATTGTCTATCTACTCCTAGCAGATGACTAGAATTGCTATCAGGTTACTATGCGAGTCTCACACAAAATTTGACCCGGTTAGATAGCATTAATATAAATGTAAATGTTATCCAAAGATTAGATATAGCTACTACTTCTGCCTTTTTGTGTAGGCTACATCATGTGAACAAATAAACTATTAAAAATGCAATTATCTCCTGTTAAATAAACCAGAAGGATAAACAATTCAGTATTCAAAATGGCTCGGCATAAACGTTTAAAGTTGAATGCCTTCTGCAAGAAAAAATGAATAAACAATGCATAAAAGGCGCATCGATTCACGCATCCGGTATTTGAATCATTTTCACCATTACAGGTGAAGTAACGCTAACTGGTGGCAAAATTTAAGTGCGCTTCGTCCGTATTAACAAAAAGTAAAATTTAAGTGGTTAACATCTTGATGGTATTATGTGTTTTGTCCTCCATTGAATGTTGTACAAAGTCAAATATACCAGGGATAAGCTCACCTGTTATGTGTGCCCATATTTCTATATAATAATATATGTGTAAATAGTCTTTTTTCCTTCTTTTTTTGGCATTAATATGAGCACTATGTTGTGGATTTTGCCTTTATTTTAATTTTATATATTGTAGTGGGGGGTGGGGGGTGGGGCGTGGTAATTAGTTACAATTACTATTTTGAGTCCTTTAGTGCTAATCCTTGTATTTGAATCACAGACTGGTAGGTAACCTTGAGGATGAGATAGCAGAACCTGACCTGAGAAGTCACACTCTACACACTGTTGCCATGTGTCAGTCAGTGGGTCAGCCATTTCACAAGCTCCATGGTAAAGTCCATATAAAATAGCTACAAAGAAGAAACTGGTAAAAAAAAAAAATTTTTAAAAGGTCCTGAAATTGTTAATTGGCACCAGTATCACCTATCGAAGCTCCGCTATAGCATTGCCATCTTTTCTCTTTTCTCAAATTTGTTTCTTCTCTCTTTCCATTTGCAACATACAGAGGAAAAAAGTTTGTCAGCTCTGCTTTTAGCATTGATTTCTGAATCAGCTGGTCATAATATTTTATCTTATCTTCAGCTAAGGCAAAACAGTAACAAACACATAACAACTAGTGTTACTGAACACTTTGTGTATTATCATTCACAGTGTAGGGTGAAAAAAGTAAGAGTAATGTCTTCTCCAAAAGGAATCAGTCCAGCGCTACTTGTGAGTGTTTAATGTCGACAAAGTCCAAAACATAGCTTTAAAAAGGAGAAGGTACCCTATCCATTCCATATCTGCTATTTTTATTCTTCACCCTTTTGTTGCATTTGCAATATTGTATTTTCCATTGGCACTGTTGCCACGATCGGCTGCAACCTTTTTTCTTTCTTTTTTGTGAGAAATCTTGAATATAGTCTGGTTCTGATACCAGTCCACATGATTCCCTTGGACTGAGTCTTCAACCCAAACTTAGTTGAGAGATCTACTGTTTCTTTATTTCATATTTCTGTTCATCTTCCTGTGATTCCAGCTTGCAAAGCTTAAAGTACCATGTTTTGGTGCACTTTCTCACAACACTTCCCACAATGATTAACTGTTGGTGTGTAGACATTGAGTAGTCCAGATGAACACATATGCTAGTGCAATGTTGTCACATGCATTTTCCAAATTTTTCTGAATGTGACAGAAAGTAAAAAAAATTTGGAACAGTTTTACACCAGCTTTTAGCCTTTCCCACTGCTGATTGGATCAAACAGGGCCCTGCTGGAGTCCAACAATACAATGAAATTGGAGCTGTTGGTCAAAGCTGCACTATATAAAAAACACTAACAGTGTCTGAGTTATCTATTCACAAGAAGTACTGCCTGATGTGAAGCATGCCTCGAACAAAAGAAATCTCAGAACATTAAAGACTTGTTGAGTTGCATTTATGCAAAGGGTTACAGAAGTATTTCTGAAGGCCTGGAGGTTCATCAGTCCACAGAAAGACAACTATAAATGGGAAAAGTAGCTCCTTTCCTTAGTATTGTGTGTCCAGCAAAGATGACTGGAAGAGCTCAGTGATCCGAGATCAGAATCCTAAAGTGTCAGCTAAAGAGATACAAACATGGAACATGCTCATAATGTCACTATTGATGTGTCTATATATGATTTGTAAAAAGTTTCTATATATGATAAAAAAAATAAAAAAATAAAAATAAGTTAATGGTTGGTCACCATGGGGAAGCTAATGAGGGTCCAAAAAAACAAATAAGTTTGCAAAATAGCACTTGGATGTTCTGGAGAAATACTGGCAAATTATAAATGTATATACAGTATATATGTCAATTATTATACATTATATACAAAACAGTTTTGGGTTGTTTTACTCCCTGAGGGTTTAAACAGCTTTCTATCATTGATTTTAAAATGAATTTCCAGGTTTATCAGAACATTTTGCCGGAAAATTTACAATAGCAACCCTAAATACAGAAGTAAATCAATGACAGGAAGATTCCAATTGTCTCATCTCCTGACTGATGTTCTCTGCAACTCACCAAAACTGCTTTATTGAACAAAATCCAACATAGTATCTGATAATACAGCAGTCTGTCATACGTCACAATTGTAGTGCAACTGCTGTTTTGTTCCTTGGGTCAACTGAGTTCCCAAGCACAACTCAACAGTGCTAAACATTTTGGAGTTGACCTGGTGATCTTTTCAAGTAAGTCCACTATCATACATTTCACTATAATTTATGATATAAGAGAAGCACTGGCCCTGAAGGGGTCAAAGGAATGAAACGCTTAACAGGAATCTAGAAGTCACATGAAAAAGCATGTACATACTTGTGATACTTAGGAACAAATAAAATGGCTGTCAATAAATCTTATCTGATAGACTGTAGAAGACACACCTTTAAACACACAACAATCATCTGTAAAACGAGTTGTTTGGCTTATGAAGTAACAAGTGCTATGAAGTCAGATTTATAGTTAGTGACCAGCAGCATAGTTTGCAACAATGCAAATAAAATTGCTTCAAGCAGGGGGCAGAATGAGCATTCAGAGCAGTGAAGGCATCTTGAAAAAAATCACAGTTTATGGAAGAAGGGTCAAGACAGGCACATGAATTAAAGAGCCTCAAGGGATGTGCTGACAGAAGAAATATGAATATGTGATAATGATTTAGGCCTACTTTCCTTTAGCTACATTAAGTGCCTTTATTAAGTTATTATATTAATCACATATATTCTGCTAAAGTTTGTATTATTGTACATTGTGTTGTTTGTTTTAGTTCTTTGAATTCAGCTATCACCACAACAACTTTTGACCTTTCTGTAGTAAATGCTGATGCTGCGACAACTGTAAGCAGAACATGTAGGCTAGTTTGTGTCTTTAAAGAAGTAGGCTACAAAGAAACAAGTGAATATTTCAGTCAGAATTATTTCAGTGCAGAATATATTTCAAATCTGAAAGTTTACTTATATTTTATACTTGTCAAATATGTGGAGAGAAAAATTATAGCCTACATTTAATATTCTGTGACTAGAATTAAAAATAACTGAGGGCGTGAGGGATATTTTCTAAAGGCAGTGTACTGTAAAACCCATCTGAATAAACTTTTTTTTGAAATATTATTACATAAAATAATGTAAGCAAGAAACGGGCCTTTTAGCAGACAGTTTAATGTATATAAGTACTTCCCATTGTGTTATTGGCTTGTAGTTTTGTATAAATGGATCAACATGAAAATGACGCCCATTTTTCAGGAAACGAAACTTCTGAGATGTTAAGCTCCCCAGCTCTTCCTCAGCAGATACTTTCATGGTGTGTGGAGCATACGAACGTGATCAGATCTAACTGAGAGACTGACTGAGGGTCAAATGCACGATGACATGTGTGCTCTTCTGTGAAAACGCACACCTGCATTAGGTAAGACACAAACCTGAGAGTACACTTGCCTTCATAATGTGTGTCAGTTTAGCTTTAGCATGTCACATGAGGAAGAGACCAGACTGCGAGTTTCTCTTGATCTGGCATTAATGTCATATATCAGATCATATACCGCTAAAATAACACTCGCACAGACTCTTCATTCTTTTAAGTAACGTTAAGCTTGTCTGAGCATAATTCTTGTTAGCTTGGTTGTCAACGTCAGTATTGCGTTGTCGTGTTTGTTTCGGGCTATTAGTTGTGCAATTTTACTGATAAAATATTGGCTTATTATGCACAAATAGTAAAGTTAAGTTGTCGATTAGATCTGAGACATACGTTTTGTTTGTTTAATAGATTAGGGGATGGTTGTGAAATATAGGTTCGCCATTCAGACACGTCATACTCTGACGTTATCAATAATAGCCTATAATGGTAAAGGAGCAGCTTATCATATGTAGATAATATATTTATAAGCATATACCCATATACGCTTGGTGATTACAATCGTAATATCTATGTATTATTGTTGTTTAATTTTGTGGCGGGTTTCTTCTTGCTCGCGTTACTTTTAATTTACTTAATCACTTGAGCGACAGCGGCCTCTATTGGGGAATTTGGCAACATGTAGAGGAGGGACCGTCTAAAAAAAAATACACGAATTCGTATGTTTTTACATCTGCTATTTTAGTAACTCATTTCTATATTAATTTAGGTGAAATTTCTGTATTATCTATTTGTTTATATTTGTATTAATGCATGTAGTTTTATTTGTTCTTTTGATAATTTTTATGTTGCAAAAGAGTAAAATTTCCCCAGAAGTCATGAAAGACAGGCATTTAAATTGATTTCACCATAGTTAAGGAATTAAGCACAGTAGTTAAGCACAAGGTAAAGTGGAGGACAATTAACGTTGCTTGGAGTGGCGCTTGCTGCTTTTATAAAATGGCATCAACAATAGTATAACACAGCAGTGTTCAATAAATTTCGTTAATCACAACTATCAATTTTCCACTAAGTGATATAGCTGTTGGCTGTTAAGATTTGCCAAGCAACATATAATAAAAATCATAATAAAGTTCAGGTCAGTGTATGTCAGGTATGTGAATATCACAATGACTTCCTGATGCAGAGTATAGGGCATTTGTGTTTGTAGAATGCTTAGCCAAAGTAATTTAAAATAATGATCATGTAATGTTGAAAAAATTAAGTGCAAAAAAAAAAAGTGAAAGTAGAATACAGTTGTTAAAAACTATGTAAAATGAATAGGAAGGATATTTTTCATTATTTTAAGGTCATAATGTAGCTCTTAACTAATAAATTAATCCAAATTGTACAGATTAAAAATTTTAATTGAAGCACAAGATGCTCTTTGGAACATTCGCTGTCGGTAAAGAAAAAACAGGACATGTGATTATTAAGCCATTCTCAAATTCATAGTATTTATTTTTATCTTTCTTCATGTATGTTTCATTTATACATTACAACTTTTGACGAATTATTACAGTATTTTGCGTTAAATTAGAAAAATGCAGAATAGAAGCATTTTAACTAGTGACGTCTAATATTCAGATACAATTGTGTGTTGTAGGCATTTATTAGTGTATCAGGCACCTTATTATTTTATTTTAAAGTGGATACTGCACTTAGATGAAGTGTAGGCTGTTTTCTTTCATTCACATGATTCCCGCAGTCTGTGTTTACTAAATTCATTATCTATATGGTGAACTTTGACTTATATTGCAAATAGAAATTGAAAGCAAAATGGAGTTCTGAGAAGTCATGTGACCACTTATGTTATCATTATATTGTGGAATAGTGGGTAAAACCCCTTACCTCATACTTGTGCTCTTTGCAGACATTACCGGAGAATGAAGTGTCCTCAGTGCAGTTTTGTGTCTTTGGAAAAGGCACCAATCTTCTGCAGTCAGTGTGGCTGTAAGCTGACATGTCAGTCAAATGAGACCGCAGCAGGTGGGTGCTTGAGTCTTTATAGATCTTACCATTTTTGATTCTGTAATTTAATTTTTTACTTACTTTTATTTATTTCCTTATTCTGAATGCTTATTTATGCATATTTTTATTCATACATTTTGTTTATTTCCATTAAAGTTTCACAAAATGATAAAGACATGATTTCATATAAAAAATGACATTTATACAGGATATTTAACATGTTGCCTATATATATAACATCTAACACAATATGCAGTGGTGTGTACAGCTGCATCTCAATTCACTTATTTGTGGTTAGTTTTTCTCCATATACTTAACTGTGTGGCAGTTTCAGACACAACAGTATAAAGGTAGACACATTGCTTATGTTGTCTGATGCATCTTATACAGTAAATGAATGATGTTGAAAATGAATGTCATTAATCAACAGAGTTTCACATTCTTTTGTCATAGTGTTGACTGCTTAAGGTCAACATCAAATCAAAATACATGTTTTTTGGTCTTATTGTGTGTGATTCATTAATACACATTATTCCAAAGAAAAGAAAAACATCTTTGTAATCAGCATCAAATTTTAATAAGTTTCCCCACCTCTAAAGCAACTTTCCTTTTCAGCTGATGTCACAAATCCATCTTACTTTCCAAATCCAACCGCCTGTCATATATGATGGGTTTCATTCATTTTGTGCAATTTAGAAATTCTTGATATGTGCACAGACTGTAAAAGACATGCACATAAATGAAAATTCATGTTGTTCCAAACTTTAATTTTCTTTCTGTGGACCACAAAAGGAATCTAAAGACGGTTTCAGTAGTTTTTTGCCCATACAATGAAAGTCAAAGAATGTTTCAAGCGCCAAAGATACATAAAGGTAGCCTGGAATTAATTCATACAACTAATAACCTTAATAACCAAGTGCGCAGTCCTCAAAATAATTTCATACACAATAAAACGCCTTTTATACAGACCCAGTTTACAGAGCTTTCATTAGCCGCCTGTACATGCGCTATTATTCAGAGAAACCTCACAGCTCGAGCTATAGTTTAGTGCACCTTTTCTTACTCTTTCACTGTATGTGATTAAATACTTTTAAGATTAAATATACGTTTTATCATTATTATAAAATATATAACCATTATCCTGAGATGAAACATACCTTTTGTATAACTGATATATTAATATATAATATATTAATATATATATTTATACTGCATCCCAAAATTATAAGATTGTTAAAATTCCAAATCAGAGTGTATTTTTTGCGTACATGTGCTTGATTGTCCTTTTTTATTATATAATAGAATAAATTAGTATGAAGTTAGAGAATCATGATTTGTTTGTGAATACGTTCGTACGCAGGTTTCACACACAAATTTGTGCACATGCTTAGTGAATGAGACCCAGTGTGTGTTTGCTGTGTGACCTTTGTTTTTTGTTTATCAGACAAGCCACAAGACAAGTTTCAAACATCCGCAAACATTCCACATGGTACCGATGCAGAAATGACTGATATAGGACGTGAATCAGAAGCATTGGATTACCAGAATGCCAATATATCCCCAAAACGACAAAATGAAGATATAATCCCAAACCCAAAGAAAAAGGTGCTGGATATGAAAATTAATTATAACTATGAAATAGTCCTGGATTTTTAAAAATCTTTTTAAAAAACCTTATTCCTTATATATTTTATTATTTTGAAATTCTGTTGTAATTTATAATGCAAATTTTTTTTCATCATGCTTCTACAGAAAAGAAAGAAGAAGAAGAAGAAAAAAGCAGGTGTTGCAGAGGGCCCTTCGTCTCTGACCTCAGATCTCTCTGATATATCGCTGACTGAAAAAGAAAAGAAAATGGAGGAAGACCAATCTTCTGACAGTGATGGCTCTTACTGGACTGTAGATGACATGCCTAAACCGGCTGAATCATCCTCTCATCTGAGCCCAACTGAAACTGCTGAGCTAAAACAACAAGCTGTCTCTGCTTTACCTATAGATGCTGCTGTAAGTCACTCAGATGAGCAGCCTAATAGTAGCAAAGAGAGTTGTGTAGTACCTGAAATGACAGAAACATCTAAGTTGCAATTGACCCAAGAGCTGATCAGCATTAGCACTGACAAAGCTTCTCCAGCAGTGACCATGGAAGCAAATGAGAAAGATGAAGATAAAGTAAAATCTAAGAATAAAGGACAAAAGAGTGTGTCCAAAAGAAAGCAAACTACTCTAGATCGAGATGGTGATATGGACCAGAATGCAAACATAAAGAGCAGCACAGGAAATCAAAGGGAGACAGATGATCATGATGTGGGGGCACAGAACAACCACAGCTCCAGTGGCGATTCTTCAGTGAAGGTTGAGCAGAGTCAGAAGCAGCAGTCTGCTTGTGCAGACCAGAAGAATACAGCATCTGAGAAACAAAATAAAAGTGAGGAAGCAGAAACCAGTGAAGGCATACAGAATGTCTCATCTCCTAAAACAAAAAAGTAAGCAAATATTTTTTATGTATTTTGATAAGAAATCTGGTTTAAAAAAACAAGAAGCATTTATGTTATTTTAATTGAATTGTCAATACATACTTTAACTTCACAGAAATCAGAATCAGGAACCACAGAATTCATCACAGGTCATGGTGTTTGGCCCACAGAATAAATCTAAGGTAAACTAAAATTTAATATATATTTATATAGAAATGATCAATAAAATTATTGTTAATAAAGTGAAACAAATAATACATTTTACCTACTGTGTGTAAATTTGGGAGCTGGAATTAGACAGAGCTAAAGCTTTGGGCAGGGCAGGCAGACGTTTTATTAGCTAACGCTAACAATCTCAGATAGGCCATAGTTGATTGGTTAACTGGACCAATATGATGGTCTGTTACTGGAAATCCCAAACATGGAGTTACTGTATTTGATGAGCATTTATTTTTGTTTATTTAGAAGAATCACGATTCCAGTGCCGATTCTTCAGTGAAGGTTGAGCAGAGTCAGAAGCAGCAGTCTGCTCATGCAGGCCAGAAGAATACAGCATCTGAGAAACAAAATAAAAGTGAGGAAGCAGAAACCAGTAAAGCCATTCAGCATGTCTCATCTCCTAAAACAAAAAAGTAAGCAAATATTTGTATGTATTTTGATAAATAATGCTTGTTTTTTTAAAACCAGATTTCTTATGTCATTTTAATTGAAATGTCAATACATACTTTAACTTCACAGAAATCAGAATCAGGAACCGCAGAATTCATCACAGGTCGTGGTGTTTGGCCCACAGAATAAATCTAAGGTAAACAAAAATGAAATATATATTTATATAGAAATGATCAATAAAATTATTGTTAATAAATTGAAACGAATAATAAATCTTACCTATTTGTTAATGACAATCACAATGAATCTGTGATTTTGCATTTTCTGAAATTTGCTTTTTTCTTTCTTCCTTTCTTTCTTTCTCTCTCTTTCTTTTTCTTTCTTTTCACAAGTATGGGTGTAAATTTGGGAGCTGTAATTAGAGAGAACTAAAGCTTAAGCTTGTCAGACATGTTTTATTATCTAGCACTGACAATCTCAGATAACCCAAAGGTTGGTTATATCGACCAATATGTTGGTCTGTTACTGTAAATTCCAAACATGGAGTTGAAAGATGACCATTTCTGTTAATGTTGCATTTAGAAGAATCACATTTCCAGTGGAGATTCACCATTGAATGCTGAGCACGGTCCGAAACAACAGCAGTCTAAACATGGAAAGAAAGATTCTGCTATGGACCAGAAACGGAAAGAAAGTGATGATACAGAAAGTCAGTGTGTCACGCTCCCAAAAAGGTATGCTGAATCGTGTGATGAATGCACTTTTTGGTCACACTTATAGTTCAGTTTTTCCCACTGGAATATTATTGTATCAATATTTTTTAATTGCAGAAATCCAGCATCAAATCAGCATATAAGTTCCAGTGACAAACTCACCATTTACTTTCATGCAGTCCTGTCAAAACACTTCAAGTTTAAGCCAGAGGAGGATTATATTTTTATAAGAGCTGGTAGTCACATTGGTAACTGGGAAAAAGATCTAATCGAACTGTTTGTGACACGGTTAGTAAATATTTTCAGAGCCAGATATTTATTATTCATTGCTGAAATCAGTTATTTAAGAATAATTTGATTTTTAGGGATCTTGGGGAGCATGGATTTCTTGTTGAAGGGAAATTTGTATGCAAAAGAACTGATGCTGCATCTGTGTCCATCCCCTACAAGTATGTTGTGTATAAAGCAAAAAAGCAGAAGTATGAATTACATTATGAATACATATACAAATTGGATTCAGATGAAACCACCAACAGATGTCTGTTTGTTAAATCACATCTCTTAAATGATGAAGGTAGGTGAAGCTCTTCAGAAGTCTATATTTAATTTTAATTTTCACTTTTAAGAGACTAAATTTGTTCTTTTGGTGTATTGCAGGGGAATGGCATCAGTATGATGATATCATCTGTGCAGAACCATCTAACAATATGTTTGAATGGATCAGAAAAGCTGTTTGGCCTGATCATAAGAAAGGTGTACTCCAGGGGAGACAAATTGCTGGTACAGTCATGCTGGGATCTATTTTTGACCTCCTGAGAAGCTGGAGCAAAATGAACCTCAGCAGCTTCTTTAGTCAACTCAGACAGTTTTTTGAGGTCTATGGAAACCCTTTTGTGTTTGAAAAGACACATACGAAATGGTACTCACTCGATTACAGTGAAAAAGATGTAAGTAAACCATATGTAACTCATCACATATTAAACGCATATTAAACACATTCATACATTTACGCAGTTTTCCCACGGAATTGGGCTACTTTACCACTTGCCGTGCGTTTTGTAGTTTTGAGTAGCAATTAGGCAGGTTTTGTGTGAAAACCTGGCAACCCTGGTCACGCTTATTGACTGTAAGATGATTTACGATTAGCCGTGTCTGAAATCCAACCACGCATTGGCATGTTGTTATCTCAGAAACAGGCTCAGCCATCACATTGAATCCGGTAAACTGGTTATATATTTATGTTTCAGTATAATTATGCACGCTGAAGTCTTGTCAGTTTAAACATTAAAGTAATTTTAAACCATTTAAGCCCAGGACATCTCAATGCGGTACTCACGCACTGTGATAGAGTGTTTCTATGCGCACCGCTCACACACCTGAAGTGCACAAACAGATAGCCTTCTCAGACAGCAGGTGAATACCAATGGCTGTCTTTACAAGTATCCTTGTAAGCACAGTCGGTTGTTTTAAGTGAATGTAAACAGTAAAGAAAATATCAAATGTACATCGGTATAACGGGTCCGTGCATTTCTTATGTAAATAATGTTAATCAAAAAGAGCAAAAGAAAAATTATTCGCTGCTTTAATAGCTTTAATGGATATTTGCTTTTGTTAATGTTAATAAAGTAATTCGGTGTGACTTCAGTAATACTGGGGGGGGGGGGTCCTTTTAGGCATGCAAGGGGGAGTGCACTTGCATGTCCTAAAAGGTTGAAAACCCCTGTTCTAGTGCACAGAGATATGTAGCATCTGTCTGAGGACAAAAGTAAAAACAAGCTTTAGCCTAGGTGTGAGGGGTCTGTGATGATGTTACGTTTCTTTATTTTGGAGAAATACATGTGCTGACCCTCTCAGTTGTCCTAATAATCCGTTGCAGTCTGATTTGGTGGCTGAACACCAACAGGATCAGTAACAGTGAATAAAACGTATCTATGGCCTTTGGCGATTGAACTTGACAAAGGAAGTACAACCTCTGCTCGGATTTTTCTCAGTGGAGTCAATGTGAGTGTTCTGCTTCAGGTCCTGAGAGATGGTGGCTCCCAGGAACCCGAATGACTCCACTGCTGCCAGAGTGCTGTTGTGAATGGTTAGGAAGAGCAGTAGTACTGGGATTTCTCGTGTTCAGCTCCAGATCGTATTGACTGCACCAGAG
Source organism: Sinocyclocheilus anophthalmus (assembly GCA_018155175.1). NCBI lineage: Eukaryota > Metazoa > Chordata > Actinopteri > Cypriniformes > Cyprinidae > Sinocyclocheilus > Sinocyclocheilus anophthalmus. The sequence continues at coordinate 31,530 of JADLZN010000324.1, read as the reverse complement.
ATCCAGATGTTCAACCTCTCTTCTGTAAACAGATTCATCACCATCTTGGATAAGTCCAGTGATCATGGTATCATCTGTATACCTCAGGAGTTTGACAGAGGGGTCTGTAGAGATGCAGTCATTTGTGTATAGGGAGAAGATTAGTGGAGAGAGCACACAACTCTGTGGAGTACCAGTGCTGATATTGCAGGTGCTAGATGTGAATTTCCTCAAACTCACTAGCTGCTGCTTTCAGGAAGTTGCTCCACTGACAGGTGGAGGTGGGCACAGAGAACTAAGTTAGTTTGGTCAGGAGGATATCTGAGATGATGTTTTTGAAGGCTGAACTGAAGTCCACAATGGGCAGAAGTTCTGGGTTTGTCCAGATGTTGCAGGATGTAATGCAGTCACTAGTAAAAAAGCTATATACAGTACTTCAGATACATTTATTTCACACTAAGTATAGTTCAAATCTATTAACAGTTACTGGCGATCGAGACTTATTGGTATAAAATGTATAATTAAACTTAATTTGGAGTACCACTTGTGCACAATATTTTATGATGTCAAACATCTTTAGTTCACATCCTGATGTGGCCATTTACAATGTACCTGAACGTGACTACAAAAAATATTTAGAACCTGACCTCAAAAGAATATAGTCATGTGAAAGATCTCATTTGACTTCTCAGATGACTTCATTCAGAATATATAGCACATATGCCAAATTGACTACTTTTATATATTTTTATGGTGCTTTTTTCTCCTTTTTAACCTTCTCAGGGTACGTATTGTACCCACCATGGTTCCCCTGAGTAAGGAAGAGAATGCAATCTCAAGGGTCGGAGTGGGGAATGCCCTCGCATGGCCCGTGTCTGAAGCATGCATTTCAAAAACACAAAACATGTTGGCCGCCGCCCAGCAATAACGTCACGACCGGTGCTGGACTATAGTTATAATTAGAAACGGACAAGAACAGTCATCCACTTTATTCACATCTGAAGCTTGCGTCCGACGCATGGCAGAAATCTAGAGGACGCAGTGTCTTGTTCCCTACTCGGAACCATGGTTAAATGCGTAACCTGAGACGTTCCCTTTCAAAAGGGAACTCCACGCTGCGTCCTCTAGAGGGCGCTAGGGGAACGGTATACCCACGCCACCATGCTGAGGGAAGTGCATGCCAAACCACAGGCGAGCACTAAGTATCAACTCTACCATAGCAATGGGAGTTGCCCCTAGGACGTTAGATGGCTGTCCGTGACATTATCCCCTACGGCCAAAGGCCTAGGCTACATACCCCCCAAAAAACTTGCCTGTTAGGGCCAGGACTCCTGGGCCCGGTGTAGAGCTGTCAATGCTTGGAATAGAATAGATGCGACCAAGTGCCTAGAACGTACTAGGTCTTGGCCTGTCACAGGGGCTACCGCTTGCTCTGCAGAGCTTGGTTACTGAAGGAAACTGTATCAAAGAACCATAGTAGCAACATCCTGTTAAAGTAGGTATCCAGAGGATATATAGGTGGAGTGGTGCCCAAGGTGGAACTGGGGCCTAACCGACTCAAGAAAGGGCATGAAGCCGCCGCGTGTAGCCCCTACCATACAGGATTTTAGAAAGAACGCAAAATGCTTAATGTGCGAACTTACCACAGCGTGGATTTTAGAAAGTGCACAGGGACATCGTGTGCACACTTATCATATTATGGATTTTAAGATACCGTTCTAAGGGGCCCTCGTGGCATTCTGAAGGAGCAGCCCATAGATGGAAATGGTGCATCCCATGAACAATATGTTTGAGAAGTCATCAACTCAATCTATGGTATAATGCTGGAATGGCTAGCTATAAGTTACCTAGCTGACACCCAGCTCTCAGCCAAGTGGGAGGCTCGACCTACAGCCTGTCCGTTAGAAATCATGAAGGGTAAGTGTACTGTGAGCTTAGCCAAAAACCCAGCGCATCAGGGAGGCAGAGGAAAGGACTAATCCACCTGATGCTGCTGGTTCCAAATGCTCTGGAAAAACAGAGAACTCAACCCTCACGTGAGAGGAGAACTCCGAATTCAGAAAAAGGGGTAGCGTGCTCATAGGCAACCCTCTGATAGAGGGGAGCACTGCTAACCACGAGAGCAGCCCACAAAGTGGGGAATTCCACTCCTCAGAAGGGGAGAAAATTTGAACGCTCCGAAGAAAGCACCATGCTCATAAATAACCCTCACAGTGAGGGGAGCGATGCTTCAAAAAATTTATCAACGGAGACACACTAGTTGAGTGGAGCTCAAGGCGAGTGCCAGGGCCTAAGCCAACTCTGAGAAAGGGAACGAGGCTGACAACGCATAACCCTTACCATACAGGATTTCAGAAAGTGCGCAAAGTCTAGCGTGCATACTTACCACTTATGTGGATTTTAGAATGTGCGCAAAGTGTTCAGCGTGCACACTTATCACCATGTGGATTTTTAGAAAGTGCACAGAAGCTTAGCGTGTGCACTTACCATAGTATGGCTTTTATAGAGATTCCTAAGCATCTGCTCACAGATGCCCAGAAGTCCTGAGACAGCCAAACGAGAGTGGCAAGCTCAAAGACAACCCTCTGAGGCGAGGGGAGCACTGACTGGAATAGCACTCACCGAAGGTTTTTTCTCACAAAAACGCCACTCTACTCCGCTCGACGTCTCAGCGGGCAGGGGATATCGGATTCACAGGCAGCCCCTCGGGCGGACCTGGATATGCGCTCCCAGCAGGGCAACCTGACAACAGCATAGCCAGCCGGACGATCCAGAGGAGTATTTTGGTGCTGTGCCGGGGACCTGAATGACCAAGAAGCCTGTGATTCATTCGTGGACGTAAGGTTTTGCAGATCCGCTGAACTTCCTCAACAACCCTCTCGACGGAGCTACCACAAAGTTCGGAAGGCGGGACGAAAAGGCGCATCGAGGAGAAAAGCCCCTCTTCTTTCTCCGATATCTGCAGGTTCTCCCACGATGTCTATGTACCACAGGCTGCCATAGATTGCCCTAGCCAGAGGAAGACTGCTTAGTGGCATGGAGAGCAAGATCCGTGGTGCGGCGGAGCTCAGCTACCTCATCAGGAGAAAGGCCCTCCCCTTTATCCAGGTCTTTCAGTAGATCAGCCTGATATGCCTGAAGCACCGCCATCATGTGCAACGAAGCGACAGCCTGACCTGCTGCTGCGTATGCCCTGCCATTTAAGAGAGATGTATCCTGAAGGGGCTTAGATGGCAAGGAGGAAGTATTAAGGGAGGACGTCTCGCCCTAAGAGAGATAGCTAGCCAGCGTCTCTTCTACAGAGGGCATCTTCTCATAGCCGCTTCCTTCTCGACCTCCGTATGGAGATCAGGAAGAAAAGAAAGGCTCACCTGAGCTGGAGGGTTATGGTAGGCCAGCTAAGCTCGCGATGACGACTCGTGCGAGCCTCCTTCCGGGCAAGACTTAAACGCCAAAGTCAAGCTTTGCCGTGGCGCGATCCATAACCTCTAAGCGCTCATCATACGCAGGGCAGGAGGATGGGGAAGGCTCAGCCTCAGCTTCTTTGACCTCCTCAGACATTTCCTGCTTCCGGGAGAAACCAGCAGAGCAATGGGCCCCTGGACTCAGAGAGGTTAGGGAAATACATCATCATCTCAGCGGCGCACCATCATACACGGCAAACAAGCGAAGAGAGGGAAAAAGCCACTTATTTTTACCGGCCAACATTTGTTGGTGTTTTTGCATGATGCTTCAGCCACGGGTTCACGGCGAGGCGTTGGCCATAGGGGGACCCTAGCGGATGGCAGTTCGAAGTTCCGTAAAAGGGAACTTGCCAGTCCCCAGTTAAAAGGGGGATATGCATGCGATTTCCCATCAACTCTTTGGTGTTACAAGCTTTTGGTGCATAAAGAAGATATGTAAAGCTGCAAAGACTAAAGTCTGAAATCCAGAGAGATATTCTTTATAAAAGTTGAGTTAACCATGCCTACCTAAAATGGCTCGTTATAACACGCCCCCACATACCTACGTCACGATTGGGAAGATTTGCATAACGCCGCCTAAATGTTCCCGCAAAGAAAGAAGGCATAACTTTTATTCGCACTGTAGTATTGTTGCTGCCACCATGTCGCGAAGGTGCTGTGTGTTTCGTTGTGAAAGTGAAAACTACTTTGTTTGGCTTTCCAAAAGACGACACGACTGAAAGTTAGTGGTTAGTTTATTTACAACAATGTGCCGGAACACTCAAGCCAAATTATTAAGATGTGGTAGCATTTTATGGGAGGACGTTTCCTGGTCTGGTAGAGCTAGACTACAATGCGGCTGCTTATGAATCAACTGTAAGTACGTGTTTATGTTTGAAAGAAATTGCCAATGAGTGATTCAACGCAAGTTTGGCCAGGTTCAGTGGGCTTGTTGTTTGTCATTTCTCCATACACAAATGCAGACATGGTTTTATGTTTTTTACGCGGCGCGATGCAACGCAATACGTTAAAAGACAGAATAAGTCATTATAATCCGGAATTATGTCCACACTGGATGCAACAAAAGCCTTGTAATGGGTTTCCTGTCTTGAATCGTGCTCCGGATGGACAGGGCATCACAATATGGTAAGTGGTGTAACATTTCCGTCACACGCTTGAGATATTCGGCCAATTACAACGCACTGGATAGCTGGCCAATCACAGCACACCTTGCTTTTCAGACCGATGAGCTTTGTAAAAATCTACGCGTTTCAGAAAGGTGGGGCATAGAGGAGAAGCAATATGTGGAAAATAATGTTTTTTTTTTTTACCTTAAACCGCATAAAAAAATTTCATTACACCAAATACACAAAATAATGTTCTTTTTAGCAACATCATATGACCCCTTTAATATAATAGAAAACGCTACTCTGCAATATTATTTTATGCAATATTGCACTTTTGTGTTGTACTGAAGGACGTTCATACACATTTAAAGTTAGAGACATAACCTTGAGTACATAATGACAGAATTTTCACTTTTTGAGGAACTAAGCCTTTAAGAGCACAAACCGGTATTTAGTGTTCAAATGCAAATGTCTACATGAAATCCTAACATCGTCTCATTTTTATTATGTCAGGTGAGAAAGCTTCTGAAGCAGTTCATGCTGGAGCGGGTGACTCCCGAGTTACAGAAAGACAACGAGGAAAAGAGTGAATTCATCAAGGAGCCACTGAAGGCTGGCCTTATTATGCTCTATGTATGGCAACAGTATCGTTTAGAATTAGACAAGGGAACTCTTTCTCGTCTCTGCACTGCCCTGTGCCTGCCAAAATTGCCTAAGGATAAATTCCTATCTTTCTGGACAGACATAACAGAATCATTCTCAGCAATAGAAAAGTGAGTATAGTTATCTTGGTTATAAGTTAATTATAGAGCTCTGGAGAGAACATATTGCAAAACAAAACACTTCTGGAATAAACTGAAAATTTTGTGACTGGACAAAGTCTGCATGGTCAGAGAGATCATCACATCAAATTAACTGTAGAACATGTGCACACCATGGTAGAATACAAAATTATCTCAAGGTCATTTTATTTGAACATTTGTAAAATTACAAATATTTTTGCCTTTTATAACAAATAAAGAACCACTCCCTGCACACCTGGATGATTGCAGTATTGAACACAGTAAATAGTGTACATATAACAAGAACACAAAACAGATCCTAAAAAAGAACTTGATTATCAATTAATCAATTATTACATAACTAAAAAAAATATTCAATCATAATTCTGCCTCAAAAAGACAAATTTTCATACAGATTTATATACAAATTACTGTTCAAATTATACCTTTTGAGGAAGAACTGCAAAGAAATTCTTTAGCATATTATGAGCTTCATTTTTCTGTTTTTAAAGAAATAGATCACCCAAAAATTTAAATTCCCCCATTCCTATGTTCAACTAAACCCTTATTTCCCCCCCATGTAATACAAAATTAGAGGTTCAGCAGAATGTTTATGTTGTTGTTTTTTATATGCAGTGAATGCATATTGCATTTAACGAGAGAGTTCACCCAAAAATATTATCATCATTTACTCACCTTCATGTTGTTCCAAACCTGTATGAATTTCTTTCTTTTTTTGAAAACAAAAGTAGGGTGAATAAATAATGACAAAAGTTTTATTTTTGGATGAAATATCCCTTCAAATGTATTATAAAAGTAGTCTTTGTGTGCTCCCCTCCAATTCAGTTGGCCACTTCTATTGTATTGTAAAAGTGTTTGTTTTTACAAATTGCTTTTTCAACAGCATGCCACAGACATGCATTAATACAGCTTATAAAAATCTCAGAACATTGGTTTAATATACAGAGAACAGACTTGAGTCCAGCTTGTTTTGAGAAAAGCGATATTATTTAAAATCTTTTAATAACTTTTGATAACTGATTTGCTCTTCAGCTTGTCTGACATGGTGAAGGAACTGATCAACAGAGTGAGAGCAGAGGATATGTCCAAATGGGTCATTGTAATTCCACTACTGCACCTTCTCAAGGGCACTTCAAAACCATTTGAGCCAGTGTCTTCTAAGGTCAACACACAATATGATATGAGCTGGGCTGGACTGCAGGGACTCAAATCAGCTAATATAACTTCCACCAGATCCCAGGATCGAAGGTACTAAAATTGTCTGTAGGTTTCCAAAGGTTTTTTTTTTTTCCCCCCAATTCTAGGTTAGATCATGTTAGTGTTAAACTTTTGAGCCCCCTTTAATATATGGCCATATTAATATATGATTAATATATCATTGATGTCTGTTGAATCCCTCTATTTTAGGGCAATGCTCAATCTCATGAAGACCCATGGACATTTGGTGGAGGTGGACAAACTGCTGGCACGGTCTTGGATGTATCTGATGACAGTAGATGAGTTGGTCGAGTGCAGCTCTATCATCCAAGCAGAGCTCCTGGACATTCTACAGCTTTTCACCATGAAATGCCCCAATGATATAAACTTCTTAACATCCACAGTGAGTATCAAGCCATCACAACAAATAACCATATATGTACAAACCAGAACAGATTAAATTGACTTGCAGTATATCTTTGGCAAATAAAAGGAACTGTAACTCTGAAAAACGTTGCTGTTTGCATTGTCCATATTTGATTATTATATTTTTATCTTAGAGTGTAGCAGAGATTCTGGCACACATTCAAAGTTACTTGCTTGAAAAAAAATACAGGTAAAGTTCACTAAAATACATTAGATTTGCATAAAATCTGATTTTATTGCCTTGGGGGCTCATGGCAAAAATGTAAGATAAAATACAGAAGAAGAAAATCTGATCCAAACAAATACAATGGCCCTAACAAAGTACACTGGCTAACTGGCTTTCATTACTGTTGTAGCTGTCCAAATGAGGATTATGGCATTCAGTGCATACAAGCAACTTGCAAACTTCTACAAAAGATCTGCAATCTAGTTCATTACTACAGCTATGGACGCAATTTCACTGATATTCCTGTTGGTTGCATGAACCTTGTCGCCTCTGTATCAGGATTTGCCCAGGTATTCCATTCTGAAATCATAATATCTTTATTTTAAAATACTAATTAAAGCCAATAGTCATTCAGAAGACATACCATTGATTCAGTGTGACAAATTTAATATTTTTTTAATCTTTAAGACATCACAACAAGCAGACGCTTTTTCTGAGAAGATACTTGCATTACTCAATGAGGCCAAGCAAACTGTCAGAGCATGGAGCACACAAACTTTAAAAGGTAGACTTTTAAACAGAAGTTATGTGACGTGTGCCAGCTTCACTACAGAAATTGAGGTAAGCAGAACAAATGATCATACAAGCTAACCAGTCCATTACGCAAATTTTAAATCTATATAATTTACTACAATAATTATGTTTTATGTTCTTTTTGACAGATTTGGAATAACATTGTAGCCATAGATTTCATGAGTAAGGACTTCACTAAAGAATGGAGAGAGACATTTACAACAGACTTTGAGGGGAAATATCAACAGGTATTAATTACACAGTTCCAGTATGCATGTTTACTTGGGTTGGAAAATGGTCCACTATTTTATATATTTTGTTTTAAAAAATACTAATAATTACAAATTCATGACTTTCAGTTTCATTAACTTTATTAAATATCTTCACTATTCCACTGGTGTGCAGGTAACGCTGTACTAAATATTCTGACAGTATGTCCTGCACCAATACTGAATCTACAGTGACACAGCAAAAGAAATGTCTTAGCTTCACAGTTTTGAACTTGTAATCTGGATTGATAATTACTATCAATTTATATGTACTTTAGGGTCATCAGATATGAATCCGTTTATTGACAGCTATCAGCTATCTTTGACAAAATGTTCTGTACTTCTAAATAAACTATTTATTTTTACTTCTATTAGGAAGATCAACTGGATCAAATCCAGGTTTATTGTTCAAAGATTGAGGAACTTAATGGCTCCCATCCTTATTTGGTGGGTAGTGTCGAGAAGTGTGCTCTCCAGGCTGTTACCACAATATGTCAGGTAAAGGCCTTTCACTTTGTTCTCACTGACTTGTTCACTGCTGGCTTGAAATGCTTAGTGCTAGGGATTACGACCAAACTAGATGTGTATATATATATATATATATATAAGTCCTGTGTGGGGTGCAGGGAAGGTATAGTTCACCCAAAAATGATATTAGCTCACTTCCTATAATTAGGTAGTTTCAAACAATTTTCTTTCTTTGAGGAAAACATGTAAGGGATAATGTACAGTTATCCTTATTACATGGCTGTGCAAAACATATATAAAACGAATATGAAATATTTGAGTGGAAATTGTCTTAAAATCCTACTTGTATAGTATTTCCTTAGCATTCCACAAGGAAAAATAATCCATTACAATGTACCCCAACCATCATCCTTGGCAACAGAACGCTGCTCTGCAACAAGTTAGGCGTGAAGTCCTCCAATTTCGTTTTCAAATCAGAGGCTGCCGATGTACAGCAGTTGTGCTTGGCTGCCCCAAGGACTGGCTTAATTTATGCGGCCCTCCCTCCGCCGCAACTGGACCACCTCCGCATCACGTCTGTGTACCCGTTTGGCTGCACGCTTTCTGCCCCACCCGGCCCCGCCCCCTTGCCCGCGCCGTGGACCGTCCCCCCTGCTGCCCCTGTGTACTTTTGGTTTTGCAGCAGTCTTCGCCCCGAGCGCTACCCCTCACTTTTGTTTCGGGCGTTCTGTTCTTTCGCGTTTTTTTTTTGTGTTTGTGTCCGCCATCTCCATGTGCCTCGGCCCTGATTTCCCCATGTCTTTACACCGTTGGTAGGGTCTTCCTTTTGTGTGGTCGTGACATGATGGGCCGGTCCCTCTTCCGGTGCAGACTTTTTTTCCCGCTACCCGTCGGTGGCCCCTTTTTGCGCCTTCCTTTTCTAGCTCTCGGATCCCCTGGGCCCTGGGCCAGCTGTGTTCCCTCCTCTCCTCGTCCCTGGCCCCGCGCCATTCCGGCCCCCTCTCTGGCGGACGCAGAAGGTGTTCTCCACCCTTTCTGGGCTGGCCCCGCGTCGCATTATCTTCATTCTGGTCCTTTTTATGGTTCTTCTTGATCTTGGTTCGTGTTTACCCGTACTGCGACCGCCCAGCTGCCCGTTATTTCTTCTTTATTTCTTGTGTTCGGTGTGCCTGACCCTGCTTTTTATGTATCAGCTTTTGCGGTCTGGCGCGCTAGAAATTTTGCATGGCCACCTCTTATTTTCTCCACCCTTTTACTCCGGTGACGGGGACCCTAGTCTCCCAGCCTATCCCGTCCCTTACGGCCCTCAGCGGCGCGGCCGTTTTGAGTGCCCCGTTCCTCTACAATTTGGTCACCTACCCTCCCCTGTGAGATTTGCCTTTACTAATACACCCTCAGTGTAGTCGTTTTCCTGCCCCTATTTTTGCTTGGGACTACAGTTTTTTTGTGCGGATTGAAACCTCCCCGGACCCTTGCCCTGCGGCGCTCTTCTTCAGTCTCGACCGCGGGCGGGACGTTCTTCTTTTCTGCGCCCCCGCCTGGGGCGCTTTTTACCCTGAGCGCATCTTGCACGCGCTGCTGCGGGGTCTGTCTTCGCCCCCTTCTCTGTTTTGCTGCTTTGCCCCTTCCCCCTCTTGTTCTGCGCGTTTTTCCCCTTCGCCTCTGTTTTCATTTTCATCCTCCCTTTGTTTGTCTCATTGTTGCTTGCCGGGTGGCGCACAAACCCGCCTATTGCCTTTTGCTGCGCTGGCCTGGCCCACGTCCTGGCCCTTATTCCTCCCTCCCTTCCCCTCTGCCCGGTCCGGAGTCGTCCCCTCCTTTGCGCTCGCCGCTGCTGCGCTTTGGCCGAGTCTCTCCCCCGCCTAATCCCGCCCGCTCCATTTTTTCGACCTCGTGTTGGGTGCCCCCGGCCGCGGTTGCCTCCGCCCTTTCCGGTGCTTGCCTCCTCTCTCCGCGGCGGATTTATTTTTTTGGCTCTCCCACCGCCGCTCTTTCGTGCCTCTCTTGCCCCCTGTCCTCCATGCGCCTCCACACCCCTCTACCCCCCCCGGCTCTTCCCCGCTGGCTCTCCTCCCCTTTGCCGCCGTTGCGTCCTTCATCCCTTTTCCCGGGCTTAAATCCCCCCACCCCCACCCCCCCCCACCACACCACAAACCACAAACCCCCCACCCCACCCCCCCAACCCCAACACACCTCCCCCCCCCACCCCCCCACCACCCCACCCCCCCCCCACCCCCCACCCTCCCCCCCCCCCCCCCCCCACCCCCCACCCCCCTCCCCCCACCCTCCCCCCCCCCCCCCCCTCCCCTCCCCCCCCTCCCCCCCCCCCCTTCCCCCCCCCCCCACCCCCCCCCCCCAGCCCCCCCCCCCCACCCCCCCCCCCCTACCTCCCACACGACCCCACACACCCCCACCACACCCCCCCCCCCCCCCCCACACACCCCCACCCAAGAATGATGAACTGGAAGCTGAAGTTGCATTTATATGCAAACTGGATCACAATGATGACCAGTGCTGGGTCCAGACAAGAATCCAGCAGATCGAGCAGTACCATGAGCTTCATCTGGCAGTGGAGTCAGCTCAGGTGGTCATGATGGTCAAACAAACACTCGGCCTACAAGGAGACTTTCAAGTTTTGGAGAAGTTGCTTGTTACTGTAAGTCATCAAATTTTTACCATTATGTTTCCTATTGTCAAATAAATGCATTTTTAATAAAAAATAAGGCATGTGGTAAACCCATGAGGCTTTCTTCCCTTCAGACACACTTGGAATTTAAACAGGAGCGTCTTGACAGCATTGACAATGAGTTGATGCAGGCAAAAACTGTGCTCGTGGACATCACAGAGTCCCGTAGACTGTGCCTTAGGGAGCTTGGCCTCAGAAAGAATTTTGTTATTTGGGTTAAAGAGGCTCTTGAAGGTAAATAATAGGTGTTTGTGCTGGTAATTGAATGTGATTTCTTAATTCTTATGCTGTTTTATAAGCAAATGTTATTCATTTTTATCACTTCAGACATCAATGAGTTGAAAGTCTTTGTGGATTTGGCTTCCATCTCTGCCGGAGAGAATGATTTGGATGTGGATCGTGTAGCCTGTTTTCATGATGCAGTTCTTGGCTACTCCTCAATGCTCTATGATATGAAGCCAGATGCTGGCTTCAAGCACTTTAAAGAAATGCTGAAGAAACTATGGAAGGCACTTGACAATGATCCCAACCTCCCAAAGAAATTGGTAAGAATATCTGCTAGCTTTACTAACTAGAGGAAGAAAATTGGATTTTCTGTAACATTTTATTTTAGGGTCTCTTAACTAGTTGCTTATTAGCATGAATATTACTAGAATATTAGCCATTTATTAGTACTAATTAAGCACATATTAATACCTTAATCTACATGACCCTTATTCTATATCCCTAATCCTACATAATACCTAAACTTAACAACTACCTTACTAACTATTAATAAGCAGCCAATTTAGGAATTTATTGAGGGAAAAGTCGTAGTTAATAGTGAATAAGTGTTCCCTATTCTAAAGAGTTACCGGATTTTCTTGTTCACCAACATTTTCTCTGTTTCAGTGTGACTCTGCAAGACACATAGAATGGTTGAAAACAGTCAAGGACAGTCATGGGTCAGTGGAGCTGTCATCTCTATCTCTGGCATCGGCTATCAACACAAAAGGCATCTACATTATCAGTGCACAAAATCAAAAGAAGGTTTGTTATTAACTGTTTGAGTTCAAATAAATGTAGCACAGACAATGCACACAGAAATTTTGAAATACTTAGGAGTATTTGCTAACATTATACTGGATTGCCAATTAAAATCAGGTTGAAGGGGTAGGTTTGCTTGGTCCAAGCTGGTTTAGTTGGTTGATTTTTATAGTTTCCTTGAGAAGCAGTGACAATAGCTCAATGGTTATTTTTAGTTATCTTATCTTCATTAAATGGCACACTTGATGCCGATATTACTTAAGAAATATCAAACATTGAGTATTGCTTTTTTTCAGTTGTGTTTGGAAAATATTCTGAAGCTACATATTATGGAAGAGCATGATGAGGGCTGTGAGAGGCGTATTTATTCTCTGGAAGACCTCCGAGATCTTCAAAATAAATTGATGCTAATGTCTGGCAAAGGAGATCAGGGCCAGTGTGAAGTCGATCAGTTTGCAGAGGTGACTTTTTACCTTTTAGATGTTTTATTCTGTTATATTTCACCATGACTGCTGTAATTATCCCCAAATTAACTTATTTTCCTTTTCCAGGTTTTTGCCAGTGTACAGAGGTTGGGCTCTGTATTCATTGATTTGTTTGTTGCTGGAAATCCATTGTTCAGACACTGGGAGGCAAACATCAACTGTAACAGTAAAGAAGCATGTATCATTTTGGACTTCAATTTAGGGAATGTTGTCAGTGTTGTCATGGTGGAAGGCGATGTCACAGAACAGCTGCCAGAAGTCTGTAAGAAAATGGAGAGCTGCTTATGCTTCTGGAAAGATTTTATGGACAAGCAGAGATCTCAACATTATTACTTAAACTATTACACTGCGGAACAGGTAGTCTACCTGTGCCATCAGCTAGCCCAGGGCAATGTGGCTGCAATGGAAGATCAAGTTCTTATGATGCTCTCCTTTATCAAATCTAATTGCACCACTTCAGATTTGAGACAGGCTTGGCACAGGCTTCAGTATGAAGTAATTAAAAAGGTTCCTGAGCAAAATGATGACTTAGACTTTCAAACTTTTATGGAAGTCCCCAGTATGATGGAGAACGAGAGTATTGAGAAGCCATGCCCATTGATTGATGACTTGTCAAGCCAGTTGGAGGATGCTATTGGGTCAAAAAAGCTAGATGTGATTTGGAATGCTTACATGCGGAACATGAACAATTTTCTGCCAGACTCCCTTGATGTCAGAAGACTTGGATATCTTCTTGAAATTTTGGCCAACAGCCCCAGCGAACACAAGGCTGATTCCTCACAGGATGACAGAACAAAGTACATTCAGAGAGAACTTCCAAATGGAATGGCTACTGGAAAACCAAATTTAATCATCTGCCCTTCTGAAGAAATTCTGATATCTTGCATTTCAATATACATGAGCAGCAAGGGTCAGCCTCTACCAACCTATGATGAAGTACTCCTCTGTAGTGCTTTCACTTCTTATGAAGAAGTGGAACTTTTCCTCAGGCGCTGTCTCTCTGCTGGCTACAGGGGAAAGAAGATATACACAATGCTCTATGTGGACCAACTTACCTATGAAGTCAGCTACAAAGTGGAACAATTTTTTCAGCATCAAAGTGCACGGAGCAGAAATGATTACAGACTTGTTTTGGTCTGCAGCTCTAACAGAGAACATGCATACCTTCCTTCAGCTTTTAGTCAATTTAGATTGCACTTGATTCCCCAAGAACCAATTGTCAGTATTCAGCAATACCTTGTTAGGCATTTTACAGTACCAGCTGACATATCCAGTGCTGCTGCTGTGTTCAAAGACAGACAGTGTGTGGGTGTTGTATCCTCAGAAAGATCAGGAGTTGGTGAGTATATATTCAAGTAATGGATTTAAATTGGCTAGTTTTCAGAATTTGTGTCCGCTAAATAAATTACCGTATTTGTGATTATAATTATTTTTGCTAAAAGTGTAAGATGCTAAATTACATCTGTGTGATGCATTCAAGGAAAATCACTTTACATTAAACGAATGTATGAGAATTTGAAGATCACCAAGAAGCCTTCACAGCTGAAGTGCATCAGGTTAATTGAGCCAAGAGTTGATGAAAATGTCATCCTTCAGTCCTTGCTCAACAGCCCCAAGAAAAAGCTTTCAGTCTATCATTTTGATGTCACCACCATGGTAGCTACCTGATTTAGATTTTTTCATTTTTTTTTTTAATTATTTTATTTGGCAATAGAAAGAAATGTTGATGCTGTTTTCAGTGTTGTTTATATACTTACAGGTAAAGAAAGGACTTCATGAATTTCTGTTCAGGCTGCTGATCCTTGGATACCTTATGGACTCCGAAGGAAACATGTGGAAAAGCAGTAATGAGCACTTGTATGTCATCGAGATACTAAGGCCTGGGACATCCCGAAATGATCGAAGAGCTGTAAGTTAACTCATTAAATCACTTAGGTAGAGGTCGACCGATACGGGTTTTTCACTGGCCGATGCTGATGCCGATATTTAGAAATCAGGGCAACCGTTGACAACCACCCAAAAACAATGACGACCAACCGATATATGATGCCCGATCACCACTTGCAGCAGGGCCCCCACCGATTTTCTTTTTTTTTCCCATTGGCTCATCTACATAAAAAGGGAGTTTCCGAGGAAGTAATTATTGCCCGAGAGTTACAAGATAGTAATGGTAGTATTAGGACCAACAACCCCTCTACCCTAGAGTAATAATACCTGGCTCAAAACTTAAGCATCTTCTCAAAACAGTTGAAGCATGCTTTTTGTTTATGTTTGTTGACGGACCCCAGTGTTTCCCACAGACTGCAAATGCAAATTCATTCTCCGCCAGCAGGAGGCGCTGCTGGAGCGGGAGATATAGCGGTTTCCCGGTAATGGCTGTAATCAAATAAGCGCTGCTCACAAACGCTACTTTATCAGGCATTACAGGAAATACAAAATTAAAATTACATCGAAGCTTTTCTGAAGACAGTCGGTTCTTTTCAAAGATACATTCATATAAAAAAACACCCACGCTGCATTTTAATTTTGAAACGTGAAGCGCTCATTTTATTCAACGAAGTATAAGCCTTTTGGAAAATCTATTTGTGGCGGTCAGTTTTGATATTGTGATGAGCTGCCACAAATAACTCAATGTATAGGAAACACTGGACACTACTATAAGTCAAATGGCCAAGTGATAACAAAAATAAAAGAGTTCACACATATTACACAGCCTGCTGCTCATAACCGCTTAAGAGTGCACTGGCCACAAGGGATGACATCGTGGATGCTATTGTCGGACCCACACACACAATTCATGAGGAAACTTAACGTGCACATTATAATCAGCCCAGAAGTTCATCTGAATTGCACGCGTTTCTACTTTCACATGCAAATGACTTGTTGCACTTATGAATATGATAACTTTCCGGCATCAATTCTAGTAGGGTAAAACGTAATCCCGCTTTTGAAACGGTCTGTTTTGCCCTGCCATTAGCTGAGGCTGTGTGTGAACAAGCTGCTGCAGCCTGCAGAGCGTGAGCTGCTCCGTCTCACGCATCCAGAGGGAGTTCCGCAACAACGCTTAGCTGCCCGCCAGTGCGCCTGCCTATAAATCGGCCTAATTTGCAACACAATCGGCCAATGCAGATTAATAAAAAAATGCCAAAAATCGGCCGATCAATCGGTCGAAATCTCACTTAGGAATTGTTGTCATTAATTAGACAAATGCTTTATAAATAAATTTTTCTCTTCATGTTAGGGTGCAAAAGTTCCATCTGCCTTCTTGGATGTGTTTCCAAGTGTCTACTGCCGTCCACCCAAAGAGGTCCTTGAGTTGGAAATGAGAATACAAGAAGATCCATCATTAGAACAGGGCGATGATCCCCTTATGGATGACCAAGAGTTCAAGAGTGAGGCCTACCAACGGCCTTATCAGTACCTGCACCGTTTTTACAATGGTGTCAATTTGGATGCTTTCATGTACCAAGGAATTGAGGGAACTCATGTTGAATGCCTGCAGATGTTGTTTGTGTATTGCGGCATTGTAGACCCCTCCTGGGCAGAGTTGCGGAATTTCACTTGGTTCCTGAACTTACAGCTTCGGGATTGTGAGAGATCGGTCTTCTGTGATGTTTCTTTCATAGGGGACACTCTTTTGGGATTCAAAAATTTTGTTGTTAATTTTATGATTCTCATGGCAAAGGATTTCGCCACTCCTTCACTTAGCATCTCTGACCAGAGTCCTGGGAGACTGCACAATGACCTTTCTTCTACCAATGAAGAGGATCTGGCTCCGTTTAGGATAAGAAAACGATGGGAGTCGGAACCACATCCATATATTTTCTTCAATGATGACCATGAGTCCATGACATTCATTGGCTTTCATCTTCAGCCAAATGCACAGAATGGGATTGATGCAATTGATCCATCAACAAACAGAGTGATCAAGCAGAACATTATGACCAGAGAGCTCTATGAGGGCCTCAAACTACAGAGAGTTCCTTTTAATGTTGATTTTGACCAGCTCCCAAGATGGGAGAAAATTGAGAGACTTTCCAGGGTGTTGGGAATACAGTGGCCGCTTGACCCAGATGAAACATACGAGCTCACCACAGATAACATTTTGAAAATGTTAGCAATTCACATGCGCTTCCGCTGTGGGATTCCTGTAATAATCATGGGTGAGACAGGATGTGGGAAAACCAGGCTAATAAAATTCCTTTGTGAGATGCACAGAAGTGGAGTTGCCACTGACAACATGAAATTAGTCAAGGTTCATGGAGGGACAAGCTCAGACATGATTTACACCAAAGTGAGAGAAGCAGAGGCCATGGCGTTAAGAAACAAGCTGGATTATGGGTTTGGCACTGTGTTGTTTTTTGATGAAGCAAACACAACGGAGGCCATTAGCAGCATTAAGGAAATCCTTTGCGACAACACTGCTGAGGGAGAGGATTTGACAGGTGACACTGGCTTGCAAATCATTGCCGCTTGCAACCCATACAGGAAACACACGGATGTAATGATCAAGAGATTGGAGTCCGCTGGTTTGGGATACAGAGTTCGTGCTGAGGAAACAGATGAAAAACTTGGATCCATTCCACTTCGCCAGCTAGTGTACAGAGTGCAGGCCTTACCACCTAGTATGATTCCACTAGTTTGGGACTTTGGACAGCTCAATGACCATACTGAAAAAATGTACATCAAGCAAATAGTCGAAAGGGTAGCTGAAACCCATTCCATTGATTCAGACTATGTCACAACCATAACAGATGTTCTGTCAGCCTCACAGAAGTATATGCGAACAAGACAGGATGAATGTAGTTTTGTGAGCCTTAGGGATGTGGAGCGCTGCATGCAAGTTTTAGGCTGGTTCTACAAAAACCTCCCAATGTTACTCTCAGAGCTTGCCCAATTTGAAAGTAATCAGAGAGCAGAGAGAAACTATCAACATCAGAGGGATATTGATGAAAGAAACCCAGTTCTTTGGTCGTTAATTATGGCTGTTGGTGTATGTTACCATGCCTGCTTGGAGGATAAAGAGAAATACAGAAAAAAAATTTGCGGGTACCTTCCAAAGACTTACAGCCCAATGAAAGTGATGCAAGAGATCTCAGTTATTCAGGGTCTTTTTTTGAGTGGTGTTCCGTTGGGTGAAACCATTGCCCGAAACAATGCCTTGAAGGAAAATGTCTTCATGATGGTGATTTGCATTGAACTAAGAATACCTCTGTTTTTGGTTGGAAAACCTGGAAGCTCCAAGTCCTTGTCTAAAACTCTGGTTGCAGATGGCATGCAAGGCCAAGCAGCCCATTCTGATCTGTTTAGAAAACTGAAGCAAATTCATCTAGTTTCCTTCCAGTGCAGTCCTCATTCTACACCAGATGGGATTATCAATACATTCAAGCAATGTGCCCGTTTTCAGGAAGGCAAGAATCTATCAGAGTATGTCTCAGTGGTAGTGCTAGATGAGATAGGTTTGGCTGAGGATTCCCAGAAAATGCCTCTGAAAACTTTACATCCTTTGCTGGAAGAGGGATGCATAGATGATCAGCCAGTACCACACAAGAAGGTGGGATTCGTCGGTATCTCTAACTGGGCATTGGACCCAGCCAAGATGAATAGAGGGATATTTGTTTCACGTGGTGATCCTGATGAAAAGGAGTTGATTGAGAGTGCAAAAGGAATATGTTCCTCGGATGCCATGATCCTTGAAAGGGTGAGAGATTACTTTCAGCCATTTGCCCGTGCTTACCTGAACATCTGTAAAAAACAGGGAAAAGGTTTTTTTGGCCTGAGAGACTATTACAGCTTGATAAAGATGATGTTCACTGTTGCCAAAGCTAATGATCAGAAACCTACTGCAGAACAGATTGTGAGGGCTGTGCTGAGGAACTTCAGTGGCAAGGATAATGTGGATGCTGTCACAGTTTTCACCAGCAGACTAAATATCAAACCCAGGCTTGAGGCTATCAGTGCCATTGAGCTTGTAAGAGAGAACATCACAGCCATTGGACAAGATGAAGAATGCAGATACCTTCTGGTTCTGACCAAAAACTATGCAGCCCTTCAAATTCTTCAGCAGACATTTTTTTCAGACCAGTACCAACCAGAGATTATCTTTGGTTCAAGCTTTCCAAAAGACCAGGAGTATACTCAGATATGCCGCAATATTAACCGTGTCAAGATCTGTATGGAAACTGGCCAAACCGTTGTGCTTTTGAACTTGCAGAACTTGTACGAAAGCTTGTATGATGCCCTCAACCAATATTACGTTAGCCTTGGCGGTCAGAAATATGTGGATTTGGGGCTTGGAACCCACAGAGTCAAATGCAGAGTGCACAAAGATTTCAGGCTCATTGTCATTGAAGAGAAGGACATTGTGTACAAGCAGTTTCCCATTCCATTGATCAACAGATTGGAGAAACATTATCTTGACCTCAATACTGTACTAAAGAGTGAGCAAAAAGACCTTGTTGAGAAGCTTGAGCAGTGGGTTCAATCCTTCATTTCTGCTAGAGGCAAGCACTCAATTGCTCCCCAAGCACGCCGTTACTTTCCAGCTGATGCTTTCATTGGCTACCACTCGGACACTTGTGCATCTGTTGTGCTACAAGTTACAGAGCATATCAAAGGGCAGGAGCTCTCAGATCCTAGAAAAGTGATCTTAGATGAGGCTAAATTGATCCTTTTAAACTGTGCAACACCAGATGCCGTGGTTAGGCTGGACTGCACTTCCCTGTCCAATGTAGAAAGTGACCACTTTTCAAGGGTATACTTTGAAGACCAGAAGCACAGTTCCCTTGCTGACTTCATCCTTTCTCACCTACAGCAAGCTGGGCCTAGCCATGCCTTTTTCACAGAGGTAAATCCATTGAATTTTAAATACTCTGATTATTACTGTAGAAGAGTGTTTTTTGTTTAGGGGCTAGAACTGACTAGGGGGCCTCAGCAGTCTTTAAAAAGAAGTTTAAAGGGTTAGTTCACCCAAAAATGAAAATTCTGTCATTATTTAGTCACCCTCATGTCGTTCCAAACCCGAGAAGACCTCATTCATCTTCGGAACACAAATTAAAATATTTATGATGCATTTCAAGAGCTCTCTGACCCTCCAATAGACAGCAAGGATCCTAACACGATCAAGGGCCAGAAAGGTAGTAAGGACATCGTTAAAGTAGTCCATGTGACATTAGTGGTTTAACCGTAATTTTACGAAGCTACGAGATACTTTTTGTGCACAAAAGAAAACAAAAATAATGACCTTAATTCAACAATTTGTCTCTTCCGCATCACCCTGGCGCCATTTTGGAGAGTATCACATACATAAACAACATATGCTGTTCTGTGTCAGCAAACAAAAAGTATTCTTGTAGCTTCGTAAAATTGCGGTTGAACTCCTGATGTCAAATGGATTATTTTACCGATCTGCTTGCTATGTTTCTGGACCTTGATTGTGTAAGGATCCTTACTGTCTATGGGAGGGCCAGAGAGCTCTCAGAATGCATCAAAAATATCTTAATTTGTGTTGAAGATGAACGGAGGTCTTACTGGTTTGGGACAACATGAGGGTGAGTAATTAGTGACAGAATTTCCATTTGGTGGACTCTAAAACTTAAAACAAGGTTTAAAATAAGGTAAAACAGCTAAAAAATCAAGATGCAAACTGGCAGTGGAATTAGTCATTTTACTTATTTATAATTATTTTACTTGGATATTTTAAAATATTGCCACTTCTAGTTTCTTTAAATAAAGAGATTGAAGCCAAGCTGCTTTTTCATTACAGCAGAAGCACCAGAAATATCTTAGTCTACTTTGGGGGGGAATTCAAATACGGTCATGGATAATGAGGGACCTTGGAGACAAAAAGTTTTAGAACCACTGCTCTAGAGCAATTCATAAAATTTCAATCTTAGCACCTGCATTCTTTTTTTCTAACCCTTAGGTGACTACATTCTCAAGGCTTCTGACTGCTGCAGAAACTGAACAGCTACAGAACGTAGTTCAAAACATAGAGCTCCTTTCACTACAGCAATTTGACACGGAACACTCATTCCTCAAGAAAATCAAGTATTGTGCTCACAACATCACTACATCTTGTCACATCACAACAAAAATGCACATTTGTTCTTAAGTAAATGAATTAAAACCCTTTTCTCTGTACTCAGGAATTATTTGGAAAACACCACTGGGGACAAGATACTTATCATCCAATCCGATTTTGATGAAGGCTCCCAAAGGTTAAATGTCATTGCATCTGCAAAGTGAGTTAAATGTGGTTGGTGGCATATTTTGCCAGTTCAGTAAATGCAAAGCAGCGTAATTTGAACTTAAAATATATTTCCAGGTATTCTTCTATCAATGAAATCAACAAATTCAGGAAAGAGGACAATCAAAAGGTTTTTGTGTACTTCATCACTAAACTACCCAGAATGGATGGTGGAACTTCCTACATTGGATTTAATGGTGGTAAGACTAGTTTGAGTTCATCAATGACCAACACTGTTTGTTTTAACGAAAATCTCATCTCTAAAGTTTCTTTTATAAGGGCCATGGAAGTCAGTCCACATTGATGACCTCAGAAGATCGAAAGATTTTGTCTTTGATATAAAAGCCTTGCAGTGTCTGACCATTAGCCAGCTGTTTGAAGAGAAAGCAGATGAACCTGAAGGTGGTGTCATTTTATTTTTAAAATATCGAGCATTATCTTTGGGTTGATTCACATTCTCAAAAAAATTAAAATCATTTTTATTGCTTGCAGCTATGGAGGTTGATGACATGTACACAGAAGAAGAAAAGATGGAGCTAGAAGACAATACTGTGAGTCACATCCTCAACAGCAGCACTATATTTTCAGTATTTTTGTGATACTATTGCCACCTTGTTCAGTACACTTCTAGGAAGGCTCAGTAAGTAAAAATTAAGTTTGTGCTCTTCAGGGCTGGAAGAATGTTCTGGACACCACAGCACTAGTGCGAAGCTGTGTTCAGAGTGCAGTTGGCATGCTAAGAGATCAGACAGAGACAAGCACCCGTAGCACCAAGAGAGTAGAGATTCTGCTAATGCTTTTAGCTGACAACAAGACTGTACACGGTGAGAGATTGCTGTTTCTATTTTTATTCTTTATAGCTTTCATTAACTGTCTTATAAGGGATCACTGATATTTAGGTATTTATGTTACCAGCTGAATTTCTGAAAAAAAAAAAAAAAAAACTTTAAAGAGGCGACTCATTTTCTATTGATGACTCATGATGAAAACACAATCTCTGCCAAGAGCTGGGTCTCAAAGGAAGCACTAAATACTGATGCATTGCAAGAAGGTGGGACTTTTAGGTAAGTGTAAGAAAAAGAGTGTTTTGCACAGTATATTAGATTGTAGCCTTTCAGATGTTCTCATGGAACCTCATTGGCTTGACTAGCCCTTATAGGCTCTTTGTAAAACCCTATACCTTCTATATATTCTGTTTTTTACCCTATACCTTCTACTCTTACCTTCTCCTACCGTCTTCAACTCTACTTTTAATTATTATTTGTTTGTTTTTTAGACATGCCCTGTGGAGGCGAGTTCAAGCAGTAGTAACTCCCTTCCTTGCACAACTTGTTTCAATTATTGACCGTGACTGCAATCTAGACCTCTTGCTGGATAGAAATTCTGAAGAATCTTTGAAGAAACTGTGGTTGGACATTTTTGGGGATTTCAAGTTACTAAATGTTCCTTACACAAGAGTGGAAAACAAGTATGTAATTATTTGATTTCAAAGTGCATTTTGCGAGCCAAAAAATATGCAAATATGGTAATGCTCCTGTTTCACAAGCTTGATTGTACTTTGTGTCTGACAGGAATTCATAACGCAAAGCAAATATGCATTGCATTCTCAGAATTGCTGCTCAGTCAGTTTTTTTTTTTTAAGGTCAACTACTGTTATTTCTGACTCTGAGCAACAGTAAAAAGAGAATACGTCTTAGCAAGTTACTCAACTGGTATATAGCTAGCTACCCAAATAATAACATTAATGGCAATGAACATTATGGTATTTCAAATTCTCCCCACGAATGAAAAGCAAGAGCATGTTGTGTAAATCTTAATCATACACTAACAATGTTTTCTAAGCAATCATGTCTACAATTAGCAAGTCATTGCTGTAACTGAAAACACTGTTTTATAGCTCAGAGACGAAGACAATCTTGGTTCAGAACCACATTGCAGTCGACAGGAACATAGGTTGCACCTTGCCTTTCAGCTGGAGGATTAAAGATTGTCTAGAGGAAGTCTGGGTGCATGCTTTGCAGCGAGAAGGTATTTTACACAACTTCCCTTGCTATGTTTTTTTTAATGACCAATCATTTTTAAATGAGGTATGTTCTCTTGAAGAGTTCTTTTCATTTCCTTTAAACTATTTTTTTTTTTTTTTTTGTTTTTTTTAAAAAAAAAAAGGTAACATTAAAAAGTGTTTTGGCTTTCTTTCAAAGGACATTCTATAAAGCAATGTGAAGAGTTCTTTGGAACAGACCCCCTTGGGCAGGTGCATCTCTGAAGCAACCCAAGAGATGCAGATGGAGTTTTTCCACAGGTATCTCCAGGATTTTATCTCCATGACCATGAATGTAACATCAGAGGTGGATCTCAAGGTGAGTAACAGACCCTTTCAGAGCTAGATTTCTACCCATCATTTACACATCCAAGCACACTTGTTCATGTGTTGTTTTTACCTTTTACTGTAGCTCTTACGTGGCACCCTTACTTGTGGTGTACATGAGCTTAGAGGCGGTCAGGAAGCACATGAGACTGAAGTCATTTCTCTGGCATGGGTTCATGCTGCCTACCATCATTTCAAGAACCGAATACAGAACCTCTACAGGATGATCAGTATAGAGCCTCAGATTGCTCACATGCTAATTGATAACAGATGTGCCAGAGAGGGCACAGAATTGGTAATTGCATTCAACTTCCTTCTGCTGCCGAAGTTTGCATGAAAATATTTGTCACAGTGTATTACAGTGATTGTTTACTTCCCCCGACCACCTTTCTGTTTTTCAGGTGTTAGATATGTACGCTGCTGTGGCCTGTATTGAATACCTGGAGCCCCAGACTCTAGATGGAGATGTTCAGAGTCTGACCTGGCTTAGACGTGTAAAAAAACTACAGGTCCCAATTGAGCTGGTCTGCTGTGAGGAGAGCCTACGCCACTATGGAGAGAAAAGAAAACAGATGGTCACCCACATCCAGTGAGTTATGAGCTCTCAAATTTTTGTCTTTAATGAGCTCTACAATTATTGTCTTATCATGAGTCTTGTGAAATGTTACAGCATGTACAAGTAACATGTTATTTGTCTATTTTTGTTACATTATTGCTTGATAGCACCTACAACTCTGGGGAGTAAGCTGTTTTTCAGTCTGACAGTGTGGGACTTGGTTGCTCCTATATCTGTTTAGATACCTTAGATCAGTGGTTCAGAGCCTTTTTACCTTTTTGACAAGGCCCCTCATTGTAAAGCCCTGCACGGGCCTCAAATCTAGGCCCTAACTTTGCCCTTGTCCAACAGAATCGGAATTTGTCAGACTGCAGCCATTAAAAATAGTCCACTTTTGTTTTTCATTGCAAAATGGTTACTTTAAGTTAATATTGAAAAATGTTTTGTTAAATTCAAGTTTTCATTTTTTAAAGTGATGAACTAGCGGCCGACAGTGAGTTGACCTCATATTTGATCAGGTTAAACTTTTAAAATCAAGACTTGACTTGAGGTACCTTCAATAAAATCCATAGAAATAAAAAACTTCAAGCATATCACAATGTTAGATTAAACGTTTAACCTAAATGTGCGCTATTAGGTGCATTTCCAAGTGTTTCTGTGGACTATGGAAGCTAAAGCGTGCTTAGGGCATGGAGGTGCCGCCACGATTTTTCCCGATTAACACCGAAAACAACTTAAAATATGCCATAATTTTTGCTCTTCCAGATAAGAGTAATGTGTCATTCGAATCTGTAAAAGGTTTACTTTTCTTTGTGTACCTTATGTTACCTAAATGTAAGGCACGCGGCGGAATCACTTGCATTTTTTTTCTTACAGTGGAAACAACTTAAAATACGCTGTCATTTTTGCTCTTCCAGATTAGAGTAATGCATCATTCGAAACTGTAGTAGGTCTATTTTTATTTGTGTATATTCACATTATCAACAAAATCCCATCGTGCTCGGGCTGAAATGCGGGGCTCTACCTCTTTGTCCATAACAATATTCAAGGTCCCCGGCACACAACCCTGTCCCCAGTGCTGGTTTTGCCTGCAAATAATACTATTTACTGTATTGTGTAGTTATCAATATTATAATTTATTATCATTACATAATTGAATTATTAATTTTCAGACATGGCTGGCGTCGCATTTGCTCTCTGGCCTTGTTTGTGGAGCACATGCTGCTGGGTGTTGGAGATGTGAGGTTGAAACTCAGGCCACTAGTTCTGGAACACACTCGACGCCTAGCACAAGTGAGTCGACTCTGTTCAAGAAATTATTTTCAGGGAAATTGACCATTTCATTTCTGCTTATCAGCACTCATCTCTTTGCTAAAGGTCTTAGAGCGGGACTCAAATCTCAAAAAGAGGCAGCCGTTTGAGGCAGTGATCACCATACTCAAAGCCTGCAAAGATGGAGCATCTCAAACCATTTTCAGGTTTTTTTTATTAGTAATATTTTCTTTAATCAAAAGATTTAGTAAGAGGCTACTAAAGGAGTGTGGTGATTTGTCACTGTTTGTTTACACAGGTTTGGCATTCAGCCTTGTCCAGTGTGCATGGGAGACCCTCAGGACCCTTTGAGTCTGCCCTGTGACCACATCTACTGCCTAACCTGTATCAAACAGTGGCTGGGGCCTGGCCAGATGCACTGCCCTCTGTGTGTACAGGAAGTGCCTGATGGCTTTGTGCTCAAGGCCTCTGATGAAATACGGTAAACTGCTAATTGTTTGGGATGAATAGTTGTTCTTTATCTCTCTGATTGTCTGATTGTATTCTCTCTATCGTTCTAAAAGATGATGTGCTTATTTTTGGTCATTAGGGATCTCATCAGTCAAAACGCATTGTTCAGAATGAGATGCAATGCTTTCTTCATTGATCTGGTCACTACTGTGTGCTTCAAGGACAACACTCCTCCCAGCAGAGACATCATCCTACACCTGTTGTCCCTCCTGATGGTGGAGTCCCGCTCACTCCCTCAGATCAGAGGTATGTCTGTTTAATATATGTGTGGAGGTCTAGGTTTTGATCGGAATGAATAAATGACCAGAACGTTGTTCCTCATCCTCTCAGGGCGAGACCGGAGGTTCTTGACTAAGGCTCTTTCTCCCTTTGATGACTCTGTCGATAAAAATCCAGTGGTGCGTTCAGTGGTACTGAAACTCCTGCTCAAGTACAGGTGAGCGCAGGGCTTCTAACAGCTCACAGTACACTCTTAAACATTTATCGAGATAATATTTTTTGTCTTTTCCCTTTTTCAGCTTTGATGATGTGAAGCACTATCTTCAGCAGCATCTGACAGAAGTTGAGCAAAGCAACATCATTGAGGAGACTGATAAAACCGAGCTTTATTCTTTGTACATAAACTGTTTGGAGGTGTGTATATCACTGCCCTGACCAACTCGCGTTCACCTGCCATGTCTTACAGCTTAGCTTTAGTAGTTTATGTTAATGGAATATTTTTGGTGATATGAATAACTGCATATCAACTGTGGAAAAATGGCATGCTGATTAAGGTTTATACTTTTCTGCTTTTATTCTTTTCTATACATCTTATCTTACTCTTACTTTAAAATATATTTTTTATTACTTTCTCAAGAATTAGTGTCAAAATACCCTCATGTGCAATATGTTTAAAATTTGGTTTAAAGTACAGTATGTTTCTCCTATGTTTGCAGGACTCAATGTATGATCGGACACAGTGGCATTCTGTGGCGGAGCAGCAGGCCTGTTTACAGGAGGAAACTCGTTTTCTGCTGGAGTTCCTTCACTCTGATGCTGTGTCTGCACACACTGCATCTATAGAGCATCTGCAGCGGGTGGCCAGAGTTCGATTGTGCCTGGATATGGCGGCTGACCTGCTAGTGAATAGAGTGACAAGTGCTGGTAATTTGAAAAAGCCTGTAGTGCTTGTGTTTTAGTGTGTGACATGAAACGTGACAGAACATGTCCAAGTTACATTTCAAAATTACATGAAAAAAAATTGTATTGTGCACAAAGGCATAAATAACTTATTTTAGGAACTTACTTTATTTATTTATTTTGCATTGCAAAATGTATTATTTTTTTTTGTGGTTGTTTTCTGTTATTTCTCCCCAGTTTTGAAACATTATTGCAACAGTTCATGAAATATGCACTATGATAGGGTGACCATACGTGCCATTTTTCCAGGACGCGTCCTGGCCAGGATTTGTTGTGGCTTTGTTTTCCTGTTTTCATGCTTGCTGAAGGTAATGATCGAAAAGTAGTTTGACCAATAACATGCAAGCATTGTACATACAGTAATGGACCAATCATGGCGTGTGAGAAGGTGATCTACGGTCAAAGCGATGCAATTACGAGTACATATTAGGTGTGTTCGACTTTAAAGCAGTGCGGCTCAGACCAATCAGTGTTTGACATCAAAAGTACCTCGAGAGCATTTTGAAAGCACAAGGAACCATCTGTATGGTATTTTGATGTCATACATCGGTCTGCACACGCAAACAAAGCCAAAACCTAGATATTTAGGCAATATAGAAATCCTGGCAGAAGTCCTGGAAAAATGGCACGTATGGTCACCCTACACTATGACCCTAGAATGTTTTCATGAGATTCACCCAAAAACAAAAAAAAAAGTTGTCATGATTGTCAAAGGCTAGAAACTAAAGTTGAAAAAAAATTCTGTATTTAAAGTTTAAATAATTTTTCTATTGATATTGTTTTCCTGATTTTAGGTGCACACGATGATCCTTCAGCTTTTATCCCATCGTTTTTGGACAGTGTGGTTAGTCTGTGCTGCCAAATCAGGAATGACTGGTACAGGGTTTACCTCATCAGAAAGATCTGCAGTCTTCATGGGGTTGAATATGTCCAGAAACTTCTGACACAGGAAGGGTTCAAGTGGCTGTTTCCTCAGGAGATTCTTGAGTCGGTGGGTTCCATTTCAAGGGAACTTTGAACTGCGTCCTCTAGGGGTCGCTATGGGGAACGCCTCATCGTGACCAGTGTCTGAAGCATACATTCAAAAACACCAACAACACGTTGGCCGGTGACAGCCATGACGTCACTACCGGTGCGAATATAGTATAAATAGGCGCCGGGAGAACACATCATCCTCTTCTTCGTCTTCACTGACTGTTTTGTTTGCAGCGTGTAAGAGTGATCTCTATTCATATCATTGTGGTGAGCACTAGCAAAGAGTTTAGAGGATGTGTGCATCCATGTCATTGTTATTTGACATCTGATGACACACATGATCTGTGTGTTTGGGCGATGCGCACGCATGCATGCAATGTCCTCGAGGGGGCAATCTGCGTGCACTGCGAGTGTTTTTCAATGAAAAAGCTCCGCTCTCGTTTGTCTCTCTTTTCGAGGAAAGCGGGGCAGCCATCTGCTTCCCGCGGTTCAGGACCCGCCACTGCTGAGGCACGGCGGAGAATGAGCTCGTGGGGATCTCAGGTTGACCTGGCCGATGAGTTTAAAGAGGGACTTTCCCTTTCGCGATCGTCGGCTGTGGACGAGAGTGAGCGGCTGGAGGATGATGTTATTTCCTTAACATCGTCTGATCCAGGGGCCAGTACTCTGCTGGGTCCAGCCCAGGAAGAGAAGGAAATGGATGAAGAGAGCGAAGAAACTGAGGCTGAGCCTTCCCAATCCTCCTGCCCTGAGTATGATGAGATTTTGGAAGTTATGGATCGCGCCACGGCGAGGCTTGACTTGCCGTGGAAGCGGGCAAAGAAAGTGACATCGCGAGGTCATCTCGATGAGCGTTATCTTTCTGGCCATAACCCTCCAGCTCAAGTGAGCCTTCCATTCCTTCCTGATCTCCACACTGAGATCAAGAAGGAATGGAAGAGACCGTTTTCCTCACGCATCCATCGATTCCAACATACAAGTTATGCCAACATCGAGGCGATGCATGAAAACGGCTATGAGAAGATGCCCTGTAGAAGAGGGACGCTGGACAGATATCTCTATGGGCGGAGACGTCCTCTCTTAAAAACGCGTCCTTGCCACTAAGCGTCAGGATACCATCTCGCTTGAATGGCAGGGCATACGCACAGCAGCAGGTCAGGCTGTCGCTTCGTTGCACACGATGGCGGTGCTCCAGGTATATCAGGCTGACCTGCTGAAAGATCTGGATAAAGGCAATGGCCTTTCTCCTGATGAGGTAGCTGAGTTGCGCCGTACCACGGATCTTGTTCTCCGTGCTACTAAGCAGGCCGCCTCACTACTATGGTAGTGGCAGAGAGACATCTGTGAATGAACCTGGCAGATATCAGGAAGAAAGAGAGGGGCTTTCTTCTCTGCTCTGGTTTCGCCTTCCAAACTTTTTGGTACCTCCATCGAGACAGTGGTTGAGAAGTTCAGGGAGGCGAAGGAGCACTCAGCGGCCTTCAAAACCTTTATTCCACGAAGGTCCAGGTCTGAGCCAGAACAACCCACGGGTCCTGGCCCGTCTCAGTTTGAGGATCAGAGACGGGCACAGAAGGCTAGTGTCGTGGCTCGCGCTCCTCCCCCTCCTGCGGGTAGGGGTAGGTAGTATCGTGGGTCGAAGGGAGGTAGGCAGGACCTGAGGTATGTGATCCAGACAAGGCGTCAGCGCTTTTGTGTGGATCAGAGTGATGCTTGAGTATCTACTCATTTCCTTCGGGTGTCTTATATCTGCCCTTATCTTCCCCTTCCTAAATTCCCCTGTAACCACCATATCTCCACCTAACCGAGGTTAGGTGGAAGCTTCCTGCAAAACAGTCTCCTTCTGGACCTATGATGCTTTGGTTGGTTCTATGGCTTCATAGTGACCACCTTACTGATGGTCCGGACTAGAGGCTTCTTCGGGTCGCTTCTTGAACGGGGCTCTGGCGTGGGAACCATGGTGGGTGAGTACGATCCATTTCTAAATATATATTTTTTAATTAATATATATATATATTATATATATATATGTATATAGATATGTATATATGGGTGTGTGTGTGTGTGGGTGTTAGGGGAATGTAACGGTATGAAAATTTCATATCACAATTATAGTGACCAAAATGATCACGGTTATCAATATTATCACGGTTTTGTTAAAATTAGATTAAAATGTTCAAAAAGAACTGATACACACACTGAAAACTTTTCAATAAGTTTTATATTTGAAAATATAAACAACAAACACAATTAGCAGCTGTATGCACTTTTTTTAGCATAAACATTAAATGAACATTAACATGAAGCCCTATAATAATAATAAAATAAAATAACTTATTTATCATATATAAATATATATATACACACACACTGAACACACAATTTGAAGGAACAAAATAAGTTGATGGGTCAGGTGACTATACTACTGGAATACTTGATTCTGTTCTGCTGCATTTCCTTCCTTATATGATGTTGTCAATGGCGCAACGGCATGATAACAGCACACAGCAATGTTCTTGTATCACCGACAGAGGCTCGGACGCGGATCTCTCTAGGTTTCTTCAATGCCAGAGTGCCGTCTTGCGTATCAGTTTTTGATTGTAGTGAAAATTAAATCAGATGAATTTGTAATTAAATGATACTATAATTTTGCTTGTAGTGGATAATATTGTCCTGACTATTGTTGGTGAATCCGTCATGAATGGATTTATAAAAAGGTAAGATTTTAAAACAGTAATCTCCAATTCAATATTCATGTCCCCGTATTCTATATATTAAAGTGTAAACAAAAAAAATCGTGTAATAAGTTAACCTATGAATATTCAATGACATTATCCCTAATGTCAACCTTAATAGTTTGAAAGTCTCGACTTCGTCACACTTGGCCATCAAAGCACTTTGCTGCGAAACTGTTCTTCTTCGCGGAAAGCTTTTTGGTTATTCAAGTGAGCGATAACGAAATATTTATCTGTAATCAATATTTTTTTGTCCAAATATTTGCCCAGTTTGGTATTGAGGTAAAAGTTACCTGCATTGCTATATAACACGAAGATGACGGAGTAAATTTGACACGTTTCCCCCTTTTGCAGCGAATTTCTTCTTGCAAGATCAGCAGACAGAGTGACCGTCCTCGATTAAATTGCCTTCAGGACTCTTGTAAAAAGCCAAATATGACAAGACCACCGATTTGGTCCTCTTAGATGGCTGAAAAATCTCCTGAGCGCTGTCACTGCCTTCCGCTATTTCGTCTTGTGCAAAAAAAAAAAAAACAACAAGTTTGATTTAGACACGGCGGACCCATTGGGCTAATACAAAACAGGTGTCTATGTTGACTACACTTTTGAATCTCGTCCCCTCACCATGAGGGTAATTGTTGAAAATGTGCTTTATTTCGACCGCGTTTGAATTCTCTACAATTTGAGGGAGTTGGATTCCTCAATACGGGGGACTGTTCGTGGTAGTTTAGCAGTGCTCACATTAGCAAAGGGGTACATAGAGAAAACGATCCTCTTGACATCGACCCTATGGTATTGGCTTACTCGCGTCTAGATGCCTCTCTTCCCTTTCACGTTCGTTGTTTATGCTAGGTGAGTTTCTCCGTTTCCTCCACCCAAGAGCACTGGAACAAGCCAGAAATAGGTGCAACTAGGACTTCCTCCACTCTAGGAAGCGCTGAGTTTTTTTTGGCTAGCTTGCAGTACGCTTATCCTTCTGATTTCTAATGATCGTGCTGTAGGTCGAGCCCCCTCACGTTGAGAGCTGGGTGTTGTGCTC